>JAANYP010003053.1:0-155000 GCA_020465985.1 Centrapalus pauciflorus
TTCTTATGCAAAGGGGAAAAGTCATTGCCTATGCTTCAAGGCAATTGAAAGATTACGAGAAAAGTGCACCAACTCATGATCTTGAGTTGGCTGCCGTCGCCTTTGCTCTGAAAATTTGGCGTCACTATCTATATGGGACTCGGTGTCAGCTCTACACCGATCATAAGAGTCTCAAGTACCTTTTCACTCAAAAAGATCTGAACATGAAACAGCGTCGATCCTTGGAGCTTATCAAGGATTATGACTGCGAGATCTTATATCATCCCGGCAAAGCAAATGTTGTCGCGGATGCGTTGAGTAGAAAAGTGTATCCTGAAAAGTGCTGTTATGCCCTAACTCCAGTTATATTCTCTTCTGATCTTATTGAAGATATTCGAGCTGCTCAAACTGAAGCGCTGAAAGAAGAGAACATAGATTCTGAAAATCTAAAAGGGCAATTACAATTTCTAACTCTGAACCATTTGGGACTCCACTGTCTCAAAGGAAACCGAATCTGGGTTCCTAAATATGGTTCTATTCGTAGCACTCTTCTGTCCGAAGCTCATCAGTCCAAGTTATCTATTCATCCTGGCAGCTCAAAGATGTACTTTGATCTGAAAGCTGACTACTGGTGGCCAGGAATGAAGAAAGACATCGGAAAATGTGTTGAAAGCTGTAAAGTATGTCAGATGGTTAAGGCAGAACATCAGAAACCCTTCGGGGATATGCAACCACTACCAGTTCCCGAGTGGAAGTGGGAGCATATAACAATGGACTTCATTACGAAGCTGCCAAAGACCAAGAGACAACACGACTCCATCTGGGTAGTCGTTGATCGTTTAACTAAATCAGCACATTTCATTCCGATGAAAGAAACTTATTCTCTCGATAGATTGGCGCAGCTGTACATCACTGAAATTATTTCACGACACGGTGTGCCAAAGTCTATCGTATCTGATCGTGATAGTCGCTTCACATCCAGATTCTGGCAAGCACTACAAGAAGGGATGGGTACTCGGATATCCATGAGTATTGCTTATCATCCAAATGCAGATGGCCAAAGTGAGCGTACTATTCTAACTCTTGAAGATATGCTTCGTGCCTGCATTCTTGATTTAGGTGGTAACTGGGATGACCATTTGCCATTGGTCGAATTCTCTTACAATAACAGTTATCATTCAACAATCAAGATGGCCCCTTTTGAAGCACTATACGGAAGAAAGTGCAGAACTCCTACCTGTTGGCGCGAAACCGGCGAATCGCCAATAGCAGGTCCTGCCCTTCTACAGTTGACTCACGAAAAGATTCAACTCGTTAGAAGGAATATTCTTGAAGCTCAAAGCTGGCAGAAGTCATATTATGACAATCGGCATAGATCCATCAGTTTTGCAGTTAACGATTGGGTGATGCTGAAAGTATCCCCAATGAAGAATGTGGTACGGTTCATTAAAAGAAACAAGTTAGCTCCGAGATTTATCGGACCGTTCAAGATCATCGAAAAGATTGGGAATCAGTCTTACCGTCTTGATCTACCAGAGGATTTAGCTGGAATACATCCTGTATTCCATGTTAGTCACTTAAGAAAGAGCTTAGCCGATGAAAGAGAAGTTCAGATACCACACGTTAACCTGCAGATAGATGAAAAGCTTCGAGTGGTTGAAGAACCAGAACGTATTTTGGACTCGAAGACTAAGAAACTTAGAAATAAAGAGATACAGATGGTGCTCGTCCAGTGGAAACACCACAAAGGTTCGCATCAGTCTTGGGAATCCAAAGATGTCATGAAAGCTACTTATCCCAGTCTGTTCGAATCTAGCTAACTTCGGGGACGAAGTTTGTGCGTGGTGGAGCCCATTCTGTAACAACCTAACTTTTAGATAGTCATGTAATGCTTGAATGTTGAGATAATAATGTAATTTTATTTACATTATTTATGATGTAATATATATTAAGTTTGAAATAATATGATTATTTAAAATTAATTGAATATTTATATTATAAATCATTAATGATGACCAAAATAAAAGAGATGTAAAATACAAAAGTTTAGTGGGTTAAACAACAAATATAATTAAATAATATATATAAACCGAAATAATGATCATTTAAGATCATTTAACACAAATCAACTCTCTCTCTAACTTCTCTCTACTCTCTCACTAAGTATACGGCTA
Source organism: Centrapalus pauciflorus (assembly GCA_020465985.1). Lineage (NCBI taxonomy): Eukaryota > Viridiplantae > Streptophyta > Magnoliopsida > Asterales > Asteraceae > Centrapalus > Centrapalus pauciflorus. The sequence continues at coordinate 2,154 of JAANYP010003053.1, forward strand.
CCTCTCCAAATCATCCAAATTGTTCATTTAATTACATTCAATTCAAGAATTGAAGATCAAAGGAGTTACAATAAGCATCAAACATCATCAATTAGCAAGAATTTGAGGTAAACACACTTTTAATTTCAATTTCTATGTATGTTGGTTCGGTTTTGTGAAAAACCGAAACCAAGAGATTAAAATGTGAGGATTTGATGTTGCATGTTAGAAATATTGGTAGATTATGATGAATTAATGATAATAAAAGTAACAGAAACAAAATTTGTAGAATAGATCATCCAAAATAATGAAGAAATCGGATATTTTGGTAAAAATATTGTTCTTGACAAAATTTCATATTTTTGGATGATCTTGATCGAAATATGATGTTATTGATAGGGAAAAATATATAAAATCAACCCAAGAATGATAATATAACATAAAATAAAGTTGCATGTTAGTTTGAGTAAGTTTTGGGAAAATTTATGAAAAATCCGTATGAATATAAGTATGAACATGATAAACATTTCTGGGAAAAATATGTGAGATCCGAATTCGGCTGAGTCCGAATTCGGATGAGTGACATCAATTCGGATCCCATATTTCGGACTCCCTAATTCGGATGAGGACTCATTTCGGATGCCACCTAATTCGGTTCCAAATCCGAAATCCGGTTGACTGATTCGGGCATTACTTGGTCCGAATTCGGAAGGATCAATTCGGTTGAATCCGAATCCGGGTCCCTAGTTCGGATAGATCCGAATTCGGGAGATCCGAAACCCGATTCAATATAAATTGATATTTTAAGTAAAATTTATATATAAATATATATATTGATATATATATATATATATATATATATATATATATATATATATATATATATATATATATATATATATATATATATATATATATATATGGTGAACTAAGAGAATAAAGATTTATGAACTAGAAGTTATCAGAATCAGATAGAATTTAAAGAATTTATGATCAAAAGATGATGACATTGATAAGATAAATTATCAGATATCAGACTCAGATAAAATACAAGAATTTGAAGACTAAAATGATGATGATAAAGATGATGAAAATGACCTGATATTATCATGAATGATTCTGAACAGGTTCAGTATATTCTGAACAAAGATTTAAAGATTTAAAGACTTAAAAGCGGGTCGGAGACTTGATTTGACAAAGAAAAGAATTGACAGATTACAGATTTACAAAATCCTGAGATAACTCAGGTGGCAGATTCATATATCTGTTTGACCAAGACCCAAACTGTGAGTTATAGATATTCAAATTGAACATGCAAAGATCCGTTTGAGATATATTGATGCTGTTACATTATTTGACATTCATTTATCAGCTGGATTGAGACCTGTGCACACCATGGATGGGTGTTGCCCAGTGAATCATGATAGCTATTTGCTTATCATTTCATATTGCATTTATTAGCGCTTCAGACTTTGCTTTATGATTTGTTGCTATCATGACTCCTAAGACTTAAGCTTACTTCATTGATCAGACTTGATAAGACTTATTCAGCTTGACTAGCCCTTATGGTCTATTGTTCTAGACCTGGCTATTCCACCAGTTCTCACGAACTTGGTAATGACCTCCGATGTTCGGCCATGTTGACCTACTGGTAGCTAGCCCAGTATGTGGCTGATCCCCACGATATAAGCGTGAGTGTGGTTTGAACATCATCCGATCTTAAGATACTATATCTCAATCATGATGAGGGCTGTAGCGGCAGCCAAGACTTATCACGCTTAGATTTATGACTCCGCTTGACACGCATGTTAATATTGAAAATCTATAAACTCACTAAGCTTTGCTTACAGATGTTGCTTTAAAATTTTACAGGAAGAGCCAAAGGAAAATCACCTGCAGGACCTAGTGCTTAGGTCATCAAGAAATCCAAGTTTTGAAGCTTTCCTAGACCACTTCTCAACAAACTTTCTGGTACTGATTGGAAGACAGCTAATATGGTGGTTCTGGGTAGACTTGATGTGATGATTGATGTTATGATTAGATTAGATGTTACCCTTTTTATAACTTTAATTTGAAATATGTAATCTGTATCCTAATATGTAATGTACATGTAATTTTATTTTTCCGCAATTTAATTACCCTATCTTAGTATGGTTGATATCGTATTGCATATTATGGGACCTAGACTAGTGAGAACTGCCCCGTAAGGGGTGGCCTTCACAGCTCCCTCTCGAGATGTTTTTGAAAAGGGTCAGTCATCTAAAACTGACAAATGATTTTCATTTGTGAGTTTTATTGTTTTATGTGTTGTGGTTATTAATACTATGTTGTGGTTATTAATGTTATCTTATTATTGAGTTTATATTATTATTTTACGGGGCTGTACGGGTCATCGGGGAGATCTGTAAAATTTGCTTCTTTCTCTTTCTCTTTCCCTTTAATATATATATATATATAAACCATATTTGTAGTTATAGTTAATAATTTTATTGAGAGCAAAATAACATGTAAAATCATTATATCAAGCTTCTAAATAATCTTCTGGTTATTCAATGATTACCCATATAAATTATTATTAGCATTTAACCGGGATGGTTCAACTGATCATGCTAAACTATAAAGTTATCAAGGTACATGAACTTATGGTTTATGGTTACGTATAGTTTGTTGGTAAATGTTTCAATAAAGTTTTCTCAAAATAATAAGATATATACATAGAAACATTTTACCTTTTGAGGAATCTTCTGGTCCTTCGATGAATGCCTTATGTGTACATTCAATATCATTTTGCATCATTGTTGTTTCTGGATGGTCTAATCTGTTATGTCATAAACTCAATGTTCCAATATCATAATATTTCCTTTTGATTACCATGTGTGATTCAATCATGTTCATATATGTATAATATAAACAGAACCAAATGTTCGTAGATTTTCAAGTATATGTTTTACATTCATGATACACATGTTTACATTCATGATACAGATAAAATTCTTATTCTCTATTACCATAGTTTGAGTTTTATACCAATTTTGGGGCATATCGTTAAAACTCAACATATTTCTTTGCTTTATAATTTGTATGTGTAGCATCGCTATCTGGAAAACAGATTTTTTTAAGAGAGTCCTGATACAACTTAGAGAAATGAGGCGATGTGCGACAAGTTCTTGGCCAATGGCCAATCATTCCATATCTAAAACAAAGATCTTCAGGATCCTGGGTAGAACTAGCTTTACATTCGTGGTACTGGAAAATTTTACATAGCGATTAAATCTATAGTATCATAAATTAGCTTTCTATTAAGCGATTTTGTTTCATGTATCGATGTCCAAAAATCTATGTTTCTGGATACGATTATTTGTTTCATGAGCAATTTTTGCCTTTGTCACATGTACATGCAATAAGCTTCTTAGAGATTTTTTCCCTTTTAAGGCTATATTTCTCTATGTGTTTCTTTATATCGACAATTCTTTTGTTGGTATCTCTAGCTGCTTTAGTGAGTGCTCTGATGAATTTCATTTTTCTGAAATCAAGATTCAAAAAAAATCAGAGATATAAAGAAATTTTACATAATATTAGCTTTCCAATCCCTAAAGAGGGTCTACCCAGCCATTTACGTCTAATGCAGCAAATAGTATCTTCTCAATATTTGCCATTGAGACTATCAAAAAGAATTTCTAAAACAACATAAAATCAATACTAATTTATTTCAATAAGAACTGCAATACAATAAAATGAGAGAATAAATGAAAACATAATCAGAAAAGGATACATCTCATCCCATGGTAGTTGGAACAAACAATAGAAGAGTGTCAAAATCAATACACTGATAAAAATTAAAAACGGGCTTAGCATCTTCATCCGCCTTCAACTAAGTAAAAATTTTTTTAGGAAGGTAGGAGAATGTGGTTTGTGAAATAATGAGGTTTAGCATCGGATATTTATAGGAAAAATTCGACCATTAAACGGTCGAAAATATAACCGTTCAACGGTTATAAATCCGTTGTGGATTTTATAAAAATGATTTGGAGGATAATGTCTCTTTAATATAAAAATGATGATTAGAAATGTAATTTAAGAAAAATGTTATTGACATAAAGGATGTGTATAAATAAGTTTAATGACGGATTAAATATAAGATATGTAAAAGAATCAATAATCATAATTGTTGGTATTCATAAATTAAATAAATGTCAGATTGTTAGATTGCGTAAATAAATGTTAGTAAACAGAAAATAAATGTTAGATTGCATAAATAAATGTTAGTTGCGGAAAGTAAATGTTATTAACAATAAATAGATATTAGTTAACATAAATAAGTAGGAGGCTTAGCCTTCCATAAATGTTAGTAATAAGAATAAGAATAAGAATAAATTTAGTATATATAAATAAAAGTTTAGTAAACGTTAGTAGTCCTTGTATCCAATATGTAGTCATTTAGTTGTTAATTATGGTCTTTAACCATATATTTTGTTTTCAATTTATTTCATACCTTGAGTGAAGGTGATTCTTGATTTGGTTGAGATATTGAGCTCCTCGTGCTGATAACGTGTTATAATTTAACAGAATTCAGATATCAAGAAATCAACAACACTTGCAAATTTTGACATATATGTGTTTTTCACCTTTCTTCTCTATCTTGACAATACAACAATGCATGCCTTTTATAGATACAAATTTAGAGACAAAAATTACTATGCACATTAGGGCTGGCAATGGATCTCTTTCGGTCCAAATCCGATCCGATCCAAATCCATTTACACACTTAATGGATCAAAAAAATCAATCCAACGATCCATTTGACGATCCAAAAAATTGATCCATGGAAATCGATCCATGATCCGTCTGGATCAATCCATTTAACTTAAAAAATACACATTTACAAAATTTATTTCACAACACTCAACCTACCTCCACCCCACCTTACCACCTTTACCCTTCCCCCACCACCTTACCTCCTACCTACCCTACCTTACCCACATCCTTACCCTATCCCTACCCACCCACGCCTTACCTCCTACCTACCCTACCACTACCTCTACCTACCCTACCCTACACCTACCTACATTACTCCTACCTACCTACCTACCCACCCTACCCCCTTACCTCCACCTACCCTACCCTATACATACCTACCCTACTCCATATCCCTACCAACTTGCCTACCCTACCCTACCCTACCCCCTACCCCTACCTACCGTATTAACCCCACACCCTACCCTAATATCTTACGCAACCCAATCCTACCCCTACTCACCCTACCCTACCCCAACCCTTACACCACCCATACCCACCCAACACTACCCTACCCCCAACTAACCTCAAACAACCCATCCCACCCTCACCCTCAACCTGCCTACCCCACCATACCCTACCCCCCATGCACCACCATTACTTAACCCCTACACCACCTCCGCCCTACCCCACCCACCCACCCAACTCCTACCCCACCAAATTCTAGCCTACCTATCCGACTACCATACCCCACTCAAACCTACCCCTACCCACCCCCTACCCTACCCCACCCCCACCCCCATCCCGCCCTACCCCAACCCACCACCATTCTAGCTTACCTATCCGACTACCATACCCCACCTTTACTCTCATCCACCCCAACCCATCCAAACCCACCACTCCACTCTCTCACCTACCCACCCCTACCCTACCCTACCCACTCCAACCCCCATTCAATCCACCCCCATTCTAGCCTACCAATCCGACTACCAGACCCCACTCTCACCCTACTCTCACCTACCCACCCCTGCCCCACCCACCCAAACCCCAACCCCACCTACCCTGGGTGGGGTAGTGGTAGGTGGGGTTGGGTGCAGGGGTGGGTAGGTGAGAGTAGGATGAGAGTGGGGTGGTAGGTAGATAGGTGGGCTAGAATGAGGGTGTATTGAAATGAGGGTAGGGGTGGGTGGGTAGGTGAGATTAGGGTATGGTAGGTGGATAGGTATGCTAGAGTGGGGGTTTGGGTGGAATGAGGAGTGGAGTAGGGTGGGGTGGGGTTAGGGTAGGTGAGAGTGGGGTATGGTAGGAGTGAATAAGTAGGCTAGAGTGGGGGTTGGGTGGAATGAAGGTGGGGGTAGGGTAGGCTGGTGGGTAGGGGTTGGGATAAGGGTGTGGTGGGTAGGTAGGTGTAGGGTAGGGTGGGTAAGAGTAGTAGGGTGGGGTGGGGTCGTAAGTGATAGGTTAGGCTAGAGTGGGGGTTGAGTGGGGTAGTAGGGGTAAGGTAGGGGTTAAAAAGGAGGTAAGGTTGGTAGGGTGGGTGGTAGGGTAGGGGTAGGTAGGAGGAAAGTGGTTGGAGAAGGATTAGGGGTAGGGTTGGGTAGTGTATGGGATATGGTAAGGTGGTGTAGGGATAGTTGTTTAAAGGTAAGGGTAGGGGTAGGGTAGGGTGAGGGGGGTAGGATGGGGGTAGGGGTGGGGGTAGGGTAGGGTGGGTAGGGGTAGGGTAGGTAAGGATAGGGTAGGGTAGCGGTAAGGGTACGAGTAGGGTAGGGTGGGTAGGTTAAGGGGTGGGATGGGATGGGCAGTTGAGGGGTAGGTCAACTTGGGGTAGGGTAGGATGGATCATAGCTGAAAATTGAAAAATTAAATGGGTCAATCTAGATCTTGATCCATCTGTCAAAATAATTGGATCATAGATCAGATCATGATCCATTGGCTAATGGATCAAATCCATGATCCACTTAATTGGATCAGTGATATGTTGGATCATGATTCAAATCCAATCCAATCCATCCATTGCCAGCTCTAATGCACATCACTCACTCCTACTATTTGCAATTGCTTCTCAACTTGGTAAAATACCAAGTAAAATTATGCATCCATATTTTGTCATTTTATAACAACAATAAATTATTAAAGTCTGTAAACTTTTTTTTAAGTGATTAAATTTATTTATTTAGTTTCTAGAAAATTATTAAAGTGTTCAATACATATATTTTAAACTACGAATTAATTATCCTAAATAATCTGAAAAATTATAAAATTTTTATCGGGGGTTATTACTTATTTGTAGTATACAAATAAATACATATTATATAAAAATATTAAATGTTTGACGATAAAAGATTTTTAGTAAAAACATATTTCATTTACTTTTATACTTTTTAAATAAAATATATATACATTATGTCATATATAAATTAAAATATCAAAAAATATCTATTAAAACATTATATTTTATAAATAAAAAGTTAGCCACTGCTCATATTTATTTATAAAACTTGAAAAATAATAGTTATATCACAAAATATCACTATTTTATGTTTTTTTTAATAATTAATAATTTTATGTTTTAATTCTTAGTTTATATAAATAATTATTTAAAATATATACGTTGTACGTGAGTCAATAAACTAGTGGATTATTATTTGAGGATATGTTTGTATATTTATTAATTATTATGAAAATTTTGAATTATTTAACTTTAAAAAATGATGTGAAAACTTAGAGATGTTTATCAAAAACCGTAATTAAAATATGTCACGAGCATATGATTATTATAGTATTGTTGATGGACTAGAGAGAAAAAAACGAAGTTGCATCATATATGTGGTCTAAATATGAGACCAAATATGAACAATTAAACTACTAATGAGTAATATATAATTTTTTTAATCGTGAATTTGAGTTTGATATTGTAATTCTAATAGGCATCTTATTATTTTATCTTGTGTTTTTATTACTTTAAATATTATTAAAATATTATAAAATATATAACATAAAAATCTTATTAAACTTTCATTCAACTATTTTTAAATTTCACATTTTTTTATATAAATAAGTTTTTAATTATTTATAGGGCTAATCACCAAAAATAGCAACAACTTTATACTTTTTTTATCAATGACAGTAACATGTTTTAAAAGTTATCAATAATAGCAACAACTTTTCTTTTTGTTATCAACTATAATTGATAATAATGAAAAGTTGTTGCTATTATTGATAACTTCTAAAAAAATTATTTTATTTTTTATTTGAATTATGTTTTGTTATTTTATTAGGTGCTACTATTCTCACCCCATTTTGTCTATTTCTACCCCATCATCATTACCATATTATTAAGAATCGGATTTTTATAATTAATTAATTACTTTTAGCCAATAGAAAATGCAAGATTTTTACCTTTCATGTCTACTAACCATCAGCTTTTTAAGTTTTCAATGACCAATAAACTTTTAGTTAGATTTTTATTAATTTCAACTTCCAATAAAATAATTAATTAACCTTGAACAACACCAACCAACATAAATCATAACTAATTAAATTTTATACATATATAAACAAACAATTTAACTCATCTGTTTATTTCAAATCAGAACTAATTAAATTCTCACAGTAAGTATAACTCTTGATAAATTTATTGAAACTTACAATTCCGTCGCCGGTATCGTGTGGTGGTGGCCGATGAGCGGTGGCGGTGGCGTGGCTGTGAAAGATAGAGAGAGAGCGTGAGAGAGGGGGCAGCGAGAGACCTGTGGCGGTGGCGTGACAGAGAGAGGTTGTGACTCTCATCGCCGGTGGCAACGGCATGGCTGTCGGAGAGAGAGTGTGTGTGTGTGTGAGAGAGAGAGGGAGAGAGCGGGCATCGAGAGACAGACAGGTGGTAGAAAGTTATATGGTTAATCATTAGTAAACCTAATTATCATGAAGTAGAAATAGATTGAAGATGATGATTTTAATAATTAGTAAACCTAATCATCATGGGGTAAAAATAGATTGAAGATGGTAGGGTTAATCATTAGTAAACTTACCTAATCATCATGGGGTAGAAATAGATTGAAGATGATGATGTTAATCATTAGTGTACATAATCATATGGAGTGAAAATAGATTCAAGATGGGGTGTAAATAGATCCACCCTATTTTATTTGGTGAACAACTCACACATTATTCATTTATATAAAGATTGAAATATATAAATTTTAGTTGTATTGAGTTGAACTTTTTCGAGGCTTTTTGGATTATTATTTGATCTCGTAACTTCGTAATACGTTTCCGAGATATTTTATTCTCGTAGTTGAATAAACTCAAATGTTTTATCCATAACCTGTCGTTTCTATTTAATCTTATCACCTTCAACAACAAACAAAATTAAGTAATTAACACAAATCATACATTTATGAGAATTACAAAGATGATTACGATAATGACATTATATATTATAACATCAAAAAATCACACTAATAATTATAATAAGTAAATAAATAAACGATGAAATAAGGTTATAGATTTGACAAATTTTGAAAAGATGATCAAATATTTTTGGGATATTCAAAACTCTTTTAAGATCATTGAGTAATAATAAATCTGAAAAACATTAGTATTATTAACAACTTTCGTATTTATGTATACTTGTAATTAAAAATAACTTACAACAATCTAACCGGCAACAATGTAATGAGTTTTAAATAACCTTCAAATTATAGTTGTTTTTAAAATTTTTTCTTAAATAAAAATATAATATTTGTGAATTATTTACCTTTATATGTGATCCCTTTAGGAAAACCACATGACGAGAGGAAGTCGATTCTACAATATGATCAATTCCTACATACATACATACATACATATATACATACATACATATATATATATATATATATATATATATATATATATATATATATATATATATATATATATATATATATATATATATATATATATAGAATCAGGTTCATCAGCGTACCTATAAGATTACAGCGTACTCTAATGTGAATGATCATTCACATATTTTTTTTTAATAGACATGTATAAGACAACATTATAAGACTTTTTTTTCAAAAGAAGCAATATCATAAATCTTGTGAATAGTAAAAAAAGATAATGTGAATGGTCATTCACGCCATTCACATAGTGTGAAATGATCATTCACATGGATGACCATTCACATAAATATGCATTGAGCATTCACATAATTTTTAAGGACACAGAAAGTGTGAATATATGTGAAATTCGTATATCATGCGTATAACATTAAATTAAACATACTTATGAGAAAAAAAAATTTAAAAAAGTTTTTTAAGGTTGGTACCTTCGGGTGCACTTGATTTCGAGAGGTACCTTTTTTGAACCTGAATATATATATATATATATATATATATATATATATATATATATATATATATATATATATATATATATATATATATATATATATATATATATATATATATATAGACACACACACTAATCATATATGTTTGTTTATAAAATATAAAAGTGACTATATTAATAAAAAATCACTTTATTATTTAACAACATAGAATCTTTAAATTGCAATGCAATCATATGCATGTTTATATATATATATATATATATATATATATATATATATATATATATATATATATATATATATATATATATATATATATATATATATATAGAGGTTCAATTGAGAACTTTTATGCACCGAGGTACAAAAGTACCCATATCATCCATTAGATCAAAAAATTGTATGGATTAGATTAATGACAAAAGAGTAAATAATTGGACAATTTGATGCATCTTGTGCATTATAGAACCAAACAAGGAAGGACATTTTGGGGAATGTGCATACCTTATTAAATTTAATATTTCAACAAATAATCAAATAATAAATGCTAAATAAATTCAATTGATACATTCCAAATTTAACAAAAAGTACACAAATTCAAAAAAAGATGATGGAGATCGATGCATTTCATCGTAATCGTGTTTATTTATGCATCGTGTTCAAAAAAGATGCATTTAACAAAAAAAATACACAAATTCATTTATGCATCGTGTTCAACTTGTTCATCATTCATCTATGCATCGTGTTCGTCGTTCATATTCTTCATTCATCTATGCATCGTGTTCAACTTGTTCATCATTCATCTATGCATCGTCATTGTTCATCATCCATTTATGCATCATCATTTTTCGTTGTTCATCGTTCATCATCCATCTATGCATCGTCATTGTTCATCATCCATCTATGCATCATCATTATTAATCGTTCATCATCCATCTATGCATTGTGTTCTTCATAATCATCATCGGTTGCATCTCTTGTTCATGTTCATCATCATCGTTGTTCATCGTTAATATTCGTATTCAAATCATCATCACTATGAAAATCATGAAGAACACGATTAGAGAGAGAGAGAGAGAGAGAGAGAGAGAGAGAGAGAGAGAGATGAGGAGGAAGGAATGTAGTTAATATGAGATTTTAATTCAAAGTGTAACTCCTAATTATCATTTAATGATTTTTAGAAATAAATTAATTATCATGTCTTTAGTTTTCCCTAAATGCCCTTTGTGCACCTTGGTGAATTATCCGATGCACAAAAGTGCCTCGAGGTCCTCGATGTATAAAAGTTCTCAATTGAACCTCAATCTCTCTCTCTCTCTCTCTCTCTCTATATATATATATATATATATATATATATATATATATATATATATATATATATATATATATATATATATATATATATGACTTATAAGATGGATGTGCAACAAAATAAATTAAATGTGGCTCGATCGCTCAATCAAATGTTAATGAATCTAAAAGATGTATATGACAAATGGAATAATTAATTGTGAGAGGGAAGACGTGTTCTGTGCCTTGAATAAGCGGATGAAATGACACCATTTCCTTACACTTTTTTCTTTGCTATTATTTGATAAAAAAAAGTATAAACTTGTTGTTAGTATTTGATTCATTACGTTGTTGCCGGCTAATTTTTTTGTAAGTTATTTATAAGTACAAGTATACATATATATCAAAATTGTTAAGAATATTAATGTTTTTTAGTTTTATTATTAGTTAATGATCTTAGATGAGTTTTAAACATCCTAAACATCTTTTATCATCTTTTTAAATTTTGCCAAATCTATAAACTTATTTCATCAATTATTTACTTACTTATTATAATTATTAAAATGATTTTTTATGTTAAAATATATATAACATCATTATCGTAATCAACTTTGTAATCGTCATAAATGTATGATTTGTGTTAATTACTTAATTTTGTTTGCTGTTAAAAGTGGTAAGATGAAATAGAAACAACAAGTTGCGGATAAAACATTTGAGTTTAAAAAGTTATCAATAATAGCAACAACTTTTCATTATTATCAGTTATAACAATGATGATCTGGTAAACAGATCAACAATTGTTATTATTGATAACAAAAAAGAAAAGTTGTTACTATTATTGATAACTTTTAAAACATGTTACTATCATTGATTAAAAAAGTATAAAATCATTGCTATTTTTGGTAATTAACCCTTATTTATAACCAATACAACATACACAAATAAAAAAATATAATAAAAATACTTTAGGTTTAAATAAAATTTAAATAATTACTCCAGACTAAATATAAATGAATGGTGATCGATGCGAAAAAACTGAAATTAAAAAAATGCTTGTATAATGATTTAAGATTCATGTTACAATTTATTAGCAATAACATATATTTTTATTTTTATAAAATGTTTATAAATTATTAGAGTGTGCAAAATTTTGGATAGGACTGAAAAATAACAAACATTACTGGAACCATAACATACTAAACCATAGCTAATATTATTTGATTTTATTTTTTATTATAATCGTTTTAGTTTTTCGGCTTGGTTCGTTTTGATTGTGTTCTTTTCGGTTATAAAAGTAGACAAACCATGACTTATAGTATTCGATTGTAACTTCATACATTTTTTTTGTTTTTCTCAAATATATTTTTACATCTTTGCACACTTGTGTTTGTAGGTATTACTTAAAAATAAAAGTACATATATCAAATTTGAGTTTCACTTTATCATCTACTGTTTGTTAAAAAATTGGATTGTTTATTATGACAGTCAATTTTATGTTAATATATTATAATATTAAATTTACATTATCTAATACTCTCTGCGTCCCAAAATAATTGTCCACATTTGACATTTGAAGTATTTCTTTCTCAACTTTGACATTAAATATTTTTCTTTGTGTTATATAATATGTGATGCAAAATATATGAAAGAATTTGGTTTTAAAGGAATTTTCATTGGGTATAATTTTCATCAAGTATTATATAACACAAACTAAAATATTTGAGGTTAAAATTGAAAAAGAAAAACTTTAAAAGTCAAATGTGGATAATTATTTTGGAACGTAGGGAGTAAATGTTTTTTAACCATTTATTGGTTTGTTGATTTTGACAACCAACCTTATATTAATATAATGTTGTTTATTTTTTAAATTATTATAATTAATTAGTCAATTCTTCATAAAATATAGGCTTGAGAGATTGAGAGAGAGAGAGAGAGAGAGAGAGAGAGAGAGAGAGAGAGAGAGAGAGGAGAGAGAGAGAGAGAGAGAGAGAGAGAGAGAGAGAGAGCCTCGTGATCGGAGGACACCAGATCCCTCCACTGTCACGTGCCCTTTTTTTGACCATCAACCCACCCATTTGACTCCCTTTACTAAAATTCTTTCTAATTACCATATTTCTTTCTTAATTAATCCTGAAAAAATCTTTATATATAAGCTACTTGTTAGTTGTTATGTAGTAATGTACTCGTTGATTGTACCAAATTATAAAATTTTATTATAAACGATAAATAGAATAACATGATAAAAATATTATATTCATGCTCATTGATTTTAATTTGTCTTACATATAGACACATTATAATTATTAGGTACTACCTTTGAACACTTAAATTCAAAAAAAAAAAAAAAGCTCATTAAGAGTGTGTTTGTTTGGACTTAATTACCTCTTGAAAAACTCTGAAGTCTTAATTTCAGAATTAAACTGAAAATAGACTATTTGTTACATTTTAGAGTTAAGTGGATTTCAAATATGAATTCAAAACAGACTGTTTGTTACATTTCAGACTTAAGAGGTTAGAACGTCTGAAATTAAGCCGTGGACTTCCGTCTGAAGTCTGAAGTCTTAAATTAAGAGGTTGACGTAAGTTGATATTTTATTTAACTAAAATAGTAAAAACCAATTTAATTAAATTAAAAATTTAATGTCAACTCTTAATTTCAGACTTGTCATATCTTAATTTCAGATGTGGTTTTCAGACTTCAGATCTTAAGTCCACCTCTTAATTTCAGACGTGGTTTTCAAATTTCAGACAGTTATCTCTTAAAATAACAAACACAACCTAAGTGTCAAATGTTGTTTGCATTAGAAAGAGATAAAAGAAAGCAAAGTGACCAACATAATAAGATTAAATGGGAAGGACTGTAGCACTCACTCAATTGGAGTTGCAAATTCGAAAAAAAAGGGGTTAGCTCAGACGACATGATCAGAGTGAAATTCTGTAAAAACTTTTTTGGGTTGTGGGTCAAATAAATGGAGTCGAAGGCTGGTAATTAATCCTAGATGGTGATTTCAAGGCTAGTAATTTATCCTCTTTAATTGATGACTGTTTCCGGATTATTTTTTAGATTCTAAAACTTTATGTAATAACCGGGTTCCTTCAAAACTCTAATTTTATTGTCCTAGAGTGTGTTATTTGATAAAATCCCGAATCTAGTTAACCATAAAAAGGGGTCTATTAGTTGCTTTCTAGCATTTGTCCTGGATGTGAAATGGAAGATGAGACTACCGATTATATTTTGGAAAATCATTTGGAATTGAAAATAAATATGAAGAAATGCTTTAGCTGGTGGGAATTAAGATCGTCAGATGTGAATTTGTTATTTTCTTGAATAATAATCGGTTAGGAAAAAAAATTCATGGGGTGTGTTTATCGGTTAATTTAGAAGCTTGGATGTGGTGAAATCAGATATTTCATTCAAATCTCGAGGTAAAGATGAAGGTGGAGGAGACTGAAGATATCCATCACAAAAATGAAATCATAAGAGTTACTTTGGTTTTTAAGTTAGAGTACACAATTACTGTATTATGGAGGTTGATAGATTATAAAACATAGAGATATAATAGAAGGCTTATAAAATTAATTCATATAATTTTGTTTCCTTTTTGGAGATCAAAATAGAAGTGGTGTTATTTCTTCCATATAATCCTAAACTTTAAAGAACAATTAAAAAGGTACATATATGATAACATGTGATCGCACAATTCAATTTCGTAAATATCATAATAGTTCGTTCAAAATAAACTAAAATCATATAAAAAAAAACATACATGCAGATGCTTGTTTGTATTCAAGGTAGTTGAAAAGATCTCCAATAACATTACGTTAACAACCGATGAAAGTTCATGTAATTAGATAATGAAATTAATCCAACTACGTAAATCCGACTTATATACATGATATCATATGGTGAAATCATTTTTAACACAACGACCACATAAATTTAGGGTATAATGGTATATTGTAAAATTTAGTTGTATAAATCGTGACTATTTTAACATAACTTGGTTTTCTTTTATTTTTATTTTTATTTTGTTTTTTTAATGTTTTTTTTTTGTAATTGTCCCTCATTTGAATTTACCAGATTACCCTCCACATCACCATCACCTACTCTCCCACTCGTGTATACGTATATAAATAGCTAATCCTCTGCTACCAATGCATTCCCTCGTTACCAAGTACCATTTTTAGATCTCCCATTATCTATTTTTGTATGTGTTTCAATTGGGGTCCCACACACACTCTCACACTCTCTCTGTTACACACACACACACACACACACACACACACACACACACATATATATATATATATATATATATATATATATATATATATATATATATATTACTTACAACTGATAAGTAACAGTTGCATTTGACGACGACAACCTGCAACTTCTTGACTCTTATTTCATCTTCTTCTTTCTTCCTATATATAAAAACAATTCCCCAACTCTTTCTTTTCAATTTTCATCACAATTCACACACACGTTTAAGTTTTAACAATGCACAGATGCTCATGTGGTTTCATCCACAATCATCATCAACCCAATTCATTTTCCATGTTTTTCGCCATGCCTGCTTACGATCAAAACGTATGCCCTTACGCTGCTTCTTCTTCTTCATCTTCTTCGGTTGATTGTACGCTTTCGTTAGCTACACCTTCTACGCGTTTAAGTTTAACATCCGAAGAACTTGACTCGACGGAATCGTCACAATCTTCTTCGCGTTTCTGCTGGGATTTTTTACAGTCCGATAACCATTCGTCTGCTCCGGCTTCTCATAAAACTAATCGCGGAGGCGGCGTAACCACCACCGTTGACTCACTACTTGCCCGGAGATGTGCTAACTGTGACACCACTTCTACTCCACTTTGGAGAAACGGTCCTCGCGGCCCCAAGGTAATATTCAAGTATATATAAACACTAAACATGAGAAATAATAGCAGCTAATAGCAATGTACTTTTGAACGTATAGTACTTATAAGATTTTTAAAGTGTTAACTGTTAACCATCTGTTATGACACCTAATAACTATTTTTGAGTTTTAACTATTTAGTTGATACATTTCTAAAAAATAATTTCTATAAAAAAAGTAAAAAGAAAATGCGTAGAAACTGAAAAGTAAATGGCTTTCCCAGTTTATTAACCAATATTTTATGGATTTTGAAGAAATAAACTGTAAAAATATGTATAGTCACGGTGTTGATCATTGGTTTAAACATTAAAACTGGTTTACCTTTTGATGGAATTAAAAGGTGATTTTATGTTTAAAAGATTTATTAATGATTTTACAAAGATTTAAAATAAAAAAAACTCTTAATTTTTTGTATAACGGATGTTACATGAATGGAACTGAAAACTTGCAGTCTCTATGCAATGCGTGTGGGATAAGATTCAAGAAGGAAGAAAGGAGAGCGAATGCGGCAGCTACGACGGTGGTGAGTGGTGGTGGAGGTGGGACGGAAGGGTATAACGGGAACACGTGGATGCAGATGCAGCACACACAAGCGGCGGCGGCGGCGGCGACGCATAAACTGCCGGCGTCGTGCTACTCGCCGGCAGGCGTAGGGAATGAGTTTAGGTTTGTAGATGACGTGGACGACAGAGATTCTACGTTTCTGTCGTGGCGTCTCAATGTGACTGACAGAGCAGGGCTTGTGCATGACTTTACACGCTATTAAAAAAGATGTGGTCCACGTCGAGATCCACGATGATGACATGGAAATTATTATTATTATTATTAAATATTATTATTATTTAATATTATTATTATTATGTAGATGGAGTAAAAATGAGTTAATTCGATTATTTATGTCATCTGCTTTTCTTTTAATTGCTTTTGTCAGTCAAATATATAAATATATGGAATGGACTTTAATTCCCTTTTCTTTAAATCCAGTCTGAATTCCTTTTACTTTTCTTTATTCTTTTTGTTCCTCTATATGTAATGTCTAATTTTGTGATTTAATTTTTTGTTTAATCATATAAAGAATTTGTTACATCCTGCCTTAAACATGCAATAGTAATCCCAAGAAAATAAGCAATAAACATAATCACCACGACAATACAAATGCCAGCATAAGACTATTGAACATATTACAATACAGTCTTGCACTACACGTGCTACAAATTTACAATTTTAATTTCCTATTACATCACAATATGAAATAGAAGCAGCTACCCAGATCCCAAGACACTTTATAAACAATAACACAAGCTGAAAGTGTGCTAAATCCTCTGGGTTGTTCAAGCAGTAGACCTAAGCTAAAGTTCCGATCTTATAATTTCTTTTGCCTGTAAATTGATTAAATAGTAACTGTAAGGTAAAGTTTAGTGTGATAACAAGATTAATCATGATGCATATATGATATGTGACAAAATATTGCCTATGATAAGCTGCACCAAAACAATGCTTCCACCAAAATAATGCTTGCACCAAATTGAGACAACGCACCTTAGGATAGAAAATGCTACCACTCATATAAACTGCTACAGATGATCAGTCTGTAATACGTGGCAAGCTACCTGTATATATGCACCATAACTAGTGGTCAGCATCAGAATTGCTTGCAATAATACTAAATGTTTATGAAATGCACCAAGTAACACTTAAATATATGGCATGCTGAAAAGATTGCTGAAAGGCAGGCAAAGAGAAACATATTAATAAAACTCATATGAGATCTTGCTAAGTCGGGCACCGCCTGTGCCTCAGAGTTTCGCTACCACTAACATAAGCTCTATTGAGGGCCAAAGAAAGTATATAGAAGTAAAGTATGTCTCAATTACATAAAAATACATGTAAACATGATAATCTGTTACTCACAGTATTGTTAATGGTTGCACATCTGTTAATATAATCTGATACGCTTACACCGGCTTAATAAGGCATTAGATATAACTTTTGTCTTTGGATCTATATAACTGATTTTGAAACCAATTGACAGAGCTTAAGGCTTTAGTTTAACACAGTATGGCTTTGCACTGTTTCTGAAGGCTTTGACATACCTTAAATAGGCTTTAATATTACTTTGGCACTTAGTTTTGACTCATAACTGGCTTTGACACTTTAATATACTTCTGGAGAGCTTATTACAGACTCAAAAGTGTCTGTGTGCATGGTGTGTCTGTATTTAACAATACTGAATGCAAAACAAGTAAATATAGCTATCATTGATATGTAATTGGCTTTTATACTCTTCAATAGCTAATCTTGTTATTTTTGTGGCTCATTTATATGTATCTAGCCTTGAAACATTATAGATTATGCATATGCTTTATAAAGTAGTTACACACACACACACACACAATATTGATTTACCCTTCTAAACATAGCAATATACAATTGATTCAAGACTTGGTATATATTGAATCCACGAAATCCAACACCGATACATAATGTTATGTGAGAAATATAAGCTTGCAACAAAAAGCAATTTAACATCACCACCATCAACTAGCTTCACCCCTAGACATAGTCTCGGGGTTGTCTTGTCCTTGGTCACAAAATTCAAAGCAAGTTTCGGATTCCACAAAAGCAAGGCCAAGTCAAAACTTGAAGATAGAAATGGGAATAAAGATGTAGAATTGAAGTTTAGGGATTAATACAAGCATGTACCCAACCTGAAATGGATTCACAGCTCACAAAGATACCACCCTGAGACTTAGTCTCGGGGTCAACTTGCACAAAACCTCCCAAGCCGAGTCTAAGATTCGGACAACCCACACACATAAGGCCTAAAGGCCAAAACAAAGTTTTCGTCTCCAATCCCACAGGTCCGAGACTTAGTCTCGGATTTAATGTGTTCTGGTCTGAGAATTAGATTAGGAAAACAAAGATCAGTCCACACACAGACACACACTAATGCACCGGGATTGAGTTTCGAGGGTCACCCAAGGCCGAGACTTAGTCTCGGGGCCTAGGGCCAAATCCATGTCAAGACCAGGCCTTTTTCTCTATTTTCGCATTTCCAGCACCAAATTTCATCATAAAACTCAAATTAGGTATTAGTTACAACATAATAGATGTTATATTTAGCATTTAACACAATTTATAAACATCAATTTGATGTTTTTGTTGACTTATCTTTTGGTTTTGGCTTCCTGAGTCGTAACCAACACACTAAACACATAGTGCACAAATTTAGGGTTTTAGGTTAGAATTACCTTAATAAGTTGCACAAACTTGTTGTCATTTGCTTGCTTGATGATTTCTCAAAAGAATTTTGCTTTAATCACTTGATACTATAGAGAGAAGTAGATAGAGGATGCAAACTTGCATGCGTGTTCTTGAGGAGAATGTTGCAATGTTTGAAATGAATCCATCCTCACAGAACCTTGTTTTGTTATAGTGAGTTACTGAGTTTGGCGTAATATCATTTTTAACCCTTTTACTTGCATTCTTTCATTTTTCATTCAGTTATAACCCTAATCAAGTTATACTTTATTATATGCCCATTTAACCGTTTTACTTTATAACTTAAATTGAATAGTTTTTTAAATTCACAAATATGCACCAAAAAAATATAAACAACTTATGCAATATTTAGCAATTAATTTTTATTAAACTTTTAAAATTACATCATAGAAGTAGGGATGGCAATGGGTGAGAAAAAAACCGAAACCTGTGGATACCCGCACGTTATGGGTGGGTAAACCCGTGAAAACACACCCGTGGATATGGGTGTGGGTACAAAATCATACCCGCTAGCGGGTGATGGGCGGGCACGGGTATACTATTTTACCCACGGGTATGCCCGCCACCCGTACCCGTGACGTTCACCCGCGGGTTTACCCGTTAAACTCGCTATATATATATATATATATATATATATATATATATATATATATATATATATATATATATATATATATATATATATAGTCATTATTTATATATTTATACATACATACATACATACATATACATATATATATATATATATATATATATATATATATATACCCTGGCAATTTCAAAGTTATTAAATTTCAATACTAGTTTATTTGAGTCAATTTTGAGATTTCACTATTTTGAATACCCATTACCTAACTGTCAAGTAGCAAACATATTATGTATTGATGTTTGTATGTTTGATATTATTATTATTTGGATGTGTTTGCAATATCTATATGTTTGTTGGATGTGTTTTATTGCTAAACTATGTTTCGTTTGTTAAAAAAGTGTTTATAATTTGTTTTAAAAGATAAAACCCGTGGGTTTACCCGTGCCCACGGGTGCAGAGTACCGTGAGTACCTGTGAACACACGGGTTTAAGATGTGAACATGCTCCGAAAAAAGTTTTTTTTTTAAATTTTTTTTTTCATATTCATTTAGATACAAATAATATAAGCATATTTGTAAAAGAATTACACGCATTCACACTTCGTAGCCTCTTAAAAGTCATGTGAATGTGGAAAAATTCATGTGAACATGCTTAGCTGTGAACATACGTTCACAACAGTGCAGTTCATGTGAACTTGCACGTTTCACATAGTTATAGTGTGTGTTTATTTGTGATTTTTTGCAAGTAGTCTTATATTATTAATTTAAACATGATTATGAAAAAAAAATTCAAAAAAAATAATTTTAAGCGAGGTACCTCCGGTACTCCGCAAAACTAGTGGTACTCATTTGAACCCAAATATATATATATATATATATATATATATATATATATATATATATATATATATATATATATATATATATATATATATATATATATATATATATATATATACACCCTGACAATTTCAAAGTTATTAAATTTCAATACTAGTTTATTTGAGTCAATTTTGAGATTTCACTATTTTCAATACCCATTACCTAACTGTCAAGTAGCAAACATATTATGTATTTATGTTTGATATTATTATTATTTGGATGTGTTTGCAATATCTATATGTTTGTTGGATGTGTTTTATTGCTAAACTATGTTTCGTTTGTTAAAAAAGTGTTTATAATTTGTTTTAAAAGATAAAACCCGTGGGTTTACCCGTGCCCATGGGTGGCGGGCATGGGTGATAAAATCTACCCGTTGGCGGGTGGCGGGTATAGAAATACCCGCGGGCACGGGTGGCGGGCGGTATGTATCCGTGCCCGCCGCCCGCGGGTGCCATCCCTACATAGAAGTCTAGACTGCAAGCATAAAAGCTAATTAACAATTCAAGGTGTTGCAGAACTAGACTAAAAAACCGATGAATGGGTGCAAATAAGGATGTTCAGATTTAAGAACTGGAGTGAAAAACCATAGTGGAATAGTGAACTGAATCGAAATCAATAATATTTGGTCTGGTTCTCGATTCAAATTTTTAGTAATATTTTGTCCTCGATTTGGTTTGGTTCGGTCCGGTTTTGTATTTTTTATTGTAAAAATCAAGAAAAGCCAAGACCAAATAAGAACTGGTACCATCTGGTCCGATTTTGTATTGTTGCATCCCGTAGATGCAAATGTATACCATCTTTTGTATATTAGTAACCGTAATATTGGTATATTATTTAAGTCAAAAATATATTGACAAGCTGGAAAGTCATCTCATTAAAAGCACAGACACAAAAATACAAATACTGAACACTAAAAATATCCCTGAGTAAGAGATAAGTAGATAACAAAGCAATACATTCTTTATCCAAAACTACATCTATATTCGAAGCAATAACCAAATTGCTGGCTTTCAAACCTAGTTACCTCAATTGAAATCCATCATCATGCAACGATTTGAACTGCAAAGTAAGGTCAATGATTGCAAGTTAACAAGACCATCAAACTCGCAAATTTGAATGTTCTCATCTGAATTTGCACAAACCAACCTATTCCTCCACCTCCCTCCCAAAATAACCCTAATAGCAACCAAGCAAACTCCATGAAACCCTTTTTCTACCCAACAATTTTAGAAAGGAATAAGACTACCCCTAATGACACCAAAGAGAACAATATTTTCATATGGCGGTCGCATATTCAACCATCCGAAACATTTTCTCCATAGTTTTATAACTTCCAAACAATTTCATATAATGTGATCCGTAGATTTTTCTCCAATTTGACAGAAAGAGCATAGATTCAAATCTATGCAATACAATCTTATTTAAAATTTGAAAATAGGAAAGTTCATAGAGAGCCACTTTCCAATCCGAGATGTTAAATTTCGAAGGACCCAGTCATTGAAAATAAGGATGTTTAAGAGCCATTTATGAAAATAGGGAAGTATAGTAAAGAAAGCGTTGCTTCTAACTTTCAGACTTAGCATTTGAATGACACCAATACCCAAAAATCAAAGCGTCATTAGCATATTGGAGAAGTGACGGATTTCAACTACTATTCCTCAAGGAGTCCCCTTGAAACCGGCCTTTTCGACAAGCATCACACATTAAAACTTGGAGAGATTCGGATGCAATAATAGTGAAAAGAATGGGAGAAAGTAGATTTTTTTTGCCTAAAACCTAACCTGTACAAAATTCTTTGGAAGAAGACCCCTTGATGAGAAGAGAGACTGAAGCCGAAGATAAGCAACCCTTGATCCAGTTACATCATTTCAGCCCAAATCGTTACATCCAACAAGAACTCCTAATCAACCGAATCAAATTCTTTTTCAAAATCTATGTCGAAAGTCGTTAGTTTCATCTACACCTTTTTTTTTTGCATGACTTACCAAGTTACCAACTCATTTGCAATCAACACACCATCAAGAATTTGAATTATATAAAAATTCTTATAATATCATGTAAGGGGACTATGCATGAATAACATAGAATATATGAATTTACCATCATGGTATGCTTATGATGTATTGATTTTAATGGAAAATTTATATTTATAAAATTTGGAATCTTTCAAATATGAAATATGTGAACTAAAAATGTGTAATTGCTATGTATAAAAACCAAGTATTTCAATTTATATATAAAATCATAAGAAAAAGTGTTACAACTGCAATCGGGTCATCTAATTCTTCTTGAAATGAGTCTTAGCCTTTTAGGTTCAAATTTTCAGTTGGGTGTTTTCCATTTTTATTGTGCTTCATCTTCCATCTCGATAGAGGCTTTTTAGTTTTTTTTTTTTTTTTTTTTTTTTTTTTTTTTTTTCCCTCTAAATGCAATCCAGCCTCCTATTTGGAGTTTAATGTAATTTACTAATTTAGCCTTAAAACAAAAACTTGGACCAACGTTCAAAAGTAAACAGATATGCTAATTTATAAATGTTTTTGCTCAACTTCCATTAAACAATATTTTCGGACGATATTGGTTGACTTTTATAACTGGACGTGGATTAGATATTCAAGAACCCAAAGTTGTAAATGGTAATTATCTTGATGGGCCCAAGAGTACAGTTTGGGCTAATATAAGCCCAACTAACTAAACTATCCAAGTATATGGCTAGAGCCTAGAGGCACTAGTATGTTTAATTTTAGGGTTCATCATCCTTTTTTTTAAATTATATTTTTATGTAATTTTTGATTTATTTAAATCATGAAATTCGTTACAAGTATCCGGCCGATCGGTTTAAAAAATTATACGACATTTTAGCTTAAAGTTTATATTGAAAAACCTATTATATATTCATCATTCAAATTTAAATTGTTAATTCTAGAATTTTATTTTAGTATTTTATTAAGTTAATGTGTTTTAGTCAATTTATCAAATTTTGGCAACTTCTTTTCATTTTTCATCAAATTTGTAGAGGGGGTTCAATGAAAAACTACAATGCACATGAAAACTTGTGAAAACTGCACTGCATCAACACATATGCATCAAATTCCCCGCGTGATCATCAAAATCCCGCGTGATGCATCAAATTTCCCGTGTGATGCATCAAAATCCCGGGTGATGCATCACCTTATTTATGATCATGCCACCGCGTTTTTCATGAAATGCACCAAATCGGACGGTATGCGTAGGTTTCCATAGTTTTCAGGTACATATATATATATACATACATATATATATATACATATATATATATATACATATATATATATATAGGGTCAGGTTCTATGGGGCACCTGCATGCATTGTGTACTTTGGGAACCTGTATGCACCGTTAGATCTTGAATTTTAATGGCTCAGATTGTAGTGACAAAAGGGTAATTAACTTGAAAATGGGTGCACGGGTGCATAACTTCCCGCGCGCGGAAGGGCAAAATCGGAAGATGCTTGATTTCAGAAAACATTCTATCCGAATCTAAACAAACATGATGCGTCTTCATCCAATTTATTGGATTCGTCTTCAAACACGATGCATCTTCATCCAATTCAATTTCAAACATGATGCATTTCGACCATATTCATCCTCGTCTTTGTTTCATCATTATGCATCACCAAAATCGTGATGCATTTCGGCCATATTCATCCTCGTCTTTGTTCCATCATTATGCATCACCAAAATCGTGATGCATTTCGATATTTAAACGTGTTAATTTCATGATGCATCTCTGAAATTTAAACGTGTCCATCAACGTCTTCAATGTGTTCATCATTGTCGTGATGCATTGTTGTTGTGCATCATGTTTGAAACAACCAATATCATATGCTCCAACTGTTTCTTGGAATCAATAACCACCAACATTAATAAAGAATCTTAGAATTCTTTGACTAGCCATAAGCATGATACAGAATCGTCAAATGAACTGTTTGTGAAAAAACTGATACTCAAAAACCATGATCAACAGACGCAAGCAAATTCTCGTCAACATCGATGCACAAGTATGGTGCAAAGTTGCATACCGACGGTGGACAGCGGGGTGGTGCTGGGTCTGGCGGTAGTAGTAGTGGTTGTCTTGTGAAAACTGGTTGAGAGAAAGAGTGATGGAGAGAGGCTAGCTGAAACACCCCGTTCTAATAACGCGGCGCTTTTACTATAATCTGTAACATGAACCTCAAATTCAGAGTACACTAAATAAATTATCTAGTTATTACAACCAAATCAAAAATTTTAGGATCTACCCATCCCAATTACAAATTTAGAATATTTACAAAATTTGCGGAAGTCTATCTGATACCACGAGTCCTCAAACTCTTGACCCTGAAGCTGGTGCTTTGCCCTTATCAGCTAAACCTGAAACATTGCCCCCACAACCGGGGTAAGCCGTCGCCTAGCGAGTAACAGATTTAATAGCACAAATAAACATAAATAACATGAATGATACAAGTATCGGCACAAAGTCAACATGTGTAGCACCCGGCCTTCCCAGCAGTGCGTCCACGAATAGGTTGTCTGTGTAGCATCCGGCCTTCCCAGCAATGCATACACAGTGACACAGCTTGCGGCACTCCCGACTTACAGCGTATAAAAATAACATGCAGCCACACAGGCATGCAATCATCACATAAATACACAGTATGCATACCGGGGAAAATAAGGGTTATCAGGTAACAACTCAGGGTAATGAAATGAATAGCATGTATCAAAGGCAATATGGTAGTGAAATGAATAAGCATGGTAAAAGAAATGAATCAGATAACCAGTACAAACATATCATAAATGATCATTCATGAAATTAAATCAATTACTCACAGTGCTCGAAATCCGTAACCCGCCAAGCGACCAACTGAAACTCAGCTGAAGGCACTACCGAGAGTCACACGTCTCAACTGAACCACTAGTCCTGATATAAAAGTATATTGCCTATTTATCAATATTCTTAACTTTATAATTTACTAGATCCATTATTTATTGAATTAATAAAAGTTTGGGATCAAATTCGGACAACTATAGATTTACTTGTTAACACTTACCTAACTAATTTATTACGGTTTATTTAGAGTTTATTAAATAAATGTTAAACTCCTGTATAGAAGGAATTAATTAATTAGATTAATTTTGAATCACCCTTTGAACTAAAATTAACCTAGTTACTAATCGCAAATTTCATACTACTTCAACCCCATATAAACCTAATAATTAACAACTCAAGTTCAATAAATTAGGGGACCAACAATCTAAACTAACATAATTTAATGGATAACCCATCCAAATTAATAATAATCTAGCCCAACATTACAAATTAATAACTCCAACCAACCTATCATTTGAGCCCATTACAAATTTAGAAAAACAAACACAAAACTAATCCTTTAACTATTATTATATAATTCAGCCCACTTAAAAATGAAAAGCACCGGCCCACTCTTATTTGTTTAGTTTAAAGCCCAAAGTCATGTCTAACCTAACCCTAAATCAAAAAAATACCTCAACCATGTTAATCAATTAAAATGGTCCCTACTCACCATTCCAGTCAAAAGCAGAATAAGGAAAAAAAAAAAATAATAATAATAATAAAATAAGGTAAAATTAAGAAAGAACAAAACAAAAGGGTGGACTTTCTTTTCTTTTCATTATCGGCTGAAACAAAAAGTGAAATAAATAAATAAATAAATAAAATAACAATGAAATTAAGAAAGAAGCTTGAGCCTCTTTCTCCTTTCCTGCGCAGATAACCAGAAAAAAAAAAACAGAAGAAAAAATATGCATCGCCGGCCAGGAGGGATTTACCGGTGCCGGCCACCGCGGCTCCGCTCACACACAAGCACCACTCTACTACACTCTCCCCTCTCCCTCTCGGTGCACACGCAGACCCAGAAAACAGGAGAGAAGAGCAGACAGCGCAGGCAGCGGCGCCGCCGCTGCTGCCACCGGCCACACACCACCCCCACACACCTCTCTTAACCCTCTCTTCTCTTTCTCGATAGGCACTCAAAAACAGGGAGGACATCACACGAGGGGTAAAAAAAACAGAGGTGACTCAAACAACCGCCGCCGCTAGCGGCGGTGCCGCCGCCGGCAGCCTCTCCGGCCGGAACCCATACCATTCACACACTCTCTGTTTCTACTCCTATTTTCTTTTGATTTTACTCATAAATTTGCTAAAATAAATAAACTCATTGAAGATCATAGAAAACTTTTAGATCTTAGAAATGAAGAAGATGATGATTTTTGATATTGTTAAATCTTTATTTTCAGGTTAATAAATTTATAATCAATCTCATGTGGTTTCTATCATTCTCTTAAATCATACATACGAAATTTAAAGTTTAGATTGGTTACCTCAAAATCACAAGAATGGTGATGAAAGTGATGATGAACTTGATGCTCAATCCTTGAATCCAGCCTAATTTCTTCAATATTTTCAGAATTGTGTGTGTGTGTTCTTGAGGTGTAAAAGAAAATGCTACTAGGGTTTTTTTTTTTTTATATGTAAACGTTTTTGCACACAAAAGTTGGATGGTGATGATGATCATGGTTTCATGCATGCATCATGCTTTACTTTATTTAATAATAATTATTTATTATCATTATTTATTTATTTATTTATTATTATTATTATTATTATTATTATTTTTTAAAGACATTAATA
Organism: Centrapalus pauciflorus; assembly: GCA_020465985.1. NCBI lineage: Eukaryota > Viridiplantae > Streptophyta > Magnoliopsida > Asterales > Asteraceae > Centrapalus > Centrapalus pauciflorus. Next base: position 29,849 of record JAANYP010003053.1, read on the forward strand.
TGATGAGATTTGTACACATATATAATAAAATTTCTATCTCCTAATTCTTAAACTGTAAAAAAATCAATATTTTAAATACCAACCATGGAATTTGATAATTTATATCCTACTCACTCAAATTAATAATTAAATTAAATAACTTGGAATTGGTCAATTACCTCGAAATTAGCGGGTGTTACAATCTCCTACAAGTTGGATTGATCTCGCCCTCGAGATCATGTAGATTTGAACAGGTCGGGATACTTCGTCATCATCTCCGTCTTCGGCTCCCATGTATGATGCGGTCCACGGTGATGTCGCCATTTTACTAAAACCATCTCTATCTGCCGATTCCTCAACTTGCTGATCTTCTCATCAACTATCTGTTCGGGCTCCTCGACATATCTGAGTCGTTGGTCGATCTGAACATCCTGAGTCGGCACCATCTCCTCGGCATTCTTCAAACATTTCCGCAAATAGCTGACATGAAAGACATCGTGCACCCCGGCTAGCTCTGGTGGCAAATCCAATCGGTATGCCTGTGCACCTATACGCTCTGAGATCCGATAGGGCCCAATAAATCTAGGGCTAAGCTTGCCCCTCTTGCCGAACCTCATGATACCCTTCCAGGGCGACACCTTCAACATCACAAAGCTACCAACCTCGAGCTCCACTGGTCGATGTCGCTTATCTGAATACATCTTCTGTCGATCCTGGGCAGCCCTCAATCGTTCGCGAATAATCTGAATCTTGTCGTGCGCAATCTGCAATAGCTCGGGTCCGCCAATAGGTTTCTCACCTACCTCTCGCCAACATGTGGGTGTACGACACCTACGACCATACAACGCCTCGAACGGTGCCATGCCGATAGAAGAATGATACGAGTTATAATAAGAAAACTCGATCAACGGCAAATGAGCATCCCAGTTCCCACCGAACTCTAACACGCAGACTCGTAGCATATCCTCAAGAGTCTATTTCGTACGCTCGCTCCGGCCATCTGTCTGTGTGTGAAACACCGTGCTAGGTGTAACACGCGTACCCAGCTCGTTCTGTAAGCTCTGCCAAAACCAAAAAGTAAACCGCGAATCTCGATCGGACACTATCTTCTTAGGCACCCCATGTCTAGCAATGATCTCGTCTATGTAAATCTGTGCCCACCGATCCATCGAATAGTTCTCCCTAACTGGAATGAAATGTGCGTTCTTCGTAAGTCGGTCAACCACAACCCATATCGAATCATGCTGTCGTTGTGTCTTCGGGAGCTTAGTGACAAAATCCATCGCAATCTCCTCCCACTTCCACTGCGGAATAGGTAAAAGCTGTAAACTGCCATATGGCTTCTGATGCTCAACCTTCACTAGCGAACAAGTGATTCACTCCTCTACAGATCGACCCACATCTTGCTTCAAGTCGGCCACCAAAAGTCATCACGTAAGTCACGATACGTCATCGTATTACTAGGGTGAACAGATAAACGAGAATTATGCACCTCGGCCAATAAGATTTAGCGCAAACCACCAAGTCTACGAATCAAAATCCGTATATCAAATAGCAATATTCCTCGACTGTCAGGAGAAAGTCGCTCTATATATCTAACCATGTGCTCGGACTTCAGATACTCTGCCGGCGACACCTCAGACTGATATCTCAGAATGTCTGCAATCATAGAATCCTTCACAGAAAAACATACCGTCGCGCAACACAATACACCAGAATATGACTTACGACTCAACGTATCAGCAACTACATTCGCCTTACCAGGGTGGTAAAGGATCTCGCAATCATAGTTTTTAATCAACTTCATAGCACACTACTATCTCATATTCAGCTCCTTTTGGTCAAAGATGTACTTCAAGCTCGTATGGTCAGTGAATAGTTGATATCTCGTGTCATATAAATAGTGCCTCCATAACTTCAATGCGAACACCATAAAAGCCAACTCTAAATCATGAATCAGGTAGTTTCTCTCGTGGATCTTCAACTGTCTTGAAGCAGAAGCGATCACTTTTCCTCGTTGGATCCCAAAACACACCCCAGGCCGTGTAAAGATGCATCGCTATAAACAATGAAATCATCGTTACCCTCAAACAGGGAAATAATCGGAGCCTCACTTAAACATTGCTTCAGCTCCTGAAAGGCTTGCTCCTGCGGCTCTCCCCAAACAGATCTCACGTTGTTCCTTGTCATCTGTATCAGAAGGCACTGCGATCTTAGAGAAATCGCGAATAAAACGCCGATAATAACCCGCCAGACCGAGAAAACTACGAATCTCCGAAGCATTATGGGGTTGTTCCCAATCCCGAATAGTCTCGACGTTCGACCGCTCAACAGATACACCCTTGCCACTGATCGTGTGGCCAAGAAACTAAACTTTGTCATTTTTTTACAACCTACGTACATGATATGATTTAAATTAAATAGTATAATAACTTTAAATCATAATAATTCTCATTACTATCCTTTCAAAATTTATTATTTATTTACGCGAACAAATTCAAAATTTTATAATGTTGTGAATCGAGTAATTCGTTCCGTGCATTCGCATTTGTATGTTACTGTAAGGTTTACATAGTAATTGTTTAATTACTCATTAAAACCTTCTTAGACAGTAATACTTATTCGCTTATTTGAGTTCAAGACCATTTTATAATCCCCATAGCATCATTTTCATTTTATTTCCCACAACTCTAATATATTTATTTGATCTTGTATAAAGACCCAATTAAATCAAGTAAGTTTCATTCGGCCTTAACAAGATTTTAATATCCGTATATTGCTATGTGGTGAATGAGATTATAAACTATGATGCTTCTAATTTGTAATATATATCATCAAACATAAAACCAATAAAATTATATTTACAAAAAAATCGGTATCTATTTGTTGTTTGTATTTATAATTTCAAACTTTAAGACTTTCATTTTAAATATTGACTAAATATCATGTTTAGATTATTTAAATCTTTATTAAATACCAAAGGTCATCATTCAACTTTTTTTTTTTTTCCTTCAAGCTAATATCTTTAATCACTATATCGAATCTGTCATTCCTCTCAAATGAGTTACGGTAGTGTATTAGCTACAAATCAATCATACATCATCGACTATCATCAGACTCACTAGTACAACTCGTTAACTTGTGTACATCATGTTAGGTTACATCGTATTAATTCTGGTGTTCTTATATACCTTTTTGCATCCCTAACCTATTATGCCCCACTTTCTCGTCTTGATTCATATTACACTCCTTTAAATCCATTACAGGTTGAGTATTACTTTGAGTTTGTCAGATTCTTTAACTGCACAACATACAGATATCAAGAAGAAACGATACCACCAACCAAGGGTGAGATCACAGAAACAGTGAATAGAGACTCTTTCTGTAGTGCGCAACTGGAAAGACTCTAGTAAGACCACACAAACCAAACAGACTTGCACCAAGTGCGTGAACAATCACTGACACGAAAACACATTCTTGACTATCTGCAGGTTATGGGCCCATGATGATGAATCAGACAAAGTAACGAATAAGTAAAATGACTACAATAGAAACGGAATGACCGAGATACTGTAGAGATTGAATCATATATTTGAACAAGACTGATATCATGTATATGCAGCAATCAAAAGTTCTGACAACTCTTATTTATTGTTGAAATCATAATTTAATGAATTCATGATAGAGAGTGCCATTTTTTTTTTTCCACCATGTCGGTAAATACTCTTATTTGACTATCTCAGTTTTGTTATTTAATTATTTGATGATTTAATATGCATTTGATGTATCCACTACAAGCCCCGCAACATACTCCACTACACCACTCTCCAAATAGTGACTCAGGCGAGATGCCTTCTCTGAACACTCTAACCAATCCAGAGTCTTTACACGCTCCATAGTGTGGAATATTGTGGCTCCCGTCGTCATCCATTGTACCGAAATTAAGTTTATGAATTTAGTCACCAATTTTGTTTTATGTTTTCATACTTGGTTAATTTCTGATTTTGCTCATAAGGGTATATGTCTATATATGTTTATGAAGATTACGAATAAGTCCTATCTTAACCATACCCAATTTCCTAAGGCCATCAGGGTAGAGTTGAACTCGTAAAATGATAACTTAAGCTAATAGTGTCATGCATCCTACGGTTTAAGACTAAGTACCAAAAAGGTACTTAATTCACTTAAACCAAACCTGTCTCTGATATTGAAACACCCCGTTCTAATAACGCGGCGCTTTTACTATAATCTGTAACATGAACCTCAAATTCAGAGTACACTAAATAAATTATCTAGTTATTACAACCAAATCAAAAATTTTAGGATCTACCCATCCCAATTACAAATTTAGAATATTTACAAAATTTGCGGAAGTCTATCTGATACCACGAGTCCTCAAACTCTTGACCCTGAAGCTGGTGCTTTGCCCTTATCAGCTAAACCTGAAACATTGCCCCCACAACCGGGGTAAGCCGTCGCCTAGCGAGTAACAGATTTAATAGCACAAATAAACATAAATAACATGAATGATACAAGTATCGGCACAAAGTCAACATGTGTAGCACCCGGCCTTCCCAGCAGTGCGTCCACGAATAGGTTGTCTGTGTAGCATCCGGCCTTCCCAGCAATGCATACACAGTGACACAGCTTGCGGCACTCCCGACTTACAGCGTATAAAAATAACATGCAGCCACACAGGCATGCAATCATCACATAAATACACAGTATGCATACCGGGGAAAATAAGGGTTATCAGGTAACAACTCAGGGTAATGAAATGAATAGCATGTATCAAAGGCAATATGGTAGTGAAATGAATAAGCATGGTAAAAGAAATGAATCAGATAACCAGTACAAACATATCATAAATGATCATTCATGAAATTAAATCAATTACTCACAGTGCTCGAAATCCGTAACCCGCCAAGCGACCAACTGAAACTCAGCTGAAGGCACTACCGAGAGTCACACGTCTCAACTGAACCACTAGTCCTGATATAAAAGTATATTGCCTATTTATCAATATTCTTAACTTTATAATTTACTAGATCCATTATTTATTGAATTAATAAAAGTTTGGGATCAAATTCGGACAACTATAGATTTACTTGTTAACACTTACCTAACTAATTTATTACGGTTTATTTAGAGTTTATTAAATAAATGTTAAACTCCTGTATAGAAGGAATTAATTAATTAGATTAATTTTGAATCACCCTTTGAACTAAAATTAACCTAGTTACTAATCGCAAATTTCATACTACTTCAACCCCATATAAACCTAATAATTAACAACTCAAGTTCAATAAATTAGGGGACCAACAATCTAAACTAACATAATTTAATGGATAACCCATCCAAATTAATAATAATCTAGCCCAACATTACAAATTAATAACTCCAACCAACCTATCATTTGAGCCCATTACAAATTTAGAAAAACAAACACAAAACTAATCCTTTAACTATTATTATATAATTCAGCCCACTTAAAAATGAAAAGCACCGGCCCACTCTTATTTGTTTAGTTTAAAGCCCAAAGTCATGTCTAACCTAACCCTAAATCAAAAAAATACCTCAACCATGTTAATCAATTAAAATGGTCCCTACTCACCATTCCAGTCAAAAGCAGAATAAGGAAAAAAAAAAAATAATAATAATAATAAAATAAGGTAAAATTAAGAAAGAACAAAACAAAAGGGTGGACTTTCTTTTCTTTTCATTATCGGCTGAAACAAAAAGTGAAATAAATAAATAAATAAATAAAATAACAATGAAATTAAGAAAGAAGCTTGAGCCTCTTTCTCCTTTCCTGCGCAGATAACCAGAAAAAAAAAAACAGAAGAAAAAATATGCATCGCCGGCCAGGAGGGATTTACCGGTGCCGGCCACCGCGGCTCCGCTCACACACAAGCACCACTCTACTACACTCTCCCCTCTCCCTCTCGGTGCACACGCAGACCCAGAAAACAGGAGAGAAGAGCAGACAGCGCAGGCAGCGGCGCCGCCGCTGCTGCCACCGGCCACACACCACCCCCACACACCTCTCTTAACCCTCTCTTCTCTTTCTCGATAGGCACTCAAAAACAGGGAGGACATCACACGAGGGGTAAAAAAAACAGAGGTGACTCAAACAACCGCCGCCGCTAGCGGCGGTGCCGCCGCCGGCAGCCTCTCCGGCCGGAACCCATACCATTCACACACTCTCTGTTTCTACTCCTATTTTCTTTTGATTTTACTCATAAATTTGCTAAAATAAATAAACTCATTGAAGATCATAGAAAACTTTTAGATCTTAGAAATGAAGAAGATGATGATTTTTGATATTGTTAAATCTTTATTTTCAGGTTAATAAATTTATAATCAATCTCATGTGGTTTCTATCATTCTCTTAAATCATACATACGAAATTTAAAGTTTAGATTGGTTACCTCAAAATCACAAGAATGGTGATGAAAGTGATGATGAACTTGATGCTCAATCCTTGAATCCAGCCTAATTTCTTCAATATTTTCAGAATTGTGTGTGTGTGTTCTTGAGGTGTAAAAGAAAATGCTACTAGGGTTTTTTTTTTTATATATGTAAACGTTTTTGCACACAAAAGTTGGATGGTGATGATGATCATGGTTTCATGCATGCATCATGCTTTACTTTATTTAATAATAATTATTTATTATCATTATTTATTTATTTATTTATTATTATTATTATTATTATTATTATTATTTTTTAAAGACATTAATATGATGAGATTTGTACACATATATAATAAAATTTCTATCTCCTAATTCTTAAACTGTAAAAAAATCAATATTTTAAATACCAACCATGGAATTTGATAATTTATATCCTACTCACTCAAATTAATAATTAAATTAAATAACTTGGAATTGGTCAATTACCTCGAAATTAGCGGGTGTTACACTAGCCATGAGAGAGAAAGGGAAAGAGAGAGAAAGGGGATGGATTTATGGAAAGGTGGTTGATCATTTTATTTAGTTTCCTAAATAAATGATAAATATTAAATTAAATCTTATAATTTAACAATATACTATTAAACATTCCCAAAATGCGCTTAATGCACCCTTTGTAAACAAGCAATGCATTTTTGGTTCCCAATGCATATGGTGCCCCATAGAACCTCAATCTATATATATATATCTATACATATATATATATATATATATACATGTATAGATATATATATATATATCTATATATATATATATATATATATGTATATATATCTATATATGTATGTATATATATATATATATATATATATATATATATATATATATATATATATATATATATATATATATATATATATATATATATATATATATATATACATATATATAAAGGGGGTTCAATGGAAACCCAACATGCATCGGAAAAATTCGGAAAACCTGCATGCACCGCAAAGCCTTTCAATGCATCACGATTTTCATTAAGGGTAATTTAGGAAAATTAAAATTATTTTATTCTAAAATTAAATCTCCTTTAAATAAGGAAATTCAATAATCAACCAATCTATTATTCCTATAATTAAGCAACCTAATTTTGAACCAAATCATTTTAAAAATTTGAACCCTCCATCCTCTCCAACCTCTCCACCGCCGCCATCACTGGCCACGCTGCCGCCATCACCGGCCATGCCACCGCCGCCTCTGCAACCGCCACCGCCACCACCGCCGCCACCACCACCACCGTCATTTGTGATGAATATTAATCGGTTTTGAGTATTAAAGGTCGTGATGCATCGTTATTTTGTGAGTATCAATCAGTTTTCAAGGTTTGAGATAATTGAAGGTTGTACTGCATCGTCATTTTGCGCCGCCGCCGCCTGCACCGTCATTTTGTGATAAAGGTTTGTGAGCATTAATTCGTTTTGAGTATTAAAGGTCGTGATGCATCGTCATTTTGTGAGTATTAATCGCTTTTGAAAGTTTGAAGTTGTTGAAGGTGGTGATGCATCGTCATTTTGTGAATATTAATATTCGAATGATGCATGAACGCGAAGGATGTTCGGTCTCGTTTGAAGGATGGATGAATAGAAATGACGAGAATATGAATGATGAAAGATGACGAAGAAGACGATGCATCGACATCATCTAACTTTTGGAAAATTTAAACTTGGATCTATCATCGTTTTGAAATTTTTAATTTTGGATGTTTATGGTTTTTAAAATTTGAATCACGTATTAATTATGAACTTTTAAATTTTGAATATAAAATTGATGAAATTTTAAATTTTGAAAAAAAATATACCCGAAATACCCCTATGCAAATTTTTTAAGTGCATCGTGATGCATTAATCTAATATCACATATGCATCTAATCTAAGGGCCACGATTGGTTTTCCAAAGTTTTATGACGCATATTAGTTTTTCATTGAACCCATCCCTATATATATATATATATATATATATATATATATATATATATATATATATATATATATATATATGGGTTCAATAGAAAACCACAATGCACCTGAAAACTTGTGAAAACCGCACTCACCACAAATGCATCAAATTCCCCGCGTGATACATCAAATTCCTGTGTGATGCATCAAAATCTCGCGTGATGCATCACCTTATTTACGATCATGCCACCGCGTTTTTCATGAAATGCACCAAATCGGACAATATGCGTAGGTTTTCATAGTTTTCAGGTGCATAGTGGTTTTCCATTGAACCCATCCCTATATATATATATAATATGGTTCGTGTGAGTACCTAAAAAAATGCAGAGTACCGTGAGTACCTGTGAACACACGTGTTTCAGATGTGAACTTGCTTCGATAAATTTTTTTTTGAATTTTTTTTCATATTCATTTAGATACAAATAATATAAGCCTTCGTAAAAAATACATACACACTTTCTATCATCTTAAAAGTCATGTGAACGTAAAAAAATTAATGTGAACATGTTTAGTTGTGAACACACGTTCACAACAATACTGTTCATGTGAACACACACGTTTCACATAGTTCTAATGTGTGTTTGTGTGTGCTTTTTTGCAAGTAGTCTTGTATTATTAGTTTAAACATGATTTTGAAAAAAAATTTCAAAAAAAAAAGATTTTAAGCGATGTACCTCCGGTACTCCGCAAAACTAGTGGTACTCATCTGAACTCATATATATATATATATATATATATATATATATATATATATATATATATATATATATATATATATATATATATATATATATATATATATATATATATATATATATATATATATATATATATATATATATGGGTTCAAATGAGTACCACTAGTTTTGCGGAGTACCGGATGTACATAATATATATATATATATATATATATATATATATATATATATATATATATATATATATATATATATATATATATATATATATATATATATAGGGTTGAGTTCAATGGAAAACCTAGATGCATCGGAAAATCTGTGAACCACTTTATTGCCATTGGATTAGGTTATGCATCACGCAGAAAGTCAATGCATCACTCGCAAATTTGATGCATCACACATGGATTTTGATGCATTTGTGATGGTGCATGGAGGTTTTCCAATGTTTTCCGATGCATATGGTTTTTCATTGAACCCCCCTATATATATATATATATATATATCCCTTTAAAATATATATAAATATACATGCATGAGCTTAATTTTGACCATAAATGCAAAGGTACATAGACTCTAATTAAGCATTATTGTAGTTGTAGGTAGGAAATGTTGTTGATCAAATTCAAACGACCCCTGCATATACACACTAATACACTATAATGACTAATAAAATAATACACGATTCTTATATACTCATATATATTTTATATACATTTTATCAAAATAGCCATAATTTACGTGACCACATTTACGTGATAGTCATAATTTACGTTATTTGTACTTTTTTCATTTTTTCAATGCATTACGTTACAAAAGTTGTTTGGTCACGTAAATTGTTGTACTTTGTCACGTAAAATGTGTCAAGACATCCCACCAAACATTCATGGGGAAGGAGCAAAAATGGTCACGTAAAGTACAACAATTTACGTGACCAGGCACCTTTTGTTAACGTAATGCATTAAAAAATGAAAAAAGTACAAATCACGTAAATTGTGGCCATCACGTAAATGTGGTAACGTAAAGTGTGGCTATTTTGGTAAAATGTATATAAAGTGGCTAAAAAGTGAATAAAGGTGTGAGATTTGGCTATTTTAGTAATTATCCCATATTATATTGTTTCAACAATTCTTCCTAATGTCTATTAAACCTGTTAAGTTTTTTCATACGTTGTGACGGAACCTGAAAGTGTCATTTTTCGTAACTAATTTATTTTCTGATTTAAAAAAAGGCCGAAGTCCTAAAAATAGATTTAAATAATGTCACTCCTCGTCATCAAGGTAATTTCAACAGGAAAGTTTTCCTCCCAAATAAAATTTTGCAAATGTGTTAAAAAGCTATTTTAGTAACTTGATGAACTGCTAAATTACATTCACGACTAACCCATGAAAAAGAAAAATCAAGCTGGGATGACCAATTATTGATATCGTCCATAATAGCTGCTAAGATACAAGGAGGATCAAAACCAACGAAAGAGTGCGAGATTGCCAATTTTGAATCCGACTGACTCTATGACTGCAATTTGTCAGGGCTTGCCCTGGTGGCCACCAAGTTTCCATAAGGGGCTTGGAGAGGGTTGTTACCCGGTTTCGATTCTACTAGAGGCAGATTTTGGGGTTTTCCCTTCAGGTGAACTAATCTAACTATGAAGATTTTAATCTAACTAGGAGATTGTGGGGGATCGAACCCGGATCTGTCGGCACTTGGGCCAAAACGATAACCACCACACCAGCCGTTCAAAAAAAAAAACTAGACGACAAGCGTATGGTTGTCAGAAATAACTTTACCAATAAGAAAAAGCTCAGGGTTGTGTAGTGCGATGATTTTGAGAGTGTAGGGAAGAAGACGGAGAAAGACAAGAGGATAAAGAAACAGAGAAAACAAGCAAATTATACTGCAACAAAACCCACAAAAGGAATACGCCTCACATGGAGGTGGAGCCTCTCATAGGAAAACCCCTAGAGATACAGAGACAACACTATTTATCTTAAGTAATTATCATTTAAAATGTTTTTGTTTGTATTCACTTGACGAAAATTTTTCGTTTGTTTTCAATTTCAGTTTTCAAGATATTTCTTTTTAGATTTAGTTTTTCAAAAAACAATTGAGAATTCTGAAAACGCGTTCATATAGTATTTGTAGTTTTAAGTTTTGGAATTCATGAAAATAAAAAAAAACATGTTCACTTGTCATTATTTTGGAAATGAAATTGGTGACATATGAACATCTTTGAAAACACCTTGTTTTCATTAAAGTGAAAACGACTGAAAATAAGTTAGAAGTGTTTTCAATATTTAGTTATAAATTTTGGAAATGAAAATTTGATGAAAATGAAAAAAAAAATTTAAAAAAATAAGTAAATGAACATATCTTCATAAAACCCTTGTTTTCGTCAAAAACGAAACCTGAAAACAATGGTGCGTTTAGTTTATGAAAATTTTCAAAATTTCCATCTCACCTTTCAACAAAAATGAAAACTTGTTTACTTAACAACAATTTCATAAATTTTTATTTCTCTTTTTAAAACAACATTTTTCATATTTTCTCTCTTACTTTTCTATTCCCTACCCTATTTTTTTATAATACTCTCTTTCTCTCTCTTACTTTTCCATCAAGTATCCTATTTTTTTTATTTTATAATCACTCATCTTATTTTTTTTAAACTAAAACTTAATCATCTAAACAAGTTTTCCATTTTCATAGAAACCCTTGTCTTTTTCTAAAAATTATAACTTGAAAACTGAAATTGAAAAATGACTACTTTTCGTTAACTAAACACAACTCAGTTTTCGTCAACTAAACGCACAAGTTTTGTTTTTTGACAATGTGATATTTTCCACTTTAAAATTACCACCCCTTGTACAAATTAGAGAACAAATTAGAAGGTTATAGTATTATATCTCATGAGAATTTAATAATATCTTATACATTTTATGATATTTTATATAGAGTTTATTATGAAAAAACCAACATGTTTTTACGTTTTTTTGCGTTTTCGTCTTTTCATTTTATTTTTTCCCAAAAAGTCCTCAAATTAGTTATTTTTATTGTTCAGTGAAATTTGGCTATTAGAACCCGATTTTCAGTTTTTAAAAAGCTCGGTTTACTAATTATAACCGGGCTCTAATAGTCAAATTTCACATAACTAGAATTTTTTTAACTTGAGAATTTTTCTGGGAAAAAATAACATTGAAGGACGAAAACGCAAAAATCGTGAAAACAAGTTGATTTTTATCAACTCATGAAATGAAAATCCTACACACAAAATCCCCAATATATTTAAAGGGAACGACACATGGATTAACATGCAAATGAAAGTGTCTGAAAATACAAATGCTTAGATAAAATGAAAATTCCATTAAAAAAGTTCACGAACCAAACACCCCATTAAATTGCCTCTAAATGACATTCTGATTTCGTTTCTCGATTATTAATCTAATTATACATACACACATATAATACATATATAATGAGGGTGAACTTCAATGGAGAATCAACATGTATCGAAAAACTTTAGAAATCCATAATATATCATAAAAAAGGATATGATGTATCAAAATAGAGGGTTTTACATCACAAAAATAGAGAGTTTTACATCACACATAAGAGTATGCGTCAAATGGAGGGATTGTGTATCACGCGAGAGAATTATGCATCCCATAAGGGAATTTAGCATCATGTAAGGAGGATAGTGCAAAACGATCCCCGCGTGATGCATAAAGATTCCATCACACAATGGAGGATTGTGCATCGGGATTTCATCTTTCTTACACTTCAGCATCATATCATATTTTCTCTTTTGATCATTTTTGTCTTTCTGTATTTTTAAAACACATGATAATCATATTTCTATCTCAATATCCAATAAACATACTTTTCAATTTAAAAATGAGAAAGAGTGAGAGAGAAACAGATGAGAGAGAGGGAGAGAGAGAGAGAGAGAGAGAGAGAGAGAGAGAGAGAGAGAGATAGATAGATAGATAGATGGGGATCTTCACCGTGAGAGAAAGAGACGATGATCTTTCAATGTGACTCACTTTGCTGGACAAACAGAAAGGAAACATGTTGGGTTGAAAAGGGGGTGGTGGGGTGGGATGCCCGGCGACCTTCAGCCGATGTGAAAGGATTTCACGCCTAGCTGGTAGGTCGGAAGAGTATACCCCTAGCTCTAATATAATTATCATAAGAACATTTATAAATAGATGAAATATTTTTTTTATTTACCGTAGAAAGATAGACAAGTTTATTTAATTTAAAAAAATAGTGATAATCCTCCTAATAGTTATATATATATTTTTAGTTTGTACGTAGTATGTTATAAATTTTTTAGTGTATATTTAGTAGTAAAACAATCAAATTACTAGAATACATATTTCATAAACACTTTTGAAAGGTCTGACTATGTTTTAAAGTTTGAGTAATGAGTACTAAATGGATAATAAAACCTTCAAAGCATAAGTATATACAAACTTAAAAGTACATAAATTATCAATTTTCAATAGATAATTAAGTTTTACTTATTGTGATAAAAAAAACATTTTTTTAAAGAAGATAACCAAAACTTTCCTATTATCACTTTTCCAGTCTCCAAAACAACCTCAACGCACATCAAAATGACTATAACAATTAACAAGGATTACAAGGAAGAAGAACAACTTGCTTGAAAGATAAAAGAAAATCCTCGGAGTAACATTATGAAGTCTGAAGAGCCTCTACAACAAGTTGACCTTGCTGAATCTGGTCAATGCTTCGAAACACCGATCGGGCTACTGTCACCAAGCTCTCGTAACCTTTTTCGTATGATCCATCATCCATATATACTTTTTATATTTTATTTCTAATACCAATTTTATATATTGAAGACCACAAGTTCATATGCCAATGTTTTATGAAACTTGTAAGTATTTAAGGGTCAAACATGCCATGACCACAAAATATATTAGAAGGTTTATGATTAATAAATTATTAATCATGAAAATTAAACCTGAAATAAAACAATATGTGATTTAAACATAAAAACACAAACCGAAAAAAAAAAAATCAGTTCTAAAGATGTGATAATCTTTTAGGTAGGAGTGACTAGTAAGATGACATAATAGAAAAAGAAAGGTTAAAATATCAGTATTAAATAAATAATACATGGATTTGAGTTATAAGGGGAATTTATTTTTATTTGTGGCTAGTTTTTGTTCTAACTTGATTTTAATGATTACAATTACTATTATATCTTGTTTGCGTGGGACATAAAAATGGCAAATCTCAACCATTGGATCATGATGCGCTAAATAAGAGCTCTTGATAAAAAGATATTTTTTAGATGTACAGAGTACAACCCTCTACAACAACAATTTAAAAATTCAAGGTGAAAAGAGTTTGTTGTAGATCAAATCAGGATCTCGGGTTCCATAGACACATAGACAATCACCTTATCAACTGAACCACAAATTCCCTTTTATATCAAATATTCATTTATGATATACATTATGAAAAATGAAAATAGTCTCATTTATATTTCTTTCTCCCAACCCCTGTCACCGGATATATCGTCGAATTACACACACAAGGTATAACTAATATTGCGGTAAGCCAACTTGACATGCATCATCGTCTGCGAGTCTAAGCCGCCTGCATCACAAAGCTGGTTACAAGGTGGATACACCACATCATAAACATATCATTGTATCATCATAATATATTATAAAGCTTTTAAATAATACAACCAGGGTAACGTACATGTAACATAATGATTAACATGGATTATGATTATTATGAACAATGAGTTAGTCTAATTCAGCTTGAACCGATCTAAGTCGGTTTCATAGCTAATTTGGTGAAATTGAATCAAATCATTAAGATTGTCTCATGTTTAGAGGATTTGCTTTGATTTGATCAACTTTTTGATGGAGTATTTATTTGTTAGCCAAGAAAAGAACATGTTAATCAACTCCATCTAAGCTAAGATACATTATTTAATGATTTGATTCTTCACAATAACCTTACATCTCTTTTATTATCACTACTCTTTCTTCTAGCAACCTCATCAATTTAATACGCTATATCATTTTTTTTTATTGACGCGTTCAATTCACTTGTTGATCTATTCCCCTATGCTAAACGATATATGAATTAACGATGGTTAATATAAGTGTCAGTTCTTCCTTTTTTTATTTTATTAAAAAGCAAAGAATGTTCATTCCACCAAACTGAAGAAAAACAAAAGGCACACATCATCGAGCTCCAAGTAGGCGCTAGGAAAATTACAAGAAAATGAACTCGCAAATAACGAAACCAACTATCCAAAAAACAAACGAAAGACAACTCCCTGTCTAGATGAATCAAAATCAAAGATCTCAGATCAGAAATCCATACTTTCTAATAGAAGTCTAATCTTTTAGACCCATGTTAGTTCTTCCATAATCTTACATTCGGCAATATTCGTTGTCATGGTTTCCTTCTTCTCAACTCTCAAGTACTATACATTTTTCTTTCACCGTCACACACCTAAAAATCCCAATGATTTGTTTCTATCTTTTATGAGTTCAAAAGTACAAGTTATTCATGCAAAACATGGATACATGATTTGTATGAGTTTCTTTGTTATTAATGATTTGCATACAAATTGTGTTTTCATACTTTATTTGTCATGGTCATTAATCCATTTAATGATGTGGGGTGGTACCGACATCAATTGTTGAAATAATTTGTTTGAGTGACAGACTGACGGTTGTTTTCAAAAATTAATTGCATTAGAAAGTTATTGTACAATATCGATTTCGAAAACACAGTTTTTTTGTAAAAAAGAAAATAACAAACAGAGAGTACATTATATATTTATGCAATTAATTTTGTTAAATATTATCAGAAATTTTTAATGTTAGAATTTAGAAAACTAAAGTTAATTTATAAACCGAAACTCTATCTAACAAAATTGTTTATTTTTTGGGACAGCAAATCAAACTTTATTTAAAAGTACAATATAAAAATTGCATCACATTAAAATATTTTTAATCGAAAAAACTGATGATCTACTTTCATCGTTACAGTCCTTTTCAAATTAAATTTCAAGTTAACTTGGACCAATCATATATTTATATATCTGCACCAACCTTCTAAGAAACATCACAATATATAATTAAACAAAATTAAAATAATACAACCATGTCAAAAAAGATATTATCAAAAAATATTAAAATAATAGCCTAAAAAGTTTGCAAAATACAAAGTATTCGGATGATTTAAAAACTTGATTATGTGAAACTTGGCCTTCAATTTCCGTTTTGGTGAAGTATCTCTCTCTGGTATGATAAAAGGGTAAATTGTATATGATAGAAATGACCTTTGTAATTTTTACTGATTTACGAATAAAATTTGATATATGCATATAATAGAAACATAGTTATAATGTTTTTGCCGATTTTAGTACTAACTAGTTATAAAAGTTATTTGTTGTTAATATTGGTAAAATTATAGAAGGTTATTTCTATTTTATACATATGTCAAAGTTTATTTCAAAATTCGGTAAATTTGTAAATATCATTTCTATTATATATACACAGTTATCTACAATTAAAACTTGATAAAATTAATTTCAAAATTGTATAAAATATAAACGATGTCTAAATGTATATTGATATTAACAAATCAATATCCTTTTTCACATGTTTCGATGTGAAACTACACAAAATTGAAAGGAAAATGATATGTATATATATGCACATATCAAAATACCTAATTTAAAAACTGAGTATCGATTTGAGAAAGAAACTAAAATATAAATTAATATGAATTTGAAAAAGACAAAATGGATCAATTAATAGGTTGACCCGTAAAAAAGACTCGAATCTTACTAAAAGATATATAGGTCGACATGAAAAGCTCCCAATACGAACACGACAACTTGGAAGACGATCCGATTTCCAAATCTATCTGATTGACAACATGAATATTTATGCAATTTGAACATTTAAGTTATAACTACAACTAGTTTTACCAAACATTTTTATAGAATAAAAAAATTATATTCCTTTTTTAAAAAGCTATGATATACAAGTACTTGGTCTCACAACTCCATCCGGTTTTAACATTGTGGTTTTAAGGGTAGGCGGTGTAATCAACCCTCCCAAATTCATCATTTTGGACACATGTCACATCAGCTTTATCCTTTCCACTATTTTCATTTTAAAACATTGAAAATATCTACAATTTTCAACTTTCGATTCCAATACCCATTAACTCAATTATTTTAGTCAGAGAAAGAGTAAAGAGTGGGGGAGTGAGAGAAGCCACGGGAGGGACGCCTCACCGCTACCGTCGGCCTCAGGGCGGTGTTCACGCCGGGTTACATGCTGCATGGCAAGCCGCTTAAGCGGCGAGATAACCATAACCCATAACCTAAGTATCGTAGTTTTATGAGACTTTTTTCAATAGAAAAAAAAACTAATCAAAAATGATTTTATATTGTTTATGACGTCAATGTAAAAGTCAAATTTAAGTAATTTAAACAAAAGTATATTTGACTTATGACTCCTAAAATATGTTAACGTAAAATCCCAAAAGGCTTGAAAACAGATGACTTGCCAACACCTACTCTACCTTCCTCCTTCTACTTAATACCCGCCAAATCCCTCCCATTTCTACCCAAATTTCATCTCTTTCAAATCACACGAAAATGGTGAATTTAGTAGCCATACAACAGCCACTGATCATCCGATTGATGAAAATGGCCGGAATCCAGACCCACCTCGTCGAAATCGAACCAGGAACTATCATGAACTTCTGGATCCCAAACGAAACCATTAATAAACCCAATAAAAAATCAAAATCCACCGTCGTCACCACCATCAATCCCAATCCAGACAAGCCAGTCGTCGTGTTAGTTCACGGCTTCGCTGCCGAGGGCATTGCCACGTGGCAATTCCAAATCGGTGCGCTGTCAAAGAAATACTCCGTATACGTTCCGGATCTTCTCTTCTTCGGAGGTTCGGTTTCCGATAACCCTGATCGGTCGCCTACGTTTCAGGCGGAGTGTTTGGTGAGAGGTTTGAGGAAACTGGGAGTTGAACGGTGTGTGGTGGTAGGGTTTAGTTATGGTGGGATGGTGGCGTTTAAGATGGCGGAATTGTATCCTGAATTTGTTCGAGCTATGGTGGTTTCAGGTTCCATACTTGCAATGACTGATTCGATAAGCGAACAGACATTGAAAGGGTTAGGGTTTTCGTCGTCGTCGGAGCTTTTGTTGCCGGAGTCTGTTAAGGGTTTGAAGGCGCTTTTATCGGTGGCGACGTATAAGAATCTCTGGTTTCCTAATCGACTCCATAAGGATTACCTCGAGGTTTACCCTTTAACTATTATTAGTACTTTTCTACAACATTTTCAGTCAGTTACTCCGTTGATCATTTATGTTGACATATTATGACTAGTTCGGTTTTTCAACTTTTGAAATTACTCTAACAATCATTTGAATAAGAATTTTTAACACTAATGGTTCTTTATTGAAGGGATCCCTTTATTGAATAAATGGATGTTTGAAGGAATATGAATACATTTAACCTTTTCTATATGAACAAAAGATCATTGGTGTTCAGATTTTCTATTTAAAGGATTAACACAGTAATTTTAAAAGTTAAATGACTAATTCAGTCATAATAGGTAAACTTAAAGGGTCAACAAAGTAATTTACTCATTTTAAAATATCAGACCGGACCCACACTGGTAGAACCGACAACCGTCAATCTCTCTGGTTTGGATGTCGGAAAAAAACATGGGTATTCATAGAGAGTGGGAAGGAGAAACCTTAAAAAGGCAACATAAAATGTTGGTGATTTGGTGTAATTCAAATCCCAATTTCAACTTTATTGGTTTTAAAGAGATATTATCGAAAAAATCATCCGAACTTTTATGATTTTTTCGGTTTAACCATTCAATTTTTTTCCCAACCGATCAAACCATTACACTTTTTATTTTCTATTAGTTTAATCAATATACTTTCAAATTTATTGGTTTGACCATTCATTTTGACCGGTAACCTGTTTGACCGGTCAAATTAGAGTTCTTATCAAAAAAATCATTCGAACTTTCATAATTTTTTTTTTTAACCACTTTATTAGTTTTTCGTAATTTAATCTCTAATTTAATTGATGTTCATATTTTTGTAATTTCTATTATTATATTGCTCATAACATCAGATGATTAAAATAAACATTAATTCAAGAAAACTGTTTCTCTCATTTTTCATTATCATATTGCTTTTATCATCAATGATGCTTTATCAATCTCTTCTCCTTCTTCATTATCATCCTCTTCTATTTCATCTGTTCTTCATTATCATTGTGTTAATCCAAACAGATTCTAATCAATTTGATTCTCTAAGGTTTTGTAGTGTTCATCAAGTTTGTTGACAATTATGTTAACTGATTATAGTTTCAAATAAGATTCCTATCAAGTAATGTTTAAATTGGTATTTGTTTATTCAAATTTCACCTGTTGAATCCATTTGATTTAATTTTGATTTATTTTTCTTGTTCTTTGTTAGGGTTTGAATGTTTTAGAGGATCGTAAATAAATAAATTTTATAAATTAAATAGTAATCACTTACGGTAGTAATAATATAATTATATAAAATTTTAAAAATAAATAATAATTGAAAAGTTTAACTAAAATTTTATTATAAAATTTCATAAGCAATTTTGAAACTTAAATTGACTTTATTTTTTGTGTTTATAAAATCTTAAAAAAACTTAAAAATAAAAATTAATTGATTTTAATTTGATATATTACTGTTATTGATAAAAATATGAAAAAATATATTTGATTTCATTGAATTATCTGTTCTCGGAGTTTTAATTTTTAGTTTAAAAGGATGGTGGTCAAACCAAAAAAATCTTGGAAGTTCGAGTGGTTTTTTCAATGATAAAAAACGTCACGTAATTGCCATGTCACCAAATCACCTGTGATAAACTGGTCAAATCAATAAAAAATGAAAAGTTTAGTGTTTTGATCGGTTGTGAAAAAAATTGAGTGGTTAAACCGAAAAAATCATAAAAGTTCGGATGGTTTTTCGATAATAACCCTTTAAGTAACTTGGTAGTGTTTTACTGTTTTTAGCTTTTTAATATTAACAATTAATGAAAGATAATAATAGTATTTTGTAAAAATCTTCATTTTTATTAGGTTTTTGATGTTTAGTAGCAAATTTTAATTTAATGAAAATTTTCTAAAGAGGATCCTAATGTACATCCCTCTTAAAGAGAAAGAGTGGATTAAGTTTAATCAGTTAGTCCAACGTCATTAACAAAAAACATGAGTGTATGAAATGTATGATTAGTAAAAATTAAATAATGGGACGTGTACATATAACATGACCAATTTCTAATTTTTTTCTTTAGTTTTTGTAGTTTATAAATTTAATCTATTATTATGTCATTTAGTTTGGTTGAGATAAACTTTGGATGCAAACCAAATGTCATTTTGATAACTTCCTTGTTTATATCTAGTATGACATTTTAAAAAAATTACCTATAATTTAGTATGTGCAACAGTCTAAAACCGAATCAACACCAAACCAGAAAAAAAAATTTATGCGTATCGGTTGAAGTGACCAACCTACATCCATGAGAATGGATGAACAAATATTCATTAGTTTGTGTATTGAAACCCTAACTATCACCACATATATAACCTCGATGATGAACGAAAAATCTCATACATTATATTTACACATTGCATGACAAATCGCATATAGGTTATGTTTAACAACAGAAAGGAAAGAGGTGAATTGTTGGAGGGTTTGATCGTTAGCAACAAAGATACTATCATTCCGCATTACACACAGGTACGAAAACAAACCAAATAAATAAACCATCTTTTTTGTACTTTAGAGCTTAGACTCGAGTAACGGTTCCAAGTGATGCCTTTATTTAGAGGATTCATCTTCTATGGGGTGCGAATGATCAAATATTCAAGATGGAGCTTGCTCAAAACATGAAATGGTAACCAACTTATTGATATGGAGTCTGATTTGTTTCTCTTATTATGGTGTTGTTTGTTTTTTAAGAGGTTAAATGTCTGAAGTCTGAAAATCACGTCTGAAATTAAGAAGAGATCTTAACATCTGAAATTAAGATACTCTTGATTTTAATTAAGACAATTCTCATTCTCTTAAAAATCAGAGGAAAATTCAGAGGTTTCAACCTTTTAAGTCTGAACCTAAACAAACAAACTTAATTTATTATAGATATGAACTTTAGGCTTCAGACGTTTTTAAGAGGCTGTTAATGGAAAACAAATGAGGCCTATAAGTCTCTTATGTCTTATCGATAAAAGGGTATGAGAGACCAATAAAATGGGAGTAAATTTGTTTCATAATGTTAGATTTCGACGAATAATGTTGGGAACGATAGTGAATCACCTTTGATTAATTACAGGCAATTAGGAGAGAACACGACGGTGGAAGGGATAGAAAAGGCAGGACACCTTGTGCACATAGAACGACCATGTGTCTATAATCGATGCCTCAAGAAGTTCCTTTCCTCACTACCACGCGATGAACCACGAAAATAGTAAAGTACATTATGTCTTTATATCAAGTTATATATAATTCTCATTTTGTGCTTGATGTTGGTTAATTAATTTATTTATTTAAGTAAAAACTCTTGTATCAATTATGCCTCGAGCAATTGTGAAAATAAAGTGAAGGGTTTGTCTCTGAATTCTCGTTTATTTGTGTTAGACATGTTTGGTGATTATTTATATATACTTGTAGTCAGTAAAAACTTTTATCGTAAACCCTATCACGAGCCTTTCAATGCCCTTTTGTTCATCCTTCTTCGTTCGTTCCATCCAACTTCTTGTTAAGATGTGAAGCGTTAACATGATAGTAGTAGTAAGTCACGGGGAAAAAGTTCGTGACTAAGAATCGTGAAATTGTGTTAGATTTCTATTTTTAGCAACTAAAGTAATATACGTTGATAGTTTTATCGATCATCTTGATACATGTTTAAAATAAAGCCCCTACCGATCGATTTCACAAATCACATTGCATATTAACTTTTTTTTTTGAACTGCAAACTAACTTACCCCTACTTCTAATCTACCCGTTTACCTCAAGAGAGGACTTCATAACTTACTTTTACCACCTAAATCCAAACTTGCATTTAACGGAGTCGAACCCGCAACCTCACACTTACATATCACAAAACTCTTACCAAATGGGCTAAATCCCATTGGTACATTGCATATTAACTGACGTATGTCTCCAATAATTAGATTACTATCATGAGGACTCTTAAAACATGTTTAGAGAATAAGCATATATGTTTTGTTAGCATATGATCGAAGAGTTTTTCTTTCGTAAACAATTAAACTATAAGGCGGCGTTTGGTTCGTGTGATGAAATTCGATGGAATTGGAATTTAAATTTAGGTTGTTTATAATTTTTTATAACTAATGTAAAATGTTAAATTTTATGTATTTTCCATCAAATTTCATTATTTATTGGAATTTGACATTCTCTCGAACTTATACATGAATTATATTTCAACCTATACATGAATTAGATTCCGACCAACATCTCTAACAAATACTAAAAAGTAAAAACTATCTTCTACCTTTACCATCAATCACATTAATAATTAAAATTTAAATTTCATTACGTGAACCAAACGTCACATAAGTTCATAGTGTAACGAGGGTTTCGGAAACAATTTAGTCACTTAGTATAAACACGAAAAAAAGCTCTATGTTTAAAAATATTCATTATTTCAGCCATGGCTATTTAATGACAAAAAATTCAATCGGGTAAAGAAAGTACTGTTGTATTTTAATAGAGTTGAATACATCGGGTATATAACCGATAGAGTTTTGACTTAAAAAGAAAGAGTAATAATACCACGTACTGAAATACTTCAAATATTAAAACTAAGGACACGTTTAACTCGTAGAATTAATTTTAAATAAATAGGAATCTGATTTATAGAAGATAATATGTTGATCCATCTATCTATATTCTATATTATATATAATAAGAAAACTACTTGGAGTTTCTGGATCATTGGATTAAAAGAAATCAATGGTCCAAATTAATGACAACTCATAATTATTTATGAAATGTCTGTTATACCCTTAATTAAAATCAATAATTATACCTATGCCATTTTTAAAATTCATTTCCAAATTTACTACATTACCTTAATTACATTAAATTTTGATTTTAAATTTTTCATTAATGAATTAATATTTACCTAAAATAAATATGTGTCATTATTATCCTTAATGATAATAGTTAAATTCAAATATAAAAATTTGAATTTAAATGTAGAAGTGTAGTAAATAAAGTTAAAATTTTTTGTTAATTATTTTGCTAACAATATTTAAAATTTAATTGATAAAACTTCAATTGTGAATATGATAAATTTTGATTGTTGATTTTCAGATATTCCATTTTTATATTTTATCATTTTCAAAATATATACACATTCACATAATTGAAATTTTTTGTTTCTTACATTGATATTTTATATTTGAAGTTAATAAAAATTAAAAGAAACATTTTTTGCAAACACATATTATCTGTTTTTAATAATACAATATAATAATATTTTTTTAATTAATATCAAACAACTAGATATTTTTTTATCTTTAATTTAACTAGCTTTCAATTTTTTTATTTTAATTATATATAAATTTTCTAATAATTTATTTAAATATAAAAAAATATGTATATTCTAAATCAACCCATGTAATACATGGGTTGATTAACCTATATATTATAATAAAACAAAAAAATTCATGTCACATGTCATTTCTACAATACAAGAAAATTTTATTTTTTCCACCTTTTTTTCCAAATTTAACACCTTAACTTAATTGTATTAAATTTTGACTTTATTTTTTTTCATTAATAAATTAGATTTTGTAACATTTAAAATTAATGTTTACCTAAAATAAATATCTATCATTATTATCCATAATAATCATAATTAGATCCAAATGTAATAATTTGAATTAGTTGTGGAAATTATTATTATTATGTATAATAAAGGAAAACATCAAACGTCACGTGTCACCTCTACGTTCACCAAAAATATAATTACAACTTATAAAAAATAAAAGATAAATATCATTTAATATTTTTAAAAAAGATAAATATACTCTATTTTTTAATCTGTAAATAATAAAAAATAAACACAATTACTATTTTTGTATGTTTTTATTTTTACTCATATACATTTTATATAAATAAATTTAATTAAAAATATCCACGTAATACGTGGGTTATAAACTAGTTAAGGTATTAAATGATAATTAAGATTACTTAACGACATGAGTCGTGAAATATTTGAAATTAAAATTTATTTTCAAATAGTTTGTAAATATAATTTTTTTACAATAATTTTAATAAAATTTGCATAAATTTTTATTTATAATTTAATTATTGAAACACACCATTCAATGAGTCAACGGAACATAAGATGATATTGTCCAAGTGTGTGTGTATGACACTAAAATCCACGAGTCATGTAGAGTAGACGGTTCCAATTTATGAATATTTGGAGTTTCAGTCCGTTCAAACAAAAGAATTAAAGAATCAAACGGTTGACGATAAAAAATAATAAACTTTACATAATTTTGAAACTTTTTTCAAAAAATATTTTTTAATACACCATTTTATAAATTTTCATTTTAAAAAAAAATTATGTTCTATTTTAATTTGGTACAATGAGTACAATTAACTGTTCTGCCCGTTTTTTTGGGCCCTTAACTCTGATGAAACAACTTCCTTTGTTTCGTTTAGTTATCAAGTTGCTTCTATTTTTCTTTAAATGTTTTAAACTAGTGTTATGGTTGTCCGTGCGTTGCTGTAGGTATCCGTCATGGATATATAGTTTTCATCGATTAAGATAAACTATGATATTAAGAAATAAAAAAATGTTTAATGATGACAACATCGTCAGTGCATCTGTGTATATAAGCATTAGTGAGTTACATGTTTTTTTACGAATTTGGTTTGACTCAATTGATGATGTCTAAAGTATATTGTTTTTTAGGGTTTATATGAACAAAACAACATGTTTTCAATTTTTGTCTCCGTGTTATTTTTTCCTAAAAAAATCTTCATACTATTGTTTTCTTTATGGTTTTGGAAAAAAAATTGTTTTTTTTTCATAATCAATCCTGTATTTTCCACACAAAAAAAAACATGTCACTTTTTTCCATGAAAAACTCTCAAACTTAATGATTTTTTTTTTGGCAAAAAAATTAAAAATTTTGAAAATCACAAACAAATAAATAACTTGAAGATTTTATTAGTTAAAAATAACATGGAGATGCTATACCGCAATAACATAAAAAAAATATGTTGTATTTTTTTATTTTAAACCTCTTTTTTTACACAAAAACTTTAAATAAAAAAGTTGATTTTTATATGCATATTGTGAGACAAAAGCAAAAGGCAAAAAACAAAATAAAAGGAATCGCGATAGTTTAATTCTTCAAGTTGAGGTGGAAGCAGAATATTTTAATATTTAATCAAATATCGAAGAAGTTGATGTACAAAATGAATACTTTTATTTACAAACATAAAAATGTAAAAAATATAGAACTCAATATTTATTAAACTTTAAAGAGGTTCATATATTAAATATAGAAATTTTATGTATAATTATAAAAATATAAAAAAATACTTTTATTTACAAACATAAAAATAGTAAACTTTAATAACATTTTTGTAATTAATAAGAACCTTTTTGTCCTTTACTTTTAACTACAGAGACTTTATTGTAATTTTCTTTAAAAAACCAATAAAAACATAAAAAATTTAGGTACTTTTTTGTAATTAACAGGAATCTTTTTGAAATTTTCTTTTAATTACTAAGGACTTGATTGTAATTTTAAGCACAAAAACAGTACGTTTAGAACGACAATTGTTAGTATGTATAATATAATTTAAAATCATTTTTATAATTTAAAAAGAGATTCTAACACCGGAGAATGAAATTTTAAAAATATTTATTTCATTAAAATGAAATCTCTAAAATCTCTAAATTATAATATTAAGTTACATCACTTATAAATTATATTTAACGAGTTATCGAACACTCGCGCGTTGCTGCGAGGTATAAAACATTAATTACAAAAATAAATATAAAAACAAATAAATAAAAAATACTTTTCAAACAACGAAACACAACTGAACCAACATCGAAGAGTGAAAATGAAAAGTCGATATTGATTAATGAAGCAAGATAAATATTACTGTTAGTCAGTTCTTACCATATCACTGATTTTTTAGATTTTGGAATGCTAAAATTACAAACAATGTCTTATTAAATCGATCGGAACTATAATTAATTAATCAAATATTCATAACCATAATTTGAAATTTTGACATTAAGTAGGTTTAATCGTCAATTGAATTTGTTGGTTTTACGATCAAATCAAATAAATTTATAACGGTAATGTCTCTAATATATCGATTACAGTTTGTCAACGTTATAATAGTAATGTTCAATGTTATACATTATCATATTTAATAAAAAAACTAAATATTAAATAGTTGCATTTTAATTATAAAACAATTTCATTGGAATTTTGTATCGTCCATTTGAATAATAAAGTTTTTTTTATACAATTAAACATAACATAATAGTTTCAAAAAACAACTACAAACATAAGTATAATTAAAATCATAATTTAAGTATGTAAGAAAATGTTGTAATAATAAATGTTAAAAGAGAATTAAACGAAACTTTATTAAAATAAAAGGACTAAATAAACGATAACACTAAGATAAGGGTGTATTATGAAAATTTTAAATTAATTTTTTTTAAAGAAAAAACATCATTGGTTGATACCATATGGTAATTGTATGTATATATAATTAATCTATACAAATAAACATGCATTAATAATATATTATGTTTAATTAATTTCTAAATAAAGAGTAATGGTTTTCCAAATAAACATACATTAATCATTGTTTGCAAATGGTATATAGATCGATACTATCAAAAACTGAACTAGAAACAAATATTCAAATCATAAATTTGAGAAACTAAATTCATATATAAAGAAATCTAAGACTAAAAAACCTAAATAAACTGACAATTTTCAAATATGATAACTCAAACTAAGAACCCAAAAAAAAATCAGAGAAAACAAAATTTTGAAATGGGCTGAGAAAGCTTCAACCGTCATTTCAGATTACATATCGAGATGGAGATAAATGACATGAGACCTGATTAGAAGGAGACTATAAGGGAGATTTGAGTTAGGGAGATACGCAGATAAAAAGTCTGGAATGGTGACATGCAGAGGTGAGATCTGGAATGATGACGAGGGAAGCAAAGGTTTGGAACACATCTGAAACAAATCTTCCATGCCTTTTTATTTTAGAAGTAAAACAATGATTTGAGATATAACTTATTACCATGAAGATCTGGAAAAGTTTTGAGATTTGTGTCTCAAACCGTGTGTTAAAACTTGCTACAAATCATTGAAAACGAAATGATCCTCGAATGTGTGTGGGTGTATATGCATGTATATATGTATGTATTTGACATGAGGGATGTTGGACCAGATCATCAATTTTACACACACACACCATTGAAACTTGCTACAAATCAATAAAAACCAAAATGAATACTTCAAAATCTGCCACGCTGGTGTGGTGTGGGCAACGACGATGATGGTGGACATCGATGATAGCGTAACTCGTGGTGGTAGTGGTATGCTAGTGAGAGTCGTATGTGTTTCAATTTTCACACACTGGAATCAATGGGTCTTTATAACGCTTTGGTTCCGATCTAATGGATTTGATGGGTGCTTCACCATCTAGGATTTGATTTTCACACACACACACACACACACAGAGAGAGATGCTCTCACATGATCACAACCATCTGATAGATGTTTTAACGATTTAAGATTTGATCATGGTTAATTTGATATGATTTTTTATTTTGAAATAATAGTAAATATTTATAAATAACAAATAATTTTAAAATTTGATATTAAATGTAGCACCCTACTTTTACTACTAATACCACGTTAGACATATACTCCACGTCATCCAACATAATGCGATCATTACAAGGGTAGACATCTAATTAAGCTACTAAACAACCATTGTACTCATAATAGTCTTGCCCTGTCGAAAACCAACTCCCATTAACGAGGTCTAATCCCCCACAATTATGTTAAGGGTTACAGTCATCCAGATGGTCGGTCGATACGCCGTATCACAAAACAACAAAAGACTACTCACTGAAGTAGTCACTATCTACTGCCCACGCGACATGTCTCTACTCATGCCCGTTGTGTCTCTAACCTTTGGTCGCGTACCTGAGATGCACATGAGAACAACAGTTAGCTAAGAAGCTAGTGAGTTACAAATAAACAACATTAATTAAGTTCTGCAAAAGAGGTAGCACAATTAATCAACATAATAAGCTCTACGTGCGGCCGACAACAACAGCCCGACGCCTTTTCGGGAGTGACCCGAAATAGACTGGGTATCCCACTACACAAAGTAGTGGCCAGGGCGAGACCTATGGGTTGGGAATGACTCAACAGGCATCTACTCAATGTATAAAAACTCAACGTATGCTCTGCATGCTCTACTATGTGCTAACATGTAATCATCGTATAAAAGGGATCCTCACAGGACCTAGATAGTAAAGCAACAATGCTCTTTTGAAACATCGTAATCAATGTTAGTGCATCTCTTAAAAGAAGGTAGTAACTCACATAAAGCACAACTATGATCAGCGATATCGACTAGGGTCTCGACCGATCCCATGCTCAACTACGGATCTTGGCAACATCTAAAACTATAATATAAGTACAATTCAACTAACACCTAATAAGTACTCTAATAACCTAACTAATTCAAACATAAATCAACAGGTCAGACTGCACGAGCGCAACCCTGAGTGCGTCCACGATCAACTCATCGCGAGCAACCATTGCAGTCGAGGTGGCCCCGCGTTGTGCATATGATCGCGACCGAGTTGAGTACGGTCGAGCTCCTATAGCCCGTGACCAACCACCTCGGTCACGCCCCCACTGCCAGCGACCAACCTCAAATGACTCACCATGATCGCGGTCACGGGCAGGGGAGCTCTGCCGTGATGTGGCGACAAACAGAGTAATACATGCTCTGTTTTTTGGTTCAGTCATGGGGTTAACTCCCCCAACATCGATTTCCAAGTATACTAGGGGGTGTAAACCATCCCCAAACGACCCTAACTACCTCCTATAACAATTCAATATGTGTAACATTTAATTACTAACATTAATTTGATCGTTTGGCTTGATTTAAACTTGAATATGGAGAAGATGATGAACATTTGGTTGAGTTTATTACGGTTGTTGCTGGTCGCTTTAGTTCGAAGCAATCCTCCCCTTTGTAGCCGGAAACCACACACACTTTTGGTTGAGGTTGGTAATGAACGAAGCAAGCATTCTACTCAATATTATATACGTTCTTGGTCCTGAACTCAATTAAAACGAGTATAATACACAATACTCATTAACCAAACAGCCGGTAATTCAATTATTCTCAACTTAATAATTTCAGATTTAAAATGTTATTTACCTTGTTAAAACAACTTCAATCATCTTATTATGATTAAACCGGTTATTGTCTCAACCGATTATAATTTACACGTAATAACAACCTACTTTGTTAAATCACATGTAACTGACCAATTAAATTCAACAAATATGGTTTATAATCAAAGACAATGATTAAATTGGTGTAAAACGTGTAATTGTAGTCATACGATGTCTATAGCATTAGACGTACATGCCAAAGACCAATAATTTTTCTGGCTTTATAAAATTGTTAAGTTTTTTGTTTGGATTTAGGAGATATACTTTGAAGATTTAACTAATTAGAGAATTTAAAAAAAGATTTAAATTTTTATATGATTTAATAATAAGAATTAGATATTTGGACATATATGAGAGTTTTAAAAGTTTAGTACGATAAGAAAATTTATAAAGATATATACGTAATTATAAAGTTTTGCAAGTACACATATAAAATCTTTTACATATAACCATGAGATCAATTTTTCATAAAACTTCAATTTTGACCCATCATATGTTGAATTTCTAGATACGTCTTAACTCTATTTGTTTTTTATTTTTATTTTTTTTTTGTTGGAGTTGAATACAAAAATTGGTTGAAGGAGACAAGAAATGTAACTACTAAAATCCGAAAATAGAGAAACAAAAAATTATTGAATAATAAAAATGTAAAAAAAAAAAAAAAAAACAAATTTCATGGAAGACAAGAAGGGACAAAAGAAAATGCTTATTCAAAAGTGAGTAAAAGTGACAAAAAAATTAACATAAAAAAGCTATGACGTACAATCAAACCAATAAAAAATAATTGTAAGGAGTTAAAATGATAATTATCCAAAAATACAAAAAAACAATAAAAAATCAAAAACAAATTAAGCGTTACAAATTTATAGCGACTGTTATTAGATATTGAATATGATATACATACTAGTCATGACGGCCCGTGCGATGCACCGGGCTATTGATTTTGTTATTTAATTCCTATGTAATTATTGGAAACGTGTCTTTATAATGACCACTACTATATAAACTCTAGATTGAGTAATTTACAAAGGATAAAATGTTGTGAGATATAGACTTAATTGATTTTAAATTTTTATAGCAGCAATCTAGGAATACCAAGTTATAAAAAAAAAATACTTTAATTTAAAAAAAAAACAACCGTTTATAAAAATTTGTTTACGTTTTTATGACTATTTGTTTGAGGGGATATAAAAAATGTTTAAGTTTGAAATAAAAGGGAATAAATTACTATGTGATTGTGAGATTTTTTAAAATTTGAATATCAATATATCATGAACCTAGCCAATTAATATATTTAAGAATCATTATGTTAGTACCCTTACATATTCAACAAAAGTTAAGTAAATGATTAATGCTATTGTTTATTAATAAATTATATTAACTAAAGTAACTAATACTTTAATTTATCGCATATAACTCAACTTTTATGTCAACAAATTTAAAAATACAATACATACACATGTTTACACCAATATTATGTTACAATAAGATTTTGTATTTCGTGGTATTTTTTATATTTTAGATTTCATTTTGCTTTGATATTTTAGACATTTATTACATGTAATTTATATTTATTTTGGAGACTTTGTATATAAAAAATAAAGAGTTAAGAATTCATATATACATAACACAAATAATGATCGCGTTATAATTCATTCTTTTTACAAAATATGCAATGAAAATTACGTGCAATTTATAAGAACTATTTATTTTTATATCTTTTATTGTTATTTATTCATTAGTGATACAAAATACAAAATTTGATGCTATTAATGATAAAGAAATTAATAATGTTTCCATAAATGATAAAAATGTAAAAAAAATTATTGTTATTGTTAGTAATTGACATTTGGTATTTACTTAAATTAATATCTAGAATGTTATTCAAAACTATCATAAATTAAACTTTATCTTTATTTAATTATTGGATGATTGAAATATTAGTTAAATGAAGTTATACCATCTAAAATTTTAATTATTAATTGATTAAATATTAAAAATCAAACAGATAACTATCTTAAATAATTATATATTAATTAAATATAAGATCATGTAATTTATTTTTAAGTATTTAAGTAATCTTAAATAAATTATTATTAGTAATTTATTTCATATTTATGTCTTTTGGTTAATTATGCTACGAACGTATGATAATTTTGTTAACTACTTAGTATGATGATTTATTTTAATTAAATATGATAATTTTATAGAGACTCAATTTTATTAAAATAAAAATGAAGAATTAAACGAACACCATAAATTATAATGCTCAACTCTTTTAGGTATAGGCTCCTATATTTGTGTGCTCCAATGACAACAAATTTAAATTACATATATATATCATGCATTTTATAATTAGAAACAAATAATCTTTTATAACGTAAGTTAATATTTGAATTTATTAACTTAGTTATGATACATGTGTAAATACTATTTTAAGAAGTATTATCTAATTAGTGGTCATACCTTAATCATTAAAAATATGTGCATATTAAATTTATTTTTTGGCTAATTAATAGATATTATTGTATGTTTTTAGTTGTAACTAACACAATCAAGATCATATGCCAAAAAAATTAATGATGGGCTAAATGGTTTAGATACGAAAATATGACGTTAATATTATAATTACTGAAAAAAAAATATTAAAAATCACGATATTCTTTCATGCACATTTGCAACTCGTTAAAAATGTAATATAGAAGGAAATATGTAAAATAATAAGTTCTGGAAAAAAAAGCTAGTATACTACTTATAATTAAGTAATCAATTCATTGTGAAAATGAGATCTGTAACACCCTCCCTTAACTCAGAAATGCCACGTCATTACAATACACAGGTGGCAGCATCGCAATGCTCTATTAAACACATGTCACAGGATAAACAGAATTCACTGATAATTTAAAACTTTTACATAAACACTGTTAACATATAATCCACTAATCACATAAGCTGAACTGTACAGATTGCCACACAAAACTAGCACAAAGCCTTCCAGATAATCCCTGCTCCCAGATCTACAAGCACAACTACTAATCCCGCCACTGATACCCTGAACATGGTAGACTCGAATACGTAAGCTCGGAAGCTCGTGAGTACTCGAGGGTTAGACTCTGCACAGAAACACATAACATGCATACACGTAGCACATACACACAACACAAGCTCAATCTCTGTCTCTGGCAATCAGCAGTATAAAGCAGGTATGAACACTCAGCATGAGATCCGAAGCCCTTCACACAATATCACTGAAGGGGACTCCTCCCCAGCTAACGACCGTGCGCACCGGTGGTTAGCCACAACCCTGTAGCACGGGCGCGAACCGGCTACAGGCCCTGCCGTGTATACACGCTCCAAGGACTGTTAGGGACAGTCAACCCACGCGATCTCACATCGCGAATCACCGTCCGTATGGAACTCATCACGGACCCCCGGACTGGATCTCATCTCATGCACACTTATATCACATATGTGGGAAATAGAATCATACCTGGCGCCCACGTCCCTGTCTCATTCACAATACACAATATACACATATACAAAGCTAACTGCACAATCATGACTCGGAAAACAGTCCCGCGGTTTAGAAAAGAACTCGGGTACTCACCTGATCGATCCACTAATCCCGAAATCTCTGACTCGGCTCGGCTCGCTGACCCGTCCCTGAAATCACACGGATCCCAACCGTTAACAAAATTCTCAGAATAAACGGAAAGCAAATCCGAACACGACACTTTAACATAACCGAACCCAATACTAATTACAACTGAAATCCCTAAGCTTAGACAAAACCCAACCCGAAAACAACTTCGACAACATCCCGAAAACCAACACAATATAACCCAACATCTCAAGCGGATCCCAACCTTAATCTCAAACAAAACCCGAAGCCCCGACAAAAACCCGACTCACAATATACATCCGACCCAAAACAAACCCAACGGAACCCCGGAAGCTTAATTCAAACCCAACTCAACAATCTCAAATAAAATCCAACCCCAAAAACTCCCAAACCCGACCCCTAACAGCATCTGCCCAAGCCTGGCCCCTAGCCCCTCGAACGCGCCGCGGCTTCCTCCGAGCGCGCCGCGCTTTCTACGCTGGCCATCGTCCCTGTTCGCATTTCAGCTTCTGTCCAGGAGTGCAAAACTCCATTTTTACCCGATTTTTAGCCACAATACCACACCAAATTGATATATAACTTCACTACTCTATTTACACAACCAAATCCACAAACCCCTAACATATATCATGAATTAACCCATGAAATTTCAAACTTTCTTACCTCAAAACTCAAGAACTCAAGGATGGAGAAGAAGACCAAGATGCAGCAACTAATTTCTTTGAATTGCAATGGCTTCCTGCTGGATTCTTGCTGCTACTGCTCTCGCCACACACACACACTTTTAGTTTTCTCTGAGTTTTTGGGATAAGAGGAATGAAAGGAGATAAGGGATAAGGCCATATATGGTTATCTCTAATTTGGCCGGTCCCGAATCCAATAAATCCGAACCCGATATCACTTTTTCAATATTAATATCCTTTTATCCCATTTAACTCCACGAACCCAAATATATAATTAATCCACTAATATTATAACTCGGAGACACGTAACCCATAAACCCGACACGTATAATCCACTACTCGGGATCTCATTGGCCCAACACGATAATAATATATTAAGTATCCACTAAAATAATTACACGCAATTATCTCGAATTTGGGATGTTACAAATCCTCCCCTCTTAAAAAGATTCCGTCCCCGGAATCTATCGCAAGCCCATTCGCAACTACACATCTCTAAATCAAATCTCCGAAAATGTTGACTCACAATTCTCGACATCATCAACAACTCTTGATAAATTCGCATTTGAACTCTGAATGGCATAATCATCACTATCGCACATCTTCATTTCACAGTTAGTCAATCCACTAATAGCTCAATTAAATCCCCTTAATTCACATATCGGCAACTGATAGATCCTCTATTCATAGAGTCTTCACGTGGCATTACCTCTGTAACAACCTAACTTTTGATATAGTCGTAAATTCAGTAATATTTGGAGCTGATAATGTAATAATGTTACATTATTTGAATTATAATTTAATTAAGTAATGAAATATTTAATTAAATTATATAAATATTTAATATTTATGAATTAATAAATTATTAAAGAGAATTAAATAAAAGAGATATAATATACAAAAATGAAAGTGAGTTAGCTAGCAAATGTAACTAGATGAAGTATATAAACGAGAATTATTTCAAAATAACAAAATTCAGATTCTCTCTCTACTCTACTCTCTCTCTAACTTTCTCTCTCTACTCTCTCTCTACCTTCTCTCTAAAATTTCTTCCAAACCGACCATCCGATTATCAAGATATATATACCGTTAGAAAGATCTCGGAGAATACTACACGAACATACCATTTCCTGCGTGAATTCATACGAATTGAGGTAAGATTTTATATTTTTACGTTTTTATATATATTCGGTATTTTCGAAACTGTTAAGTTTTATGAAATTTAAAGCTATTTCTATGGAGTTTAACTAGAATAAGTATAATATAATCAAGCATAGGCTTAATATTGATCATATCTGTGATTTATGCCTTAGAAATTCATGTTTTAGAGTTTTAAATATGAACAGATTCGAGAGTGTTAAGAACAGACTCGAAATGAGATTAAATTCGAAATATATTCGAAAGGCAAACAACAGATTCGAAGCAGCAATAGATTCGAGGACAACATTAGATTCGAATAAGCCTTATTTCGAAATCTATGGATGGCTTGAATCTATATCACTAATTCGAATCTATTCCCTAGAATCTATTTTGTATGTGCTTCGAATCTAAGCCATTAGATTCGAATGATAGGTGTTTCGAATCTAATACCCCAAACTCGAATGTATATGTTCGAATCTATCATCCTAGATTCGAATATGTATGAAAGCATGATTTTGTTCCTAGCCTAAGATTAAGTTATTAAACAACCTATTATAATTAAAAGTATAATATGGTTATGATAAAACTCACAAATTCTATATATATATATATATATATATATATATATATATATATATATATATATATATATATATATATATATATATATATATTGACCCTTGAGAAATTATGAAACAAAGAATAATTTATGAATAACCAAGTTATCAGAATCAGATAAAATAAAGATTTTAACGACTAAAGAAATGATGATAATGATATGATATTGATATGATATGATATGATAATTCTGGACAGGTTCAGTGAAATTCTGAACATAAAGACAAAGGTTTTAAAAGATTTAAAGCGGGTCAGAGAATTGATTTACAGATTACAGATTGACGAAGATAAAATCCTGAGATAACTCAGGTGGCAGATTCTTATATCTGTTTGACCAAGACCCAGATCTGTGAGTTATAGATATTCAGATTGAACATGCATAGATCCGATTGAGATATATTGTTGTTGATAGATTTATTGACATTCATTTATCAGCTGGATTGAGACCTGTGCACACCATGGATGGGTGTTGCCCAGTGGATCATGATAGCTATTTGACTATCTTTTCATATTGCATTTAATATTGCTTCAGACTTTGCTTTATGATTCATTGCTATCATGACTGCTATAGACATATGCTTACATCATTGATCAGACATTTGATAGATTGATTCAGCTTGACTAGCCCTTATGGTCTATTGTTCTAGACCCGGCTATTTCGCCAGTTCTTATGAACTTGGTAATGACCTCCGATGTTCTGCCATATTGACTTACTGGTAGCTAGCCCAGTATGTGGCTGATCCCCACGATTTAAGCGTGAGTGTGGCTTGAACATCATCCGATTCTATGATTCTATATCTCAATCATGAGGGCTGTAGCGGCAGCCAAGACATTTCACGCTTAGATTTATGACTCCGCTTGACACGCATGTTGATATTGAAAATCTATAAACTCACTAAGCTTTGCTTACAGATGTTGCATTGATATTTTACAGGTAAAGGCAAAGGAAAGTCACCTGCCGGACCTAGTTCTTAGGTCTTACACGCTCAAGACAGAAGTTTCATAGACCTCTACTCAGCAACCCCATTTTGGTACTAATTAGATGACGATATTATGATGATCTGGGTAGATTTATTTTGATAATATGATGATATTAATTAGATTAGATTTGTGCCATTTATAAGTTTAATTTGAAAACCGTAACTGTATTAAACTTAAATCTTAATAGCTTGTGCTGTAATTTAATTTTCCGCATTATAATTACTCTATCTTAGTTTGATTGATATCGTATTGCATGATGTGGGACCTAGACTGGTGAGAACTGCCCCGTAAGGGGTGGTCTTCACAGGATGGTATCAGAGCCCTAGTTTGAGTGTATCAAGTATTACTTGAGTATACTTGATCTCAAACTGAAGCAATACATATGTATCAATCATTTAGGTGGTTTGAACTGAGATAGGATGTACAGACTATTAGGATGGGAAAAAGGGTACATAGATCTAAGTCTATAAACTGATAGTTAATTGATTTTAATTTTCAGTAGAAGATGTCAGGATCAGGATCAGGTGACATACCAAGCAACATGACCCCACAACAAATGTTTGAGATGATGCAACAATTACTAGCACAACACTCAGAACAACAGAATAAGATTATGCAAGAACAGTTTCAGGCCAGAGATGAGGCCGAAGCTAAAAGACGTAATGATAAGAAAAATAAGCGAAAAGATAAGCAAGTCCAGAATGAAGAATCTGATTCTGATAATTCAAATCCAGAAACCCAAATAGCTCAGCCAAAAGGCTGCAAATTTAAAGATTTTAAAGCCAGCGGTGCCCTGAACTTCGAGGGTACTGTAGATCCGATTCAGGCGATGGATTGGATCAGTCATACGGAAGAAATTTTTAGAATCTCTGACTGTTTAGATTCTAAGAAAGTGAGCTACGCGTCTGCGTTGTTTGTTGGAGCTGCTCGTGCCTGGTGGAAAACCCAGCGAAGTATCTATGGTGAGGAGGTGATTCAGACTTTAGAATGGGAGCAGTTTCTTGAAATGTTCAATGCAAAGTACTGCCCGATTGACCAACGAGATAAGATGGAGGTACAGTTGATGCAGCTAACTCAGGGAACGAAGACAGTTGATGAATACGAACACGAGTTTTCACGTCTATGCGGTTACTCCTCATATCAAGTAGCTACCGAGGAGAGAAAGATGAATAGATTTCGTGTAGGACTCAATCCAAGATACAGACATCCGATGAGCGCGATCAAATACAAGAGTTACTTGGAAATGGTAGAAGCGGCTAGACAAATTGAGCGAGGTTACTTAGAGTACGGCGATCAGCTTTATGCTCCGTCTACTAACCCGATGAATCCGTCTCCCCCAAAGAAACAGCGATTTGGCAGATTCTTTAGGCCAAATAAGTCTCAGTCACAATCTCAGCAATCCCATCAGCATAGTTCACAACAGAAAGCACAAGCTTATTCTCTCACGAACGAGCCACGATTCTGTAAGAGATGCCGAAGATCACACATGGGACTATGTAATCCGGATGACGTTACTTGCTTCGCGTGCAACATGATCGGTCATAGTAGTGAAGAATGTCCACAGCAGGGACGTGGATGTGCGAAATGCGGTAAGAGAGGGCACTTCATGTATCAGTGTCGTAGCGGACCACGTTATCAGCCACAGTCATCAGCTGGAGGGTCGACAGTTAAAAGTTCTGCTGCAACACCAACTGCAAGGACACGTGCGTTCCAAATAACGGCTGAAGAGGCGAGAGAAACACCTGACGTAGTCACGGGTACGTTTCTGTTAAATACGATACCTGCTCGCGTATTATTTGATTCTGGCGCAAGTCGTTCTTTCATATCGACTT
The DNA here is from genome assembly GCA_020465985.1 of Centrapalus pauciflorus. NCBI lineage: Eukaryota > Viridiplantae > Streptophyta > Magnoliopsida > Asterales > Asteraceae > Centrapalus > Centrapalus pauciflorus. The sequence continues at coordinate 68,443 of JAANYP010003053.1, forward strand.
CTTTTGCATCAAGATTATCTAAGTTCCCATCGAAGCTTCCTGTTGTACTTGACATTGAGACAGCCAGTAACAGCTATGTTATGGCTGATTCTGTATATCGAAACTGCACACTACTTGTTGATAACATCGTATTCAATCTCGACCTCATCCCGATTCCTTTAAAAGAATTTGATGTCATCATCGGCATGGATTGGCTAATGAACAACGAGGCCACAATTATCTGCAACCGACGAGTAATCAGAATCAAATCTTCAGACGGCCGAGTACTTGAAATCAAGGGCGAGAAGCGGAAAGGTGCGCATTGCTTTATATCTGTAGAAAAGGCTCACAAATACTTGTCTAAAGGTCACGAATCTTACCTTTGTTATACTCTATCTGAGTCCAGTTCTGAAAAGAAACCTTTATCCGATATTCCTATCGTCTGTGAGTTCCCAGACGTATTTCCCGACGATATTTCAGGAGTGCCACCGGAACGACAAGTCGAGTTCAGTATTGACTTGGTTCCTGGTGCGGCTCCTATCGCAAAAGCTCCATACAGACTTGCACCTGCAGAAATGCAGGAAATGTCAAAACAACTGCAAGAGCTGTTAGAGAAGGGGTTTATCCGACCAAGTTCTTCTCCGTGGGGTGCACCTGTACTATTTGTTAAAAATAAAGACGAAACTTTCCGTATGTGCATCGACTACCGCGAGTTGAACAAGGTTACAATAAAGAATAAGTATCCTCTGCCCAGAATCGATGATCTGTTTGATCAGCTACAAGGAGCCAGCTATTTCTCAAAAATCGATCTTCGTTCTGGGTATCATCAATTAAAAGTCAGAGATGAGGATATCCCGAAAACAGCCTTCCGAACAAGATACGGTCATTACGAATTTCTCGTAATGCCGTTCGGCTTAACGAATGCACCAGCGGCGTTCATGGATCTCATGAATCGCGTGTGCAGACCAATGTTGGATAATTCAGTTATCGTGTTCATAGACGATATTCTGATTTACTCCAAAACGGAGGCTGATCATTCTATTCATCTGCGGCAATTGCTAGAGTTATTAAGAAAAGAAAGACTCTATGCAAAGTTTTCTAAGTGCGAATTCTGGCTCAGACAGGTATAATCTCTATTATATATGTCTTGAGCTGTTTCCTTAACTATTCTATGATTCACCTCAGAATTTGAATTTCTATCTTGATTCTTATAGATCCAGTTCCTTGGCCATGTTGTTTCTGGCGAAGGAATTTCCGTTGATCCTTCGAAAGTCGAGGCCGTTCAGAAATGGCAAACGCCTCGTAATGCCTCAGAAATCCGAAGTTTCCTTGGATTGGCCGGTTATTATCGGCGATTCATAAAGGACTTCTCAAAGATTGCTGTGCCGCTTACAATGCTAACACGAAAGAATACTCCTTTCGTTTGGACCGATAAACAGCAAGAGGCATTCGATATTCTGAAGCAAAAGTTGATTCAAGCGCCGATCCTAGCCTTGCCAGAAGGTAATGATGATTTCGTCGTCTATAGCGATGCCTCTGGTACTGGCTTAGGATGTGTTCTGATGCAAAGGGGAAAAGTAATTGCCTATGCTTCAAGGCAATTAAAAGACTACGAGAAAAGTGCACCAACTCATGATCTTGAGTTGGCTGCCGTTACATTTGCTTTAAAAATCTGGTGTCACTATCTATATGGGACTCGGTGTCAGCTCTACACCGATCATAAGAGTCTCAAATACCTTTTCACTCAAAAAGATCTGAACATGAAACAGCGTCGATCCTTGGAGCTTATCAAGGATTATGACTGCGAGATCTTATATCATCCCGGCAAAGCAAATGTTGTCGCGGATGCGTTGAGTAGAAAAGTATATCCAGAAAAGTGCTGTTATGCTCTAACTCCAGTTATATTCTCTTCTGATCTTATTGAAGACATCAGAATTGCTCAAACTGAAGCGCTGAAAGAAGAGAACATAGATTCTGAAAATCTAAAAGGGCAACTACAATTTCTGACTCTGAACCATTTGGGACTTCACTGTCTCAAGGGAAACCGAATCTGGGTTCCTAAGTATGGTTCAATCCGTAGCACTCTTCTATCCGAAGCTCATCAGTCCAAGTTATCTGTTCATCCTGGCAGCTCAAAGATGTACTTTGATCTGAAAGCTGACTACTGGTGGCCAGGAATGAAGAAAGACATCGGTAAGTGTGTTGAAAGCTGCAGAGTTTGTCAGATGGTTAAGGCAGAACATCAGAAACCCTTTGGGGATATGCAACCACTACCTGTTCCTGAATGGAAGTGGGAGCATATAACTATGGATTTCATCACGAAGCTGCCAAAGACTAAAAGACAACACGACTCTATCTGGGTAGTCGTTGATCGTTTAACGAAATCAGCACATTTCATTCCGATGAAAGAAACATATTCCCTCGATAGATTGGCACAGATGTACATCACAGAAATTATTTCTCGTCACGGTGTGCCAAAGTCTATCGTATCAGATCGTGATAGTCGTTTCACATCCAGATTCTGGCAAGCACTACAAGATGGGATGGGTACTCGGATTTCTATGAGTACTGCTTATCATCCAAGTGCAGATGGTCAGAGTGAGCGTACTATCCTTACTCTTGAAGATATGCTTCGTGCCTGCGTTCTTGATTTAGGTGGTAACTGGGATGACCACTTGCCGTTGGTCGAATTTTCATACAATAACAGTTATCATTCAACAATCAAGATGGCTCCTTTTGAAGCTTTATACGGAAGAAAGTGCAGAACTCCTACCTGTTGGCGCGAAAAAGGCGAATCGCCAATAGCGGGTCCTGCCCTTCTACAGTTGACTCACGAAAAGATTCAACTCGTCAGAAGGAACATACTCGAAGCTCAAAGCAGGCAGAAGTCATATTATGATAATCGACATAGATCAATAAGCTTTGCGGTTAACGATTGGGTGATGTTGAAAGTATCCCCAATGAAGAATGTGGTGAGATTCATAAAGAGAAACAAGCTAGCTCCGAGATTTATTGGTCCGTTCAAGATTGTGGAAAAGATTGGAAATCAATCTTATCGTCTTGAACTACCAGCTGACTTAGCTGGAATACATCCTGTATTTCATGTCAGTCATTTGAGAAAGAGTTTAGCTGACGAAAGGGAAGTTCAGATACCACATGTTAACCTGCAGATTGATGAGAAGCTTCGCGTGGTTGAAGAGCCAGAACGTATTCTGGACTCGAAGACCAAAAAGCTTCGGAATAAAGAGATACAGATGGTGCTCGTCCAGTGAAAACACCACAAAGGTTCGCATCAGTCTTGGGAATCAAGAGATGTTATGAAAGCTACTTATCCAAGTCTGTTCGAACATAGCTAACTTCGGGGACGAAGTTTGTGCGTGGTGGAGCCCATTCTGTAACAACCTAACTTTTGATCTAGTCGTAAATTCAGTAATATTTTGAGCCGATAATGTAATAATGTTACATTATTTGAATTATAATTTAATTAAGTAATGAAATATTTAATTAAATTATATAAATATTTAATATTTATGAATTAATAAATTATTAAAGAGAATTAAATAAAAGAGATATAATATACAAAAATGAAAGTGGGTTAGCTAGCAAATGTAACTAGATGAAGTATATAAACGAGAATTATTTCAAAATAACAAAATTCAGATTCTCTCTCTACTCTACTCTCTCTCTAACTTTCTCTCTCTACTCTCTCTCTACCTTCTCTCTAAAATTTCTTCCAAACCGACCATCCGATTATCAAGATATATATACCGTTAGAAAGATCTCGGAGAATACTACACGAACATACCATTTCCTGCGTGAATTCATACGAATTGAGGTAAGATTTTATATTTTTACGTTTTTATATATATTCGGTATTTTCGAAACTGTTAAGTTTTATGAAATTTAAAGCTATTTCTATGGAGTTTAACTAGAATAAGTATAATATAATCAAGCATAGGCTTAATATTGATCATATCTGTGATTTATGCCTTAGAAATTCATGTTTTAGAGTTTTAAATATGAACAGATTCGAGAGTGTTAAGAACAGACTCGAAATGAGATTAAATTCGAAATATATTCGAAAGGCAAACAACAGATTCGAAGCAGCAATAGATTCGAGGACAACATTAGATTCGAATAAGCCTTATTTCGAAATCTATGGATGGCTTGAATCTATATCACTAATTCGAATCTATTCCCTAGAATCTATTTTGTATGTGCTTCGAATCTAAGCCATTAGATTCGAATGATAGGTGTTTCGAATCTAATACCCCAAACTCGAATGTATATGTTCGAATCTATCATCCTAGATTCGAATATGTATGAAAGCATGATTTTGTTCCTAGCCTAAGATTAAGTTATTAAACAACCTATTATAATTAAAAGTATAATATGGTTATGATAAAACTCACAAATTCTATATATATATATATATATATATATATATATATATATATATATATATATATATATATATATATATATATATATATATTGACCCTTGAGAAATTATGAAACAAAGAATAATTTATGAATAACCAAGTTATCAGAATCAGATAAAATAAAGATTTTAACGACTAAAGAAATGATGATAATGATATGATATTGATATGATATGATATGATAATTCTGGACAGGTTCAGTGAAATTCTGAACATAAAGACAAAGGTTTTAAAAGATTTAAAGCGGGTCAGAGAATTGATTTACAGATTACAGATTGACGAAGATAAAATCCTGAGATAACTCAGGTGGCAGATTCTTATATCTGTTTGACCAAGACCCAGATCTGTGAGTTATAGATATTCAGATTGAACATGCATAGATCCGATTGAGATATATTGTTGTTGATAGATTTATTGACATTCATTTATCAGCTGGATTGAGACCTGTGCACACCATGGATGGGTGTTGCCCAGTGGATCATGATAGCTATTTGACTATCTTTTCATATTGCATTTAATATTGCTTCAGACTTTGCTTTATGATTCATTGCTATCATGACTGCTATAGACATATGCTTACATCATTGATCAGACATTTGATAGATTGATTCAGCTTGACTAGCCCTTATGGTCTATTGTTCTAGACCCGGCTATTTCGCCAGTTCTTATGAACTTGGTAATGACCTCCGATGTTTTGCCATATTGACTTACTGGTAGCTAGCCCAGTATGTGGCTGATCCCCACGATTTAAGCGTGAGTGTGGCTTGAACATCATCCGATTCTATGATTCTATATCTCAATCATGAGGGCTGTAGCGGCAGCCAAGACATTTCACGCTTAGATTTATGACTCCGCTTGACACGCATGTTGATATTGAAAATCTATAAACTCACTAAGCTTTGCTTACAGATGTTGCATTGATATTTTACAGGTAAAGGCAAAGGAAAGTCACCTGCCGGACCTAGTTCTTAGGTCTTACACGCTCAAGACAAAAGTTTCATAGACCTCTACTCAGCAACCCCATTTTGGTACTAATTGGATGACGATATTATGATGATCTGGGTAGATTTATTTTGATAATATGATGATATTAATTAGATTAGATTTGTGCCCTTTATAAGTTTAATTTGAAAACCGTAACTGTATTAAACTTAAATCTTAATAGCTTGTACTGTAATTTAATTTTCCGCATTATAATTACTCTATCTTAGTTTGATTGATATCGTATTGCATGATGTGGGACCTAGACTGGTGAGAACTGCCCCGTAAGGGGTGGTCTTCACAACCTCATAAGCCACCGGATTCACATATCATCTCAATCCATCGACCTTCACTCTCTTTCATCCCATACTCGCATAGCTTTGTATAGATCATCCACTAACACAACACATAAAGACATCTCCATCGAATCACTAAACGCAAGCTCATAAATATGGTTAAACTCATAAAGGGGTTAAATCCACTCTCAATAGACTAATCCACTATCACAACAAAATTCTCAACTCTTTTCACCACAACCGATAAACGCATTTCATAAAACGCAATATCATAGATATGGATGGCACACACAAGAATTTAAATCCACTATCAATATGATAATCCACTAGCACATCACAACAAATTCGCAATAAATACTCACATGGCTCACATAACTCAACAGGATTAATCCATTCAACATAGCACAATGCCCAATCCCAGAATTCTGATAACCCATCTTACCACGATATATCTCACTCTCACACACATACCCAGATATAACAATCCCATATAACCCATACACAACCCTTCCACATCTCTATCACTGAGCCACATAATCATAGACATAACAGAACAGTCACACGTAACAGAACACATACACTTATCGCAGACATAACCCAATGACCCGCCCCACAATTGACACACACTCAAAGCAAGCTCAGAAAGACATACCCGGAACCACATCAGCAGCATCTCGAACTTCCTCTGCAGTCGCCTGAAAGACTCGACCCCTCGCCCCAGTATCACAACGACCAGATGACGACGGCTCTGCTCCGGCCCCACTAGAACTCGCACCCTGCACCGCTGATCCCAACTCTGGACAGTCTCGCACCCTATGCCCCGGCCTCCCACAACGGAAGCACAATGGCTCTGGAACTGTACACGTGGCGGCAGCATGCCCACGCTGGCCGCATCGATAACACCTAGGCACGCACGGCCCACTATGGCGACGGTTGCATCTCAAGCACTCTCGATCTCCAGCTGAACTGTCTCCCCTATCGCCCCCATCTCGAGGCCTCTGCCCTACGCTGCTCTGACTCTGCTCTGTATATCTCGAACTTTGCCTCTGACTCTGCCGATCTGATCTCTGGCTCCGCCCCGGTACTATTGATCTCTGCTCCCTGTCTCTGTCTCTGTCTCTATCTCGTCTATCTCTCGAACTCTGACCCGAACGTCGCTCCCTGGAGTCGTCTCTGGAATGCCTCCGGTCTCTCGAGGACCGCTCGAGAGTCCTCTCACGTCGGTGCTGAAAGAATGGGTCCTCTCTCTGCTTAGCTATCTCCCGTTCTCTGATGCGGGCCATTTCCAATGCTCTGGCAAATGTAGGCATCTCGTGCATCCCAACGAACTCTCTGATGTCAGCTCGCAGTCCATCAACGAATGCATCAACCTTTCGCTGGTCGGTGGCGATGTGATGAGTCGCAAACTGGGAGTACTCATTGAACCGGTCTACATACTGCTGCACCGTCATCTCTCCCTGCTGTAGATGTAGGAATCGCCGCTCCATCTCCCGCCTCTCGTCTCTAGGAATGTACTGCAGCTCGAACACGGCTCTAAACTGATCCCACGTCATCGCATACGCCGCGGAAGAAGTCATGGCTGACTCGATAGATTTCCACCACTGAGATGCCCCTCCCCTCAACAGATAAACTGCATACCCCACCATGTCTCTCGGATCCACATGCGTAACTCGAAAAGCAGCCTCTACCTCGCGCTCCCATGCCATAGCCATCCCTGGCTCACCCCCGCCTCTAAACTCTGGCGGATTCCCAGTCATGAAATCCTTAAACGAACCCCCTCGCCGCGATATAAATGAAGAAGCACCCATACCCGTATCCTGACCACCCCCAGCACGTAGTCCCATACCCTGATCCTGCTCCCGCTCCTGTTCTCTTTGCTGTCTGTAAAACTCAGTCAATACCCCCAGAAGCTCTGACTTGCGAATAAACTCGTCCTCTGGCAGCTTACTCGCGCCGGATCCCTCGCCCTGATCTGCCATAATTATCTGCACAAACCAAAACAATTGAGAACCATAGATAGGTCACCCAGCGTTATACACTAAGCCAGGTTAGTTAATTCCACCAAAATTAATCGCAATGGATCCCCCATGGATCGAAACAAGGTTTAAGTTAAGCATCCACTACTGATACTCAGACTTCAAACCACAAGCTCTGATACCATGCTGTAACACCCTCCCTTAACTCAGAAATGCCACGTCATTACAATACACATGTGGCAGCATCGCAATGCTCTATTAAACACATGTCACAGGATAAACAGAATTCACTGATAATTTAAAACTTTTACATAAACACTGTTAACATATAATCCACTAATCACATAAGCTGAACTGTACAGATTGCTACACAAAACTAGCACAAAGCCTTCCAGATAATCCCTACTCCCAGATCTACAAGCACAGCTACTAATCCCGCCACTGATACCCTGAACATGGTAGACTCGAATACGTAAGCTCGGAAGCTCGTGAGTACTCGAGGGTTAGACTCTGCACAGAAACACATAACATGCATACACGTAGCACATACACACAACACAAGCTCAATCTCTGTCTCTGGCAATCAGCAGTATAAAGCAGGTATGAACACTCAGCATGAGATCCGAAGCCCTTCACACAATATCACTGAAGGGGACTCCTCCCCAGCTAACGACCGTGCGCACCGGTGGTTAGCCACAACCCTGTAGCACGGGCGCGAACCGGCTACAGGCCCTGCCGTGTATACACGCTCCAAGGACTGTTAGGGACAGTCAACCCACGCGATCTCACATCGCGAATCACCGTCCGTATGGAACTCATCACGGACCCCCGGACTGGATCTCATCTCATGCACACATATAACACATATGTGGGAAATAGAATCATACCTGGCGCCCACGTCCCTGTCTCATTCACAATACACAATATACACATATACAAAGCTAACTGCACAATCATGACTCGGAAAACAGTCCCGCGGTTTAGAAAAGAACTCGGGTACTCACCTGATCGATCCACTAATCCCGAAATCTCTGACTCGGCTCGGCTCGCTGACCCGTCCCTGAAATCACACGGATCCCAACCGTTAACAAAATTCTCAGAATAAACGGAAAGCAAATCCGAACACGACACTTTAACATAACCGGACCCAATACTAATTACAACTGAAATCCCTAAGCTTAGACAAAACCCAACCCGAAAACAACTTCGACAACATCCCGAAAACCAACACAATATAACCCAACATCTCAAGCGGATCCCAACCTTAATCTCAAACGAAACCCGAAGCCCCGACAAAAACCCGACTCACAATATACATCCGACCCAAAACAAACCCAACGGAACCCCGGAAGCTTAATTCAAACTCAACTCAACAATCTCAAATAAAATCCAACCCCAAAAACTCCCAAACCCGACCCCTAACAGCATCTGCCCAAGCCTGGCCCCTGGCCCCTCGAACGCGCCGCGGCTTCCTCCGAGCGCGCCGCGCTTTCTGCGCTGGCCATCGTCCTTGTTCGCGTTTCAGCTTCTGTCCAAGAGTGCAAAACTCCATTTTTACCCGATTTTTAGCCACAATACCACACCAAATTGATATATAACTTCACTACTCTATTTACACAACCAAATCCACAAACCCCTAACATATATCATGAATTAACCCATGAAATTTCAAACTTTCTTACCTCAAAACTCAAGAACTCAAGGATGGAGAAGAAGACCAAGATGCAGCAACTAATTTCTTTGAATTGCAATGGCTTCCTGCTGGATTCTTGCTGCTACTGCTCTCGCCACACACACACACACACACTTTTAGTTTTCTCTGAGTTTTTGGGATAAGAGGAATGAAAGGAGATAAGGGATAAGGCCATATATGGTTATCTCTAATTTGGCCGGTCCCGAATCCAATAAATCCGAACCCGATATCACTTTTTCAATATTAATATCCTTTTATCCCATTTAACTCCACGAACCCAAATATATAATTAATCCACTAATATTATAACTCGGAGACACGTAACCCATAAACCCGACACGTATAATCCACTACTCGGGATCTCATTGGCCCAACACGATAATAATATATTAAGTATCCACTAAAATAATTACACGCAATTATCTCGAATTTGGGATGTTAGATGTAATTATAGAGATAAAATGTTATGAATGAAATTTAATATAAAACAGTTGAAGAGACATATAAACTTATTGATTGATCATATTAAATTAACATATATGATGATAATGATGATAATTTCATTTTAACATTTATTTTATCATAATAATAAAATATAATATAGTTGACAACAGTAATCATAATAATAATAATAATAATTTTAGAAGCATTAAAATTTTAAATATATATAACTTTATTTTTACAAAAATAGAATAAATAAATTATTAATAAAACGATTGATGATATTCGAATGAAAAGGTTAACGAAAGAGTTGTTATGATAATTAATTATTTATGTGTCTATGACTTGTACATCGAGTCGTATTAGTTGAACTTTTTTTAAATATCTTAATTATTGATTTATTTTAACTTATCATTATTTATACTTATTAACTTATTTTAGTTTACAATTTTTAAAAGTTAATAATAACTATTAATGTTATGACACAAACTTTTATTATTTTGTAACATATATACAATTAAGTTAATAATAAGTATCAAATCTCAATATACTCTAAAAATTTTAAATTACTAAGATAGTAGTAAAATAGATACTTTTTATTTTATGTTACATAGTAAATTAGAAATATTTTAGTAAAATAAGAAAACATTTTATCTTTGATTTTGTATACAAAACATTTTAAATGAATATTTTTAAACAATTAGAATTTTTGAGATATAATTTGTTAATAATGAACCATTAATCATGTATATCATGTAAATTTTGATTAATGTATAGTGAATTAGTGACAACCATGTCTAACAAAGCTATGTAAAAGACATAGAAATAAATATGATATTTTTACGATTGTCATAAACATTATTTTTAAAACTATTAAAATACAAACAAATGCATATGTGGAAGTGCATAATTGATTTAAAAGAAACATTTACGAAAATAAAAATTATAAATAGTAAATACATTAGAAGTGAATTTTTAACTACCGACATGTTCATTGTGTTCCTTTCTTCATCATCCTGAAAATATAAAAATTATGCCATAAAAATATTCTTCTAAAAAACAACACATACATATATAAAAGTGTGTGATTGATGAAAAACATGTGAAGTTGAAACAAATACATACCCCCTGAGCAAGAAAATGTTGGACGAATTCTCTTGTGCGAATACGTAGGACAATATCAAACACCGTCATGGTGATGTTTGTTCTACTCTCGTATTTCTTTATCATTCATTTATGCTAAGAGCTACTACAAATGTAAGAATTTAAGCACAATATGTTTTAGGAATGATGTACTATGTTACTTATAATAACATATTAAATTGATTGTGTAAATGAGAAACAATTCAAGAGACACATAAGTTATGAATAAAATTAAATTGAAGCATTTGAAGAGTCATTATGTTATTGATCGACCCTCTTAAATTAATCTAAATAATTATAGAATAGTGATAAATCAAATTAGTTAATAATAATAATATTGTTAATATATATATATATATATATATATATATATATATATATATATATATATATATATATATATATATATATATATATATATATATATATATAAGCATTTTATTTATATAATTGAATGAATAATTTTTTTATAACCTTATAATTAGTTAACTACTTTATGAAATGGATAAAATGACTAATAAAATAATTATTATAATGATATTTATACGTTGTTATGACTTGTACATCGAGCTTTGTTACTTGAACTTTTTCAAATTCAAGAATTTAGCATTAATATGTTGTATCCTATTATAAGTTGTAATGATATACATCATTTGTATTGTATAGATATGATAAATGTTGTTGATATTTAATTAAAATTAGATGGGCTAACTATTTTTAGATATTTAATGAAAATTAACAAAATACTTACTACAATTATTTAATAAAAATTTTTATTAAAATGAAATAAAATAAATAATACTCATATTTATTGCATGAACTCAACTTATATATAATAGACTCAACATATTATAAAAACAACTAACTAAATAATTACATGCTATGTTAAAATTTTAAAATTACACTAATGCATTGATTTTCTTATTTATTATACGAGATTTGTCATTACGTTTATTACATGGAGGACTCAACTTATATATATATATATATATATATATATATATATATATATATATAGATATGGTGATATAAATATATAATTATATGCATTTAACTCATATTAATCATAAGCCCAAGGTATATCGTGTTTGAAACTAAATAATTATTTTAAAATTTTATAAAAAATTGTAACTCAGGATACAAATTTTAATATTAAAAGTAACCTAAACCTTTTAAGTCAAGAAAAGATTATAAAATCAATCTTCATAAAAAATGATATCAGACAAATTTAAAAATAAAATTTGAATGTCATTATATGTAGAGAAAATATAATTTTATAATTAAAAAATGATTTACATGTTATTTCTTTTATGAAAATAGAGTTTTATAATCACATCTATATAAAAAATAATTTCGTTGTTATTTTTGCTGTATAATAAAGTTTTGTAATCATACTATAAGATTTCACAATAAGTTAAAACTTGCATTTCATAAATTTATATCACCTTTTTTTTTTTTTTTTTTTTAATATTTACAAATTGTTCTATTTTTTTACTCGTCATAAATCGATTTTTAGGCATACAAAGTTACAAACATACTTTTGACTTGTGGGTCTCTTCTTCGTCTTCTTCACGATTATCCTCATTAACCAAACGCCACTACCTCACTCTTCCTTCCTTCCTATGAATACAACCACCTCCGCCACTCACCACCTTCCACCGCCCATCAACACCGCCGTCTTCTATTCTAAACCTTACCCCATCATCATGCCTGCAGAAAAACCCCAATCAGTACCATCACCTCTTTCTCAACCACCACCACCACCTCCATCATCATCGCCGGCCGACGATTCATCCTCTAATTCTCAAATTACCCCTACAAACCCTTCCAAAATCCCAATTCGCCCTCAAAAAATCCGAAAACTTTCCTCATTCGCATCTATTGATTCCTCCACAACTACGCGCCCGCCGGAACAATTTAACAAATCTCAAACAACAATCGAAGAAGCCGATGCATCTGTATCCATCATCATTCCAACCACCACCACCACCACAACAAAAAACCGCCGGCGAAACCCTTCTCAAGATTTTCCAAAAATAATCAAACCCTTATCTTCACCAGGCGAAATCGCCGCCGCTCTACACCACCTACGATCGACGGATCCCCTCCTTGCAAACTTAATCGATACTCACCCGCCACCCACATTCGAAACACACCAACCCCCTTTTCTAGCCCTATCAAAATCCATTCTTTATCAACAACTCGCGTACAAAGCCGGCACATCGATCTACACGCGTTTCGTCGCCCTCTGCGGCGGAGAAGACGCCGTCGTACCGGAAACCGTCCTCTCTCTCACCTCCCAACAGCTTAAACAAATTGGGGTTTCTGGGCGTAAGGCAAGTTACCTTTTTGACCTTGCTAATAAGTATAAAAACGGAATCTTGTCTGATGAATCAATTGTGAAAATGGATGATAGATCACTTTTTACAATGCTTTCAATGGTTAAAGGAATTGGATCATGGTCTGTTCATATGTTTATGATCTTTTCGTTACATAGACCCGATGTTTTACCTGTGAGCGATTTAGGAGTTCGAAAGGGAGTGCAGTTATTATTTTCGTTGGATGAGTTGCCTAGACCTTCGAAAATGGAACAATTATGTGTGAAATGGCGGCCGTATAGGTCGGTTGGGGCGTGGTACATGTGGAGGTTTGTTGAAGGTAAAGGTGCTCAGGCCGGTGGAACGAATGCTGCTGGCTTAGAGAGCCTTAATTTTCCGGGACAGCAGCACATTGAGCAAGCTGAACAGGCTCAGTTGCAGCTTTTGGAACCGATCACTAATATTGGGAATCTCGGGTAGTTTTTCTGTTGCTCAAACTTGTTTCTTATCAATATGTATATATGATGTTTCCGTAAGTTGGCGTTTATATATGCGTTTGCTACTTTGCTGATGTAAGATGTTTCTTTCACAGTTTCACCACCACATTATTTGATTATAGTTGTTCCATCGCTACTTCCTTTTATCAATTTGGAAATCTACAAATCCTAAAGTTCTTAACTCCTAACATAGGTTAGATTTCCTATAAATTTCTATACTCTCTTATTTTCTTACGAATAGACAATGAAACAGAAAACGAATCGCACTTCTATTAAGATGGGCCTTTGGAGACTCTTGGAATTCAAGCATAATACATATTTGATTATCATAGTCATAGGCATGCTTGATGTTTTCGAGCTCTAGCTTAATCTTGCTTAAATTTTCCTGCAAGCAATACTTGATAAGTTGTGAACGATTTAATTGGTGTTGTCATTGATCAATATATGTTGCTTCTCATTGAAGTTATAATGTTTTTTATGGTACATTGTATTTTAACATGATGCCTGGCATTACTTGTAATAGACTAGATTTGTATTATCGTCGTTTGATCACTTTTTTTTAGCAATTGCACTGGTAGAATCTATGATATATCATTAATATCATAGAGTTAAGTGTTTAGTGTTAGCTTAACATTCTTATTTAAAACGTCTTGGCTGTTAGGAAATCATATTTAAGGTTAATCGCTTTGTTCCTTTGTCGTCGAGGAATGATAGAAAAGTTAGGACTCCTTGAAGGTCTAAGTTATCTTGTAGTAAGATCAATGACTCTTGGATATTTGTTATTAAGAGAGCTTATATATGTAAATAGCATGTTTGATTTAAGGGTGTAAAATGCGTAGCATTGTTATTAAGTGGCCGAAGTTCATCAAATAACACAGGTCTTTGCCAAGTGCCCCTCCCATCATTGCAGCCTTCACCATCGAGAACACTTGTATTGTGAACTTCATCAAACAAGCGGCTAAAGTTGACCATTTTTATAGTCAAATGATCAAAAAATAACACTACCATAATACACGTGTTGTGACTGTTGTCCATGTCAACGATATTAACCAGTCACTTTTACCAAATTAGAGAGGTAAACCATAGTTTATGAACTAAATGAGTATAAAAACTAGTTTACTGGCTAAAATGGACAAATATGATAAGCTCGTTGGTCAGATTTTGTGGAGCATTCGGAAGTTCTATCAAGTTATAGGAAAATGATGATGTAGTGGTCATATAATTCAACCCGTAAAGCTAATTAAACATGTTTCCTTTCTGTATTTTTATACTTCAACATGTTTTGTGCTTTACATTACTTTGCTTTCACAGAAACACATACGTAAATCCTCATTGATCCATCCGTTTTCAGGGCATGCATTTGGGGGGCAATGACATAAAGATTCGAGCCACTTCCCATGTTGCAAACCATAAGAAACTCGAGAAGACTAGTTTCAGTACTCGTGGTCAGGTATCGTGCTGCATTTGGTATTGTAAAATTGATATCACATACAGTAATCTGCTTCTTTCCCGAGTTCACCAGCAGCAGATGAAACGACGCATCTGCTTTGGTATGCGTTTTTATTTTTGAGTTTTGATTGCGTAGAGCTGGAGCTATTAACCAGTTCTTTATTGTGGATTGTCTACATGTTTATCATAAAATGCAAATTTTTTTTATAAGGGTTACTGGTTCTGGATTGGGAGATTCTAAAAGGACTCTCTTTGCTAAAGATCTTGAAACTTGAATTGTATATTAGCAGTTTGTACTGTAGGTCTAAATATTAGGATAGTGGTCGTGTACATGTGTATCTATATATATAACGATAAAATTTCCTAACGGAAAACTTTATGTGATGCGAATATGCGATCTTGATCATCGTTTGATTGTTACTATCATTTTATTTATGTGTATAGGCTCTTGAATTTGTTTATAGTTTAGTTTGACCTGTGTAAATGTGTAATTATCTAATTTTGATTCTTAATTGGAGTATGATAAATTGATAAGGCTGGTCCAATCATTTTCAAGGTCCTGGGTAAAAACTTAAAAAGAACCCTATAAATATATATGTATTCAAAATAAGCAAAATTCAAGCAAAATGATAAATAAAATACAAAAAACTTATAATTATATAATATAAACTAAAATTTTTGGCACATCAATAACTTTGTTTAACTGTTAATAGACCAAAGTATACATAATAGATTTTTTGAAAATGGGCTCCTATGGTTAATGGGTCCTGGGCGATTGCCCGTGGTGACCTTCGTCAGGGCCGGCCCTGAGTATGATTTATATTGGAAAATTTCCTGATTTCGGCTGTCATCCGGAATCCGGCCTCTTGGGTGTCCCTATTGCCGCCACAACCGTCATCTACTCATCTATTTCACACACGGTACACACAATCTCTGAAACACATCTTCTGTATGTTGAATGAAGAATTGAAGATTGGTAAATTACTTATAATAGCAACTAACTTTCATATTCTATAAAAAAATTTTATGGGTAGTCAACCATTTTTTTTATAATTCAAATAACTTGATAGAACTTGCCAATTGAATTCCAACGTATATTAACCAGTAATTTTATGTCGTTCAAGAATAACTGCTTTTTTTTTTTTTTTTTTTGCTATTATTTAAGAAAAGCCATTTTTTCAATTTAGGCAATCAACTACCTTTTATTGGTATTCAATAATAACTAACATTCTAAATGTCATTTTGATTCTGAAATAAAACATATTTATGCATAACTACTCTTAAATAAAATAGTTGGTTTTATAAAAAAAGGAAAAGAAAAGCTGGTTGCTAATACAAGTAATTTGTTAGAATGAAAAACATGGAAACAATTTAAAAAACCAAATATGGAGTTGCTGGGTTTCGTTCTTGCTTCCTGAACTTTCGGGCCGAGCTCCGATTACAATTTAAAGAAAATGGAGGAAAATTTCAATTGTCAAAGCCTAATAACCCTAACGGGCTGCTGCCTCCTTGAAATAATTCAGTTTTTTTTTTTGTATAAAGTTAATAATTATTTGTTATTTGTGGTCTAATTTTATTTGTATTAGCATTGGTTAATCACCGAAAATAATAGTATTTTTTTTGTTTTTATTTTTATCATTCATAGTAACATCATTTGATTCCTATTATTGATAACGTCAATTTGTATATTTTCTAAACTTTTTACATGTAAACCTGTTTAGTAGGTTTTCGTAACTTTTTTATCATTAAAATTAGCGAAATTTTCATCTTTTTACAAATAACAACAAAAAATTTCTAATTGTTTTCATTGTTATTATTTTTAGAGATTGTTTTCATTATTACCCTTTTAAAAAACAACTGAAATTTTTTAAATTGCGTTCAATAATCTCCTTTGTTTTCACTTCGGAAAAATAAAGAACACCCTCAAAAGCAACTGTTTCCTATATCATATTAGATTTTATTTATTACAATTTTTTATACAAAAGCAAAAAAAGAAAAAGAAAATTTACACCCAACAATTTTTGTTTGTCCAAATAAAATTACATTAATTGTGACAAGTTAGTTACATAAGCCAAGTTTAAAAACAATGTCGATGAAGTCAATGATTGTGATTGGGATTGTGAGGATACTTTTCCCACAATGCTTTACGAATAACATTCCTAACTGGAAGCATTTGATTATTATTGGTTATGTTTATCGAAAATCCTTCTTGAATGACGTTTGACAGTTATTTCCGAACGTCAAGATATGGTACACCTTAATCAATGAATAAACTATCGGCACTAACTTTCATTTTTATATAGTTATGCACTGTACAACGTGTATGGGAATTCAACATCTGATGTCTCAATAGATACGTTGGTATACACTTGAGGATATGAAATCTCGCATTGAGCACGTCAAATTGAAGGATGTGGTAGCAAGTGGATGTTCTTAAAACCAAATCCACAAATTTGTTTCACAAACAAAGGAATTTTCTGCAAATCGTCAAAAAAACCAAATAAACACTTGATTTGTAGCAGATCATCAACCGTATGAACTAATATGGTTGAAATGTGGGAGATTGAGCACTCACTTGTTCAACAACATCGATGTGGTGGCGACCAAGGCGTGAGCAGCGACAGAGGAGTGTCGCAGTGACGGAGACAGGATCGGTGATGGAAAACTGTAGTTGTGACGACGACAAAAGACATAGAGGTGATGGATAATCCACGATGGACCTTTTGTAGGCCAGGAAGAAGAGAGTAAGCCCAAAGTTTTGTGTATGCGAGGAAATGATAGTGACGCTAGGCCAAGAGTGGAGAGTGAGATTGTACTGAACACGTTAATAAAAAGCAGAGGACTGTGTTTTCATCTATCTAAATAGTAGGTGAAACAGTCATGAACAACGTTTTCACATATAATTTTTAGAAAACTGTCAAACTAAACAAGTTTCTCTTAAGTTGTTAAGCATTGTTTTCGGTTAAAACAACAACTATAAACAATACCCTTTTCGTTAACTAAACGCATCATGTTCTCCGGTTGATAAGCATTCAAGCAGATTATTTATCTGAAACATCATGGTGGACCCATCGTGAATCCACTTTTTACCCCCTTGATTTAATCATGAAAACAAGTTATTATTAGAAAACTTAATTCTTTTTAGGATTAATTGCTTCAAAATGTAATTTGCTGTCACTTTTGATCTATTGTGATAACATACAATTTTTTTTTCCTGTAAAAGATAACACTCTCCAAATCAAGGTGATATTATCGAATTGAAAGATAAACATTGCTGACATGACAAATTCATTGTTCAGTGAACAATTTGTTTTTACAAAAATAACAACTTAGTTGTTAACTGACATGTATAATTTTGTGCAAATTAACAAGGCATTCTGATAATACATTGCTATTGTACAATTTAGTAAATAAATAAGCAGTTTTAACATTAAAAGTACACGTCAAATAACAACTAAGCTAGCATTTCAAAAAAAATATTGGCTGGACGAAGAAACTATCACGTCAGCAATTTTACCTTCCATTTTATAACGTTGTGTTCCACTACACATGAAGCAAACAACAGGATCGGCAGGAAGCGAGTGGAATAGCTGTTGAAGCAGTTCGTCCAATTCTTCCCGGTATTGGAAATAAGAAAATAAAGCTCAAATCAGGCCTTTTTTCTGTTGGTTTCTCTCAAAATATTGAAGAACACGGATTTGCTTCGGTATCCCTTTAAATTTGTCTTTTCCCTTTATGAAGTTGTGCTAGCGAACACATCGTAAGATTAACATGATTAATTATATTTTATGAATATGTTACATTTCATAAAAAAATTGTATGTTATCTAAATAAAACAAAATTGACGATAAGTTGCCTTTTGATGCGATTAACCCATTTTAACAAAAAGCAATCCATAATGTTAGGAGCGTTTGGTTCGCAGATTTTTTTCTTTGGAATTTGCATTTTGTCAAAGAATTTGCATTATGCAGCATTTGCATTTCTCAGGATTTTGTCAAAGAATCTGCATTATCTTTTAGGAAAAATTGCTAATCTGAATACAAGGTAACTGAGATTTAAAATCTTAGGGGGGAGACTGAGTTTTTAAATAACAAAGAAGGAAGGGATTTAAGAAATCCTAAGATTTTAAATCCTTAGGTGGCGTTTGGTTCGCATAATGTTTTAAAATGAATTGGAATCTGTTAAGGAATTGGAATCTGCAAGGAATTGGAATCCAAATCATGTTTGGTTGGCTAAAAATGACATTGGAATCCAATTTCATAATTCGTTGGTAGGGTAGGATGGGATGAGTGGGTAGAGCTGAATAAGTCTCTAAGGTAGTAATAAGATGAGATGAATAAGGGTAGGGTGGGTGGGTGAGATGGGATGGGTATGGTGGGTAGTATGTAAGAGTAGGTTGGATAGCGTAGGTAGGGTATGGGTAGGTTGGTAAAGGTGGATGGGGTAGGGTAGGTATGGTCGGTAGTATGTAAAAGTAGGTTGGATAGCGTAGGTACGGTAGATGGGTGGGTGGACAGGGTAATGTATGATGGATGGGGATGGATAGGTGGGTACGGTAGGTGTGGTGTGTAGTAAGTAAGAGTAGGTTGGATTATATAGGTATGGTTGAGGTAGGTGGGTTAGAGGTGGTTGGAATTGGGTAGGGTAGAATGGGGTAGGGTGGGTTGGGTGGGTGGGTAGGTAATGGTAGGTATGGTGGGTAGTAGGTAATAGTAGGTTGGATAGCAAAGGTAGGGTGGGGGTAGGTGAGTTAGAGGTGGGTGGGGTAAGACTAGACATGGTGTAGTGTAGTGTGTTAAACGTAAGGGGTATTTTTGTAATCAACCACTTTCTGTTTTGAAAAAGAATTGTATTCCATCCATTGTGTGAATGAATGTTATTTTCCTTAATTCATTGAAAAATTTCAATTTTGATGGAATCCAATTCCTGTTTATAGTTGAACCAAACACATGAATTGACTGGAATTGGATTCATTTCCCCTCCAATTCCCTCGGATTCCAGTGAACCACACAGCCCCTTACTGAAATCTGCAAACCAAACACAGGATTTTAAATGCAAATCTCAGGAAATCCGCGAACCAAACGTCCCCTTAATGTTTTTAGTTACTTTACATTTTGACCTAGCCACCATATATTATTAACTCTATGAAAAGGGTCATTTTTGCTAGTTGCATTTTAATTTTAAAAATCTCAAAATAAAGGTATAATATATTGTCACACTGTTCCATAATTTTTAAGGTCCCGGACAAAAATGTATAAGAAAACCCTACACATACACACAATACATATATACATGTGTACATACTTTTTATTTCATCTTTGCCCATAAGTTAAAAAAAGCAATCGTGCTTTATTTGCATTGAAAACTTATGAATTAGGGGCCGTACGAATTTTGGGCCTTGAGCGGCGTCCCTTTACTTTGTTAAGCATCTTTTAAATTCATTAACGATTTCACTTGTGTCGTATGAAATTTTGAATGAAGAGAAAGTCTGAAAACCTGAATGATACATTTTGTGTTATATATGTTGAAGATTTTTAGTACAATGCAAGTATTGACCTTCTAAGTGATTTTGATTTTAGAATAATCACATTATGTATGTTCAAATAAAAAGTTTCAACAAAAGCACGCATAACCATCTTATTTGGATGCATATAAAAAGGGCACCCACCCCTACAAGCATGATTAATAATTCTCCAACTAACTGAAGTAAGTTGGGCTACAAAGAGTACCTATCATTCTTCATTTTCATCTTTCTGGCCATGTCAGCTTCACATTAGTTTTTATCTTTCCATCATTTCTATCTTTTTATCTCCAAAAATACCCATCTTTTTACAATACATATTATTTTATAAACTTTTAGAAAGAAGATAGAAAAGGAGTCGTTTTGGGTGGAGAGGCCGAGAGGAAGAGGTTTCACTCCGGGGCCGAGACCTCCGGGATGGTGTTCCCGTCGGGCCGGTCTAAGGTGGCACCTCAATGAGGCCGCAGGATGAGTACTCCACTCCATTCCCACTCACAACGACACCCGTCCCATTTTCATTTGTTTAGAAGTTTTATCAAGACCAGTATATTTATTTTAAATTTCACACCAATTTCTTTGGATGAAAGTAAAGTCTAATTGCAAGGCAACAAAGAAACCAAGATTCAAAATGTGTCCTGTAACTGATGAGCTGAAAAAATAAACTCTAATATCATATAACTCAAATGCATTACTTAACATAAATTTAGAATAAGTGTATATGATTTAGGCCCAAAGAGTATCCATCTTTTGCCAAGTATCAAAGATTCAAAGGTACCACACATAAAAACAATTTGGAATATTATTTTTTATAATCATATGTAATAACAATGCAAATCTATTTGCAAAAAAAAAAAAAAAAAAAAAAAAAAAAAAAAAAAAAAGAAGCCACACAAATATGAACGTATTGATTTTTCATGTGAACATGTTGCATGAAACTTTTTGATTTTTTTTTTCCATATTCTTGTAGATACAGGTAATATAAGATTATTCGTAAAAAAATCACACACATTTATAGCACATTAAAAATCATGTGAACATGAACATGGGTAGTGTGAACATATGTTATGATCGATACGGTTCATGTATACATGCATGTTTTCATATGATTCTAACGTGTGTTTGTGTATAATTCTCGTATATTATTAATTTAGATATGATTATTAGAAAAAAACTAAAAGAACATTTTTAATGACGGTACCTTCAGTGTTCTGCAAAGATATGTACGCTCTTCAACTATATTTAAATTGTATTAAGGTTCTTATTGATTACAATGAGATTTGAAAGTAACACAAGCAAAATTCGAAGTTCAAATTACAACATAAAAACAAGCTTTAAATATAAACCCCAATTGCTTTTATAATAAGGTAACAATTTCTCTAAGTAATTTTAAAGTTCCAATATAATCAATTAATCACAAAATGAGCCCCAAGTAATTTACTTGGTAAATCATAATAATCTAAAAACAAATCCCAAACATAATTATAATAAAGTATTGTAATAATTATGCATGGACTAAAGAAATTGAGCTAAAGTTGTTTTTTTAATCAATCAATAGAGTAAGCTAAGTCTAAATAAATAAATAACTTTTTTCTCAATTTCAAAAGGCACATTCTATTTTTCCAAAATATATCCTAAAATATACACATTGTACCAAAATTTAAAATATAAAACGTCTCTGGAAGCAAATTGTGCACACATGAATTATATCTTCATGTCTGCAGTTAAAACAAAAATATCTTTTCACGTGAAGATATAAATGCTCTAAAAGAGCTTATTGCAAAAAACAAGCAAGACAGAAATCGATCTAGCCACAAAGTCCTCTATAACAAGAGACGCAAAAATAGACTTGATGCACCACATCTATTGCGCAAACTTCCTCCATTTTAGTCATTCACACGTACTCTAGTTACTTCAATCCATGATTAGTAATAATCTCGGTTCACTTCTCGTGTCATTTTCAGTATTTCCTAGCTTTGTTACTCGCACTTGTGTCATTGTTTATTAAATGTTCAAAGTAGTAGGGTACCTTTGAGTCATTTATAAAAGCATTTATGGTGTAAAACATGTGAAAGGTTCATTCAACTAATCAAGTCATGTCTCTCATCTTTCACTACCAAAAACATTTAGAATGTGTTTTTCCCAACATTCTTGCTGATAAATTTCTTCTTCCTTTCATGCTTATATGATAAAAATAATCGCACAAAAAATCCTAACTTGTCAGTTTTTTGTGACTAAAATCTCATATCATTTTTCGTTGCATAGAAAACAATGAACTAACTAAAAATCAGTAAATCAAGGTTTTATCAATGGGTAACCGGTTGAAACCGGTTATTAATCCTACGTGGACCGGTAAATAACCTACGTGGAATAAATTTTAATTGTTGAAACCGTTGCCAAGTATTACACATCATTTAAACCCCCATTGATGATGTAATCTCGTTTAAAAATTACAATTAAAAATTATCAACGAAGGTTTAAATGATGTGTAATACTTGGCAACCGGTTTCAACAATTAAAATTTATTCCACGTAGGTTATTTACCGATCCACGTAGGATTAATAACCGGTTTCAACCGGTTACACTTTGATAAAACCTTGATTTACTGATTTTTAGTTAGTTCGAAGTTTTTAATGCAACAAAAAATGATTTGGGGTTTTAATCACAAAATCCTAACAAATTTACAGTTTTTTGCGCAATTATCATATATGATAAAGGCACTACCTGACTAACAAACAATATCCCTCAAAAAATGAAATTAAAAAAGTGTCTTTTCTAAACATTTTTAAAAAACGGAAAAGGAGGGAAATTGGGATGAATTTTCCTTTCAATTCCTTCTTTCAACATTTCTAGGGAAAACAAGAAAACAAATTTTTATTACATCTTTAAATAAGAATATTCATCGGAAGAAAAAAACATCTATCTATATCTATATATCTATAACTATGTCACTATATTCCATATCTATACATATCTAGAATATGGTTCTTGTAAGTGTTTAAAAAATTGCAGAGTACTGTGAGAACCTGTGAACAAACGGGTTTCGGATGTGAACATGCTCTGAAAAAAAATAATATAATTCTATTTGTAAAAAAAGGAAAATCATGTAAAAAACCAACATACTTTCAATAATTTTCGAATAAGTCATTGTACCAAAAACGTTTCCACAAAAGTCCCTCAATATAAAATTATTTTCGTAAAAATCACTACACATAAATTGTTTCCATAAAAGTCCTTTAACTTAACAAAATCTTATGAAAAACTTCTGAAAAATCCTTAAAAAATCTCATAAAACAACACAATTCGTAAAAAAATTCAAGTTGAAGGACTTTTATGGAAACGTTTTTGGTACAGGATCTTAATCGAAAAATATCAAAAGTACGTTGGTTTTTTATATAAATTTCCCTGTAAAAAAATTACATACATTCACATTTTCAGCATCTTAAAAAAATTACATTTTCACATTTTCAGTATCTTAAAAAAATTACATACATTCACATTCACATTTTCATTACCAAAATCTAATTTGAATTTAAATCTATTCAAATCCATTCTAATCTAATTAATTAATTCAAATCTAATAATCTCCGATTTTCTTTTTACTTATTTTGATATTTTTATGAAAATTTGTTTTTTAATATAAAAAGCTAAGCCAATTATGATAAACCAATAGTAAAAATATACATTTCTTTTCATTTCCCTCTCGTTCTAAGAATTCAAAATTTTTACATGTATCTATAGTAAAAATATATTGTTATGAAACTATGAAATTCTCAAACGGAAAATGCATGATCAAACTACTTTCCACCACAATTTATTGTCAATGCTACTTTTCGTTCACTTAAACCCGAGTATTAACGAACTAACGAAGACGAACATAGATTTGTTCATGTTCATTCACTTAAGTTTAATCAAACAAATAAACAAACATGAACTGTTAAATGAACAAATTTCTTTTTCATGTTTGAACATTTTAGTTTAACTAAACAAATGAAAGAACACAAACGATAAAGAAAGGATTTGTTATATGTTAATTCATTACGACATTTAACCGGTAAACGTTCGTTCCTTTAGATGATAAACCAATACAAAACCTAAGGTTTTTCTAAAAATTGATGACATAAATTTGTGATGGTCATTTTCAACTTTATATTAAATACATACTATTATGTTAATATATTATTTTTGATTGTGTCTTTAAAATATTTGAATTATATTCATTTTATATATGTTTTAATTATATTATTGAATGTGTTAAAATATCACACTTTTATTAAAGAACAAAAATGAACGCATTACCGAACGTTCATGAATGTAACAAACGAAAAGACATTTATTCATGTACGTTCATTTAATTAAACGAATAGAAAATATTGTTCATGCCTTTTAAATAAACGAGTATAAGTGAATTTCTTGACAAACGGTTCACAGTTGTTTGTTCATTTAGAACTGTGGATCTTATACATACAATCTTAAGGTGGCGGATACCATCTTAGGGTGGTGGAAGTACATATCTCTCCCAAATCTCATCTTTTTGTGTGTTAGTGTTACATCAACTTACTGCCCATCGTACCTCCTCTGCGTTCTTGACTGCCCATCTATGCCTCAGTAGAGACTTTCAGTGGCATGTTCTTTGTCCTCTTGCCACTTCTTAATTTTTCTAATTTAAAAATACTCATCTTTATACACAATATCCATTTATCTATAAATTTTAAAGAGAGACAGTGAGGAATTGAGAGAAGGAAGAAATCGATCGTTATGAAGAAACCTTTGCGGGGTGACAGATCTTGGGGTGGGAGTAGGAATGTGGCGTTCCTGACAAAATGCCCACCCCCCCCCCCCCCCCCCCCCCCCCCCCCCCCCCCCCCAACAAAATGAGGGATGTATTCCTTCCACACTTATGAAGTAATTATTAAAGCATAAACCCTAGTTATGGAAACTCTAATCATAACTATGCAATTTTTTGTTGCACTTGAGCTACCTTTGGAAAGTCCAATTAAACAAAATTAAATCAACATAACAATCAATTAAATTAAACATAAGCAATGGTTCATATAAAGCTTATACAAAAGGTCATTAAGCCATGGGAAGTGGAGATCGACAACTAAGTGGCAAGGTGGATGCCAATCTTCATCTTCATATTCAACGGGTTCATTCGAGTTTCACACAATATTACATTGCCGCGTACGTACTTTTAAAAAATGAAGGTAAAACTTCCCGTTTAAAATCAAGGAAATATATTCAAATGGATCGTGAATCTGCACGATCGTTTAATTACTATTGCGAGAATGCCCAAGGGTATTATTTTCAGAGACGTTTCAGAATACAAAAGTCATTAATTCTACATTGTTGATGATTTGATGACGGAGTGTCGGTATTTCCAACAAAAACCAAATGCAAGAAGTAAGGTTGGTTTAACTCCAATTTAAAATTGTACAACTACTATTCGTCAACTAGCATACGACACATCATCTGATGATTTGGACGAGAGTTTCAGAATGTTTTCTCATGTCTCTTGCGAAAGTCTTGCTAAATTTTATAAGGACATTCCGAGAACTTATGATCCAAAATATTTTACGTAAACCTACATACAGTGATATCAACAACCAATACTCATCATGCTAGCGTACATGGCTTTCCCGATATGTTAGGAAGTTTGGATTGCCTCAATTGGGCCTGGAGAAACTGCAACAATGCCCATAAAGAACAATACACTCGTTGTGATCATGGTGACGGTAGGGGTAAGCGACGGGTACCATTTCCCGAACCCGAACCGGTACCGGTACCGATCGATACCGAATTAATATATTCGGTTCGGAATTAGCTAAAATTCGGTATTCGGAACCGAACCGGCACCATATAAAATTATACGGTTCGGTATTCGGTTCTTCCAAAACTAATAATTCGGTTTCGGTATTTTCGGGATCGGTACCGGTTCGATTCGGTACGGTACCGAGCTCACCCCTACCTGGTTATACTTGAAGCAGTGACGTCACAAGATATTTGGTTTTGACATGCCTTCGTCGAAGTTGTGGGTTCAAATAATGACATAAATGTTTTGAGTGTCACAACTCTTCAAAAAAATTTATGAAGACAACCCACTTCAAATTTGTGGCATACACAAGTACAAGTATTATCTTATCGACGGAATATACCCCAAGTATGACGCATTCACAAATCATTTTCTTCAATAAATGAAAAAAATTCAAGAGCCTAACAAGAGTTAGAAAAGATATGCAACGAGCATTTAGTGTTTTTTAAAAAGCGTTGGCAAATATTAAAACACCTGACACTTTACTAGGATGTGTGGAAACTCCCGCAAATAATGTATACATGCAATGTATCGCATAGCATGATCATAGAAAATGAAGGAAATGTAATATGTCAATAGACTCAATATGATGAAAACAAAACACTCCAACAACATCATAATCTTCGTGCCGACTTGGTTGAACATATTTACGGAGTTCATAACATTGATTCAGTTAATTATTTTGTAAACATATATTCGGACGAAGACTTCGCGTGGTTTATTTTCATTTTTATATTTACATTTATTGTTCTTATTTTGATGTTTAATTTTAATGTTTAAATTCATTATTATTTTTAGGGATAATTACTAAAATAACCACATCTCACACCTATTTATCAAGTCTTAGTCATTTAATATACATTTTACCAAAATAGTCACACTTTACGTTACCACATTTACGTGATAGCCACCATTTACGTGATATGTACTTTTTATTTATATTTTAATGCATTACGTTACAAAAGGTGTTTGGTAACGTAAATTGTTGTACTTTACGTCACCACTTTTAAAAATATGCTCATTCCCAATAAAAATATGTTCTTTCCCAATAAATTGTAAAGTACAACAACTTACGTTACCAAACACCTTTTGTAACGTAATGCATTAAAATATGAATAAAAAAACATATATCACGTAAATGGTTGTTATCACGTAAATGTGGTAACGTAAAGTGTGGCTGTTTTGGTAAAATGAATATATATTGGCTAAAACTTGAGAAAGGGATGTAAGATGTGACTATTTTAGTAATTATCCCTTATTTTTATGTTTTCAATTAAATGTGTTTTAATGTTTAAATCGTTTATTTTAAAAATAAAATTAAAAGAAAAGATAGGCAAAAGTGGTAAACCACACCCTCTAAATGATAAAACTGGTAAGGAAATAATAAAAATGATGTTGCGACAAAATTACTGCCACTTCTCTCGGCCTTATTATCTACCTCTCGTGACATCACACACCAGCCCTTGACATTTTCCTATTATTTAAATAATTAAATATACAAAAAAGGCTATGTCGTGATCGCTTAGAGAAGATGCATTTAGTAAAAGAGGATGTCAATAACAACCCTAAATAAATACCAACACACTTATTGATATGCAATTTTTGTCATGAGTAACTGTATCCCGGGCGTAGTTGGGACACTATAAATAATTATAAATAGCAACCAAAGAACACATTTTACAAAGTATTATAAAGCATCATGACTCATTTGCAGAACATTAACAATCACAAGTAGTCTCACCAAAGGACCACCACTTTTCCTAACTTTTCTAAACCTATGCTTTCAAGTTTCAAGAACCAACTTGTTTTCTTTACAAGGTGATATGGTCCATCATATTAGCTTGAAATACCATGGAGAGAACAAACGAACAAAGACGAACGAATGAAAGATAGATTATTAGAAGGTGGACTAGAGGAATTGGTACATGACAACTAACCTTGACAAGACCTCAATGACCGACATATTCGAAGCAACTATTAAGAAAGTCATAAAAAAAAAAGGACACAACACATGATATGGTAAGATACATGCATCTTCTTGAATCATTATTTTTTCAAAAGTTTATCTAACAATTTACTAATTCATAACCAGGTCCAGCCCTGAGGGTGTGCAGTAAGTGCGACCACTCAGGGCCCCAAGTTTGATAGGGCCTCATCGGAAAATTTGACCGTTGATTGGAAAAAATGGTGAAAAGCTAAAGTCTGCTTAAGTTTAATTACTGTGTCTCACGTCATTAACAAGAAAAATATGTGAGTGTGAGGATGTATAATTAGTAAAAATAGATGTATAGCAATGCCCTTTCAGATAAATATAGTTTTGAAATTAATTATTTTCTTCTATATGATCATGTCTTAATATCATTGTTTTAAATGTTTTTTTATGTATATAGCAATTGCTAGACTACTAATAACTAATAATTTTTATATAAATTTAAAATTTTTCACATTTTAAGAGTCTACTATGTAATTATCGTACAGGGCCACCAAAATTTACGGGACGACCCTGTTCATAACTTGATATTGTTTACTTTAAACGTATTTGTATTCGTACGTATCACCTATCTCTTAAAGACTAGTCATGTATTATTATATATAATAAACGTAACCCCTCCTTTTGGCTTTGTTTGATAACACAATTATGGCAAATAAAGAACCTCTTAACCTCAAAAGGCCAATAAATCTAATGATAATTAACGTATCAAGATTTTGAAAAGGAAAGAACATTTAGTTGTGGGTCCATACCATTTTATTTGTAATGACTAAAGCAAGAAAAAAGAACAATTGAAAGACATGGTTAAGAGAAGGCCACATCCCCATACCCCAACGGCACACATATCCTGACCCACTTAAGCTACTTACAAGAATAAACTAATCAAGCCGTGGAAGACTTTTGCATACACTCACCACAAGTTTTGGAACTTTTGTCCTACTAAAATAATTCTAATCACTATTTATGTTAATTTTATATAACCCCATAATTGTTGAAATTACGTTGCTCTTTTTTAAGCCTCATAAACAACAATATTTAAATTAAACACTCCATTTGATTAGGTATTCCGTACCCACAAAAGACAATTTAGAGTCACCTCAAAATTAGATATTTCCTCAATTAGCAAACCTTTAGACCCAAGCAAAATCTATAATCCAAATTTGATAATTGATTATGTGATAAGTATCTAAAAAGACAGTGGAAATACATACCTTAAAGAGTAGTGAGTCCTCATGCTCATCTCCCTTTCTTTTTGCAGACTGGAAATTCCAAATAGCTGTACAAATTTCAATACATATAGCACAAGTCATGATAAAGAATGATGCTTTGGATTTGAGAATATTGAACTCTGGAAAAAAGGAACTACCAAAAATAGACAGTACCACCTTCTAATCAAGTGGAGCCAAACAACGTTGCTTTGCTTAAAGAGGAAAAATGGGAAATGATCAGAAATCATGTTAGCTAGGGAACACAATAACAACTGTGTCAGTGCACTCAAAACTAAAGTGTGATGGATTCTTCATCACAAATAGACCCAACACTAGTCCAATTGCATAGTACCATGGGAAAGTATGTGTTTCCAAAAGTAAAAAAGAACATTTAACTTGTCTATTGTAGTCAAATTTGCAATTGCGACCATATAAAATGCCTCCCACAATATTATTTAAGATAAAAGTTAGATGCTTTTACCTTAAATTATTTAAAATCCTATCATTTCAAATTCATGTAATCCCAACAGGCAACAGCACCTTAATAGATAGATAAATGTTTTGCTATGGATATTCATGACGTCAACGAACATACGAATTGACATGGTCTTAAATGCATCATATGACAAGGAATAATAAGACCAAGCTATAGATAATCTGGACGTAATATCCTTTCTGAGTGTGAGGACTCGACGCAGAAAAATACTGAGTTAAACATTATGCAATAGAAGCGCTATATTGCCAAGTTGAAGTGACAAGAAAAAGGGTACAAGTTTCAGGCATTAGTATATCCTGTCCATAGCCTCGTGGAGAAATAGCGTAAAAATCCCGTGGACCAACGTTTTTGTTTTAATTCTAGACCCCACCAACAATAGTCCATCTCTCTCTTTCTCTCTCCCTCTCAAAATACAAAAGTAGCAGCAGAGACTTGTCATTAAACCATTCTTAACATAGTAATAAACTAATAATCAGAACGTAGGGAAGAATAAACCTGGCAACAAAGAGACATCGCTTCAACATTAGCATCGTACATGAGTGCTTCGTGGTCATTCGTATTACTAGGTGTTCATGCAATCAGTCCTAATGGTTACACTGTCGACGGAAGGCCTAAATTTCATCTTGCACACCATCAATTAAGGATATCAAATACTACCAGGTAAAAGAACCTATAAAGCCCTTTCTTCTCTCTCTCTCTCTCTCTCTCTCTCTCACTCCGTCTCTCTCTCTCTGACTCGATCGAGATGAATAAGAGGAGGCAAGAAATGACATCAGCTTCTCACAATATCTAAGTTTTCACAAGACACAAATCCAGAGCAGACACATCTGCCTCCTTTGTTCTCTCATGACTTTTAATGTGGTGGGTATGGTAGGAGACACTATTTAATATCCCAATTCCTTAATCCCTTTTTTGTTCATACTTACTGTCTCAACACACCCCTTTGAGTTTCATCTGATTATGATACTTTTTTTGATTTTGTTGTTGCAATCCACTAGTGATGCACTGATGCATTAGAAGAAGTCTTGGGGCCCCATCTTATAGGAAAATGTATTCTTCCTTGCACTCCATCAAGATTCCTTTTTGGAATAGCTTAGTGCATTTCTTCAGAACTTCCTCTCTATCTTGGAACATGCATCTGCAAGCACTTTCTGTCCATTAATTGCTCAGATGCATACTTGATCAAAAACAAGATAAATTAGAAGCATTAAAAAGAGGAAGTGAAGGGGGGAAAAGAGCCCTTTTAGATGTTCATATTCTAGTTTAGACTAGGTTTTAAGTTTTCTCTTCAGGATAAGAATCTAGGTTCCACTAGAATTAACAACAATTAGGGAGGTTTAATAGAAAGAAATGGTGGTTTTAGAGTGAGAAAGATCTTAGAAGTCAAACCTAATGGAAACTAGAGAGAGAAACTCCATAAATTATAATAACCCACCTCAATCCAATCAAGAATCATCTTCTAGGTCAAGTGTTGTGCCTTTAAGTTCTTCACCCACTTTGAACGCCAGAAGAAATGAAACCCTTGATCATCCTCATCTTCACCTTCATCAAAGAAACCACTATCACGGATTCAAGTTGCAGAAAGAACAAATGGAAGCACAAAGACCTAGATGGAATTCCAACCCAGATTCAGATCCACCTAGACTTGTCTCTCCAACAACCTCACAGCCTCCGCCGATGGCACCACAGCCTACGACAACTGCTAGAACCACGGCTGCAGCAGCGGTGCGGTATCGTGAATGCTTAAAGAATCATGCTGCCAACATCGGAGCTCATGTTTTGGATGGATGTGGGGAATTCATGCCTAGTGCAGAAGATGACACCCCAGAAGCACTAAAATGTGCTGCCTGTGAATGCCACCGGAGTTTCCACCGGAGAGAGGTAGAAGGCGAGCCACAATCAGGTTATCACACACGTCACACGGCTTCAAAAATACCTTTGACACATAATCAACCTCCTCGAGCGGCCATAGTACAGTTACATCCAGCACCATCTCCTCAGCAAAGGCACCATAGATATCATCACCCAATGCCACCTATTATGATGGCATTTGGTGGGGGAAGTGGCGCACCAGCCGAATCCTCCAGTGAAGATCTCAATGTATTTCGAACAAATGCTGGAGTGCAACTACTGGCACAGAAGTCAAAGAAAAGGTTTCGCACAAAATTCACACAGGAACAGAAGGAGAAGATGCATGATTTTGCAGAAAGAATAGGGTGGAAGATCCAGAAGCAAGATGAACAAGAGGTTCTACAATTCTGCAATGAAGTTGGTTTGAAAAGACAAGTGTTCAAAGTGTGGATGCACAATAATAAACAAGGCCCTAAGAAGAACCAACTGTAAGATTGATGGAACTTATGCGAGTGTAAATTAAGAAGAACCTTTTTTAAAAGGGTTCTATTTTTTTAGATTCTAATGCATATAGATGCCCACATGTTTCTTTGCAAACTCTAGTCAGCCCAGGTGCACCATGACCCTTGGCTTTGCGAACTGCAAGGGTCATTGAGGAATGAGGACAGTCTTAGCACACAACATTTGTATTGATTTTGTAAGCTTCCCAAATTCTGGTATATAAATTGATTATCTAAAAGAACCAGCTTTAAAAAGTGTTAACGATTTACATTGATTACTTCTACAATCAGTATTCTACTTTGTCGTGCATTTCAAACTATAGTGATACTATAAGATTCTTTTAGTTTGTATTCTCTTCTTTTGGCTTGTAATTATTGTATCAAATGGGTTTACACAAAAAAGCAAATTCTCCGAAACTGCATACTTTTTTAGTCAATAATGTTTTTCTTAATCTTCATAAGCAGATGTGTGGAGAAGGAAAGATGAGGATGTTACTCCAAGAAGAGTACACTAGTGACCACAAAGGCGACATTCTATCTGCAAATCCAAATCTATATATGGTGAAAGAAAACAATAAACATAAATTGAAAATGAAGAAAACGGAGAAAGAATGCAGTCTCAGCATAATATATTTCTACACACTCATACACACTAATGCATATAAAAGAAAAGGTTGTAAATGTCTTTGCTAAACCAACTTCATTGAAGATTGAACAAACTCCTACCAAGTTAAATTCTTCCCTGAGTGTGACTTTGTTAAGGTACAACGCTTTGATATAATATCTTTTTAATGGAGATATAAATAACACTATTCACGTAACATTCTCCGATAAGCAGAATTATATCAACCTCAGTCTCATTTTCCACAGAATGAAATCATTTCTTCCAAAGTGTCTTCTGTTTAAGCTCTATATAAATATAGTCATTTGGATTGTTAGGTCTGCTTTTTCAGATCATAGGCGTAAACATTGGATGCATATATTTTTTTTCCTTTGGTAACAAGCCTTATGCATCATAACCCCATTTACTCTCTCTCTTCTGCAGCTCCATTGCATGTTTGAAACCTTCTTCACAGCTTGGTACAATATCTGTGAGAACGCATGTCAGGCTTCATATGCTTATTACTGTTATTATCATGACCAATATTGCAACACATAGGCATCATTATCTTAACTATTCTATTAATTTATGTCTCATTACTCACTTCTGTGTCAGAAGCCATCATAGCGGTATCTTTCTAGGTTTACTTGCCTTTCTGAAGCCAAGTTTGCCGTGTAGCCAGCCTCTTGAGAAACAAACCTTGATGATTCAACAAGAAAACTGATCTTATGCATACACTAGCAGAGGCTGCATTTCAATGTGGTTGTTCTTCGCAAGAAAATTGGTCAAGTTTACTGATCGCATACTTATTATTTAGCTACTTATAACTTATATGTGAAAATCCTAATGCGGTCATTCACATAATATGATGTCTTTATGTAACCTAATTTTAACTGGCGAGACACACATCTAACATCTTTGTTCTCCCTATTTGTTTCCCATCAAGGTCTTATGCCGGTGAAAAGGTATCATCATTTGTCTCCCTTGTCATGCCTTCAATAGTGGGCACACATCTTTATGGTACTGCTAACCAGAGCTTAGAACTTGCTAGGGTTTAAGGTGCATTGCATCTTGTGCAATTAAGCATAAAGTTGTCCTTCGATCTGCCTATCCCACAGCTCAAGAAATACCTAGCCAAAATATTTTAAATATAAATGAAGGGTTGAGGATGTGAGTTATCTTTGAACCTCTCCATCCCTCCGACACTTTGCCCTTCCTGATTCTGCTACCTTTTTCTAAAAAATCTATATTGGATGGAAATCAGAGTAACATGCATGAGACAATAAAGAAAGTAAAACGAAAACAACAAAACATAGGAGCACTAAAAAAACTCCACATCCCATCTATGTTATAAATTTATGGTACAATTGCAACAGCCATTTGCAAGAAAAGGAATCTCAGTGGTCCAAGTGAAATAAAAAAATACCGGAAATGATAAGCTCCCATATTTTAAAATTACTGGGGCAGCTTTGGAAGGAAAAACAACTCAAGAATCAAGATGAAGTCAATACCATTCTAAAAAGAAAATTTGCAAGTGCAACTTACTTACCTCACATTCACATCTACCACTGACTTTTATTAACCAATAAACTAACAATTAATAAAAGTAAAGGCACATTTCCCTAAAAGTCACAAGTTAACTACATCCAATCCCCACAAAGAACTTAAAAAATATTGCTGAAATTAGTACGTGTAGCATCATCTTCAAACATGATTAGGTTTTACTATATTATAATATAAGCTATTTAAATTAGATTTTAACATGCACTTACTATTTTTAGATGCCAAACCATGAACCCTACCCTTTGAAGTGGAAAGCACCAAATATATTATACCCCCTTTGATTCTCTTCAACCTAATTACGGTTTATACTTTCAGAAAAAAAAAAAAAAAAATACTTTTTTGATATGCTTCCTACAATAAAAACGAGTCAATCTGTCACCAATAATTATCGTTGTTGGTATTTGGATGATACGATAAACCAATTAGCAGAAAGTAAGAAATCCTGCATTATTAAAAGGTTCTCATAGCATCAATCAACCGATGGATAATGCAAACAATGTAACTGAACGTATCTCCAATTTAACAACTAAAACTAACCTAGCAGGTACCTTAACTGAATAAGGTAACAAACTAATATAGTCTGATGATTTCGTTGTACCTCAGCTTTCAACCTCAAGTTACTGCCGCAACTCACTCTCGTCTTCCGGCTCCCTAGATCTCCGGCACAACGTCGCCGGCGCCATTACCATACAGTTAATCTCCTTCTTTCCCGCTCACAAATGATTCCCACTGATTTCAAAATTAAAAATTAAAAAAATAAAATCATAGAAAAACCAAAAGATTTGAGGAAATTTGGGGGAAAAGTGGGGTTTTGTGCGAGTGAGCGAGGTCTAGCGACTCCGGCAACGTGGCTTCTTCCGCCGGTCTTTCCCGTTTTCCATGTTATCTCTATCTCTCTCACAGAGTAATCCACGCAAAAACGACGTGTGCTAATAACGACATCTCATTTTTTTTTAAAATTAATGGTAAATTACAAGTTTCGTCCCCGTGGTTTATTGTAAATTATGGATTGGATCCTTTAACTTCAAAAATTACATTGATAGTCATTGTGGTTGAAGTTTTGTTACGGATTTGATCTTTTGGCCATTTAAAATGACCATTTTACCCTTACTTGTTAAATAATTATTATATATGTTGTTTTTATTGATATTTCTATTATTATAAAATAATAGACTAATCTAAAAAATTAAAAATATCAGCAAAATTAATCTAATATAAAAGACATAAATTTGAATAATAAAATAGTAATAAAGACATATGCATAATAATTTGTTAATTAAAAATTAAAAAATAACGTTTTGAGTTTATATTTTTACTTTTAAAAACAGTAAACCTTTTTTAAATCAAAAAAATAAATGTAAACATTGTCAAAGAATATTAAAAAACTTTTTAACGTTTTTAAAATTTTTACATAAACAAGTTTTTAACACCTTCAATAAACGTTTAAAATTTTTTTTTATTGTTTAAACATTTTAAAAACTTATAACATTTCGAAAAACTTTAATTTTTTTGAAATTTAAAAATTTAAACACTTTTTAAAAAGTTATTTTTTAAATGCTTTTAGAAAAGTTATAGAAAACTATCAAAAAACTTCAATAACATAAAACTTATTTATTGTTCATCAAAATGCTTAACTTTTTTGTTTTATTATTATGAAAACGTTTAATTTTTTCAACAAAAGATAAAAAGGAAATCTAAAGTTAAAAGACGATAAAAATCACAAATGTAAAAACGATAAAAAACGAATACTTGATAAAAATAATTTATCTTATGATTTTCAAAAGGTTTACATTTTATTTTAAAAAATCTAAACTCAAAACGTTGATATTTAGTTTTTAATTGATAATAATAATTATTCATATGTCTTTAAAAATAATTTATTTTTTATTTTCATGTGTTTTACACTAAATTAATTTTACTGGTTTTTAAAATTATTTTAAATTTTTTTTATTATTTTATAATAATAATAACAACATTAATAATAATTATTAAACTAGTAAGGGTAAAATGGTCATTTGAAATGACCAAAAGATCATATCTGTAACAAAACTTCAACCACAAGGACTGTCAGTGTAATTTTTAAAGTTAAAGGACCCAATCAATAATTACTAATAAACCACAGGGACAAAAATTGTAATTTACCCAAAAATTAATTTGAACTTTAATAATTCATATCAGTTTTTATACATTACTTTTTTTTTAATCAACTGAATGCTCCAAAAAATCTCCGGGGGACGTTTGATTCGCAGATTTTATTCTTTGGGATTTGCATATTTTTGAAAGGATTCGTATTATACAGCATTTGCATTTCTCAAGATTTTGTCAAAAAATCTGCATTATATTTTAGGAATAGATTGCTAATCTGAAAAATGTAAGGTAACTAGGATTTAAAATCATAGGGGGAGGCTGAGTTTTTATATAATAAAGAAGAAAGAGATTTAAGAATCCTGAGATTTTAAATTCTTACTAAAATTTACGAACCAAACACAGGATTTTAAATGCAAATCCCAGTAAATCCTAAAAAAATCCGCAAACCAAACGCCCATTTACGATCTTAAAACTATTTCTTTAGCATTTATTATATTTTTTTCAATTTTTTTATAAAACCAATTATATAATATGATATGAGATCTCATCATCTTTATGAAAACCTCATCATTTGATGTCCTTCTTCAACTTTTTAATCACATTTCTTTACATGGACCATTTATGCACTTCTAAAGTGTTTTCTTTCTAAAAACTTGAATGTTATTCCATTTTTTCTATCTTATTACCACACAAGCCAAAGATTTTTCTTCCAATAACTCATTATGAATGCTCTAAGAAAAAAAATACCCAGCATATGGGTTGTAAACTAATTGAATGTTCGGTTAACTGTTCAGTCGGAAATTCATATATATTCGTTCATTTATTAAACGAACGAATATTAACACAAATTTTTGTTTGTTTAATAAATGAATGAACATAAACATACGGGGGTGTTTGGTTCACAGATTATGAATGAATATGGTGGAAAAGGAATGAATATTTCATGTCCATTACATGTTTAGTTTTCAAATTCGATGGAATGAAATTTTATATTCAAACAAAATATTCCTTCCACTAAAGGAATATGTTTCCATTGTGGTTATCAAAAACTGAACACTCCATTACCATGACATATCTTTTCTAGTTACTCACACCTATCATATCGACTCGATCAAACCCAACCCTGCTTTATAAAAAATCTAGAGCTTTTAGTTTTATAAATGTGTTCGGTAAAAGTAGTTGTATCTGTAGTTTTTAGTATTTGACTAAAAGCTCCAGAGCTTTTCAAATGCTACTTTTACTAGCGTTTTTATAAAAGAACTTATCTTTTAAAAAATGAAAGCTCTTTGTTTCCTTCCAAACAAAGATTTTAGTTTTTAGTAGAGCTTATTTAAAACAAAAGCTCCTAAAGGCTTTTAAAAGCTCTCTACCAAACATAACCTAAATATCATCCTTGCATATCATATGACACAACACTGTTTCTATCAAGAAAAGATTTTGTTTTATGAAAAAAAAATTAAAAAAGGAACATAATTTAAAAACAATTATAACTCAAAAAAATTTTAAAAATTATGAATAACATATTTTAATCATTTATCATAATCATACATCAATACCTTTGACGAATTTATAAATCAAACAGAAAACAATAAATGAATTGAATCTTAATTTCATTTATCTCTTGTCAACCAAACGATATACATTATTTGGATTTGGATAGATTTCATTCCTTCCAAAATTTCATTCCTAAAGTAAACATTCTGCAAACCAAACACCGGCTAAGCTTCATTCGTTCATTTATGTTCGTCAATGTTCAGTTACGCTCGTTCATTTATATTCTTTCGTTTAATTCTGTTTACGTTTATTCATTTATGTTCGTTTGTTTATATGTAGTAAGTTCTAACGAATATATTATGTTTACGATAAATATATTATTATTATTATTATTATTATTATTATTATTATTATATAGATATAGATTTAGAAGCATGCTTAAAAAGTGTGTTTTTTGTTGTTAAAAGATATTACTATATATTATTATATTAATTAATAATATAAATATAAAAACTCTAACTCTAACTCTAACACTGATATTGTTGGTGACGTTAAATAAACATAAAAGAATATTCAAATGTTTGAAAGATTGTTAATTATTGAAATCCAGTTATTGTTTTTAAAACATTAATGTACTATTATTGTAGTAGTTTGAAATCATAATACACCCTATGAATATGTGAATGTAATTTGAAAACTGTGAATCGTGTATTGTAGGTTTTTCTAATCAACGGTATTGTTCGTTTGTTTGATGTTCATTTACTATTTGATTATCTATTAAAGGGACGAACATAAACGAATACGAATAAAACTAATTCCTTAACGGATGAACATGAACAAAAATTTTCACGTTCGTCTATGTTCGTGTTCGTTTTATTTTTTTTGGTAAAGTAAAACAAATGAACATGAACATACCCTCGTTCGTGTTTTTTCAGCTCGTTTACAACCATAGGTATCATTACACAAAAAAAAAAATTCAATGGATAGTTTACCGTATAGATTGTAACACCCGGAATCTAGCAGCAGGTACGTGTAATTTATTTATTGGCTTTAAGAGTTGCCTCGATGAGTTGGTGAGTTTTAATTGATTAATTGCACGTGAGTTGGTAAAGTAGATTGCTGTTACGTGTAATTTTAATCAGTTGAGATAATAACCGGTCTAGTAGTAATTGGGGATTTGGGGTTATTTTGATGACTTAACTGGCATTCCAAACCCGAGGTGTTAATTTAGGAATTAATTGAGTTAGCGGGGGTTTACCTAGTGATTAATGAGTACCGTACCCGTTTTAATTGAGTTCGGAACCGGAAACGTATATATATCACGTGCATAATCTCTTTCTCTCATTCCTTACCAAAGTCTCAAGCGTATATGTGTGTGTGTGTTTTTCCAGCAGATCAGTAGCAAAGGAAACATATTAAAAAGGGTTAAGAGGCAACCATAATCAAGGATTTGAATTCCTTCTTCTTCTTCTCCAAGTTGAATATGAATTCAAGAAAGGAAGGCTTCCTAAGGTTAGTAAGTGTTGTCAAATTGAATTAAGTAGTATGATAAGTAGATAGATGTGGTTGGGGGTTAGTTTATAACCCTGATAAATGCAAAATTCGAGTTGTGAAGAAGATTCCCATGGCAACCGAAAAACAGAGCATGAACTGCTCTGTTCGTCGCCGCACCGCGGCCGCGCTCCCCTGGTCGCGCCCGCGATCAGGGTGAGGCGGTTAAGGGTGGTCGCTGGTAGTGGAACGCGACCGAGTCGTTAGTCGCGGGTCGGACGAGCACGGACGCGCTCGGATGAGTACGGCCGCGATAAGAGGGGCAGCGCGGGGTCATCGCACCCGCGATGACTGGCCGCGATGAGGAGCCCGCGACCACGATCACGGTCGCGCTCCTGGCCGCGCTCGTGGGTCTTGGCTTGTTGATTCTTGTTGAGTTAGTGAGTATAGTAGTATAGTCATTATGAGTTCAGTAGTTAGTCGTTTCAGCGTAGTTGCATTTATTGTTGTCAGGATTCGTGGCTAGACCTGGGACTTGTAGAGACTGCCGTTGATAGCGAGACTGTAGTCGTGCTTCAGGTGAGTTACTTACTTGTTGTTTATTATCCGGGTCCGATGTGGATCCTTTTATACGTTGACATTTGTTAGCACAGAGCAGAGCACGTGGATCGCGCGTATTGTTGCTATACGCAAAGTAGAGAGGCATGTTGGGTCATTCCCAACTCAGTGGACCTGACAACCCACTACTTTGTGGAGTGGGCTATGCAGGCTGTGCCAGGTCGCTCCCGATGAGGCGTCAGGCAGTTGAGGCCGGCCGCATGTTGATTCTTAGTCGTTATATTGTGCTAACTATTTTATAAACTGTTTTAACGTTGTTTATAGTAACTCACCAGCTTTCCGCTGACTGTTGTTTTAACTGTGAATCTCAGGTACGAGGACTGAGGCTAGGGATACAGCGGGCAGTAGCCGAGACCCGCCGCGTGGGCAATAGTTAGTGACTACTTTCGTAAGTAGTCTTGATGCTTTGTGGTTTGGCTTGTTAGCCAGTGACTTATGGATGACTGTAACCTATACTTATGTTGTGGTTGCCGGACTTTATTGACGGGGGTTGGTTCCTGTCCTGCGTTACTTATGTCCGATGTTGATATTTAGTAGTAATTAGCTGTTTAACCCTTGATGACATTGCCTATAATTTGATGACGTGGACTGTAAGTCCTATGTGGCATTAGTCGTAAAAGTAGGGTGTTACAGCTTGGTATCAGAGCGTTAGTTTAAGGTTTAAGTATCATTAGTGATGCTTAGGCTTAAACCAGTGTCTAGATCCTTGGGCTTGATCTCTGATGAGTAGGTCTAAGAAATTGTAGAATCATATTATTGTCGTTATAGTAATGTTGTTTGTATTATGCAGAGACCTTATGGCAGATGAGCAGAGACCCGAGGGTCCCACCGGGGGACGAGTGTCTGACGAAGAGTTTGCTCGGCGATTACAGGAGGCCTATGAGAAAGGCCGTGCTGAGGGTATCCAGTCCCAGACCCAGAGTGTAGGCTGGAGCAGAGATTCGGGAGCTGGACCGTCGCGAGGGGCAGGCAAGGGATGTAAGTATAAGGAATTCCTTGCTGCGCACCCGCCAGAATATCATGGTGAGCCCGGGGCCGTTAAGGCCATGTACTGGCTGCAGGATATGGAGATGGCTTTCCGTATCACAGGATGCCACCCGGATCAGATGACGACATTCGCTAGTGCCCAGTTACGGACTAGTGCTCAGCAGTGGTGGCGGACTATTAGAGATATGATGGGAGATGGACCTGCTTACGAGATGACGTGGAGTCAGTTCAGGGCTCGTTTTGAGGAGCAGTACTGCCCCGAGGACCGCAGGGCTCAGCTAGAGATTGATTTTCTGACGTTATTTCAGGGACAGCGATCAGTTGATGAGTACGAGAAGATTTTCATCGACTTGAGTTTGTTTGCGCCTATTCAGATTAGTACAGAGTCACGGAAGATTAATCGGTTTCTGATGGGATTGCGTAAAGAGATCCGAGAGTTTATTGATACTGGTTACATCCCGACCTATGCCAGAGTAGTCGAGTTGGCTCGTAGACGAGAGAGCGAGTTATCTCGTAGAGATCCAGTGGTCGAGCAGCCACGAGTCACTCAGTCGGCTGGACAGGGAGGTGGTTTTGACAGAGG
Source organism: Centrapalus pauciflorus (assembly GCA_020465985.1). Classification (NCBI taxonomy): domain Eukaryota; kingdom Viridiplantae; phylum Streptophyta; class Magnoliopsida; order Asterales; family Asteraceae; genus Centrapalus; species Centrapalus pauciflorus. The sequence continues at coordinate 110,458 of JAANYP010003053.1, forward strand.
TAGAGATAGAGATCGGGACAAGGATAGTCGTCCCAGTCAGTTCCAGCCTAGAGGGGACGACCGTCAACGCACAGAGTCCGAGGGGAGAGATCGGCACCGAGATAGATCTTGGCAGAGGTCAGATCGCAGGCCCGATGATAGGGGCAGTCGTTTTGCAGGGTCCGAGCAGAGGGGAGGAGCGTCGAGTTCGGGGTCGGCTACTAGAGAGCGGTTATGTAGGAGATGCCGCCAGAGGCACACCGGGGAGTGTGATCCCCGCCATGTGCGTTGCTTCCGTTGTGGTCAGCCCGGCCACACCCAGTCAGGGTGTACATCGAGAGACCCGCTCTGCTTTAATTGCGGACGGCCTGGCCACCAGTCTAGAGATTGCACAGCTCCGCGGCAGGGAGATTCGAGACCGCCGACCCAGGGTCAGAGTTCTGTTGGCTCTTCAGCACGTAGAGATACTGTTCCGCCAGCTAGAGGTCGAGTTTTTCAGTTGACAGCGGAGGAGGCTCGAGATACAGCCGACGTGGTTTCGGGTACGTTCATTTTAAATGGTCATAGTGCCCGAGTGTTGTTTGATTCCGGAGCGAACCGTTCTTTTGTTTCGCTTGCCTTTACTGCATATTTTACTGCCTTGCCTGTTGAGTTGTCAGAGCCATTAGTCATAGAGCTTGCTGATGGCAGTGCTTCTGTAGTTAGGCATATTTATGCCCAGTGTATCTTAGAGATAGACGGATATCCCTTTAGGATCGATCTGTTACCTATAGAGATCGGTAGTTTTGATGCCATAGTAAGTATGGATTGGTTAGCTTCTCAGCGTGCAGACATTGCGTGTTCCAAGATCATTCGGCTACCGGTTTCTGAGGATCGTGTTATTACGGTATACGGAGAGCGCAGTAGGGGCAATGTTGGCCTCATTTCTGCGATTCAGGCTAGTCGTTGTTTAGCCAAGGGTTGTTCCTCCTTCCTAGCATATGTAGTTGATGCAAAGAAGGAGAAGCGGAGTATAGAGACCGTCGATGTCGTTTCTGAGTTCCCCGATGTGTTCCCCGAGGAGCTACCTGGTTTGCCGCCGGACAGACAGGTAGAGTTTCGTATCGAGTTGGTGCCAGGTGCTACTCCCGTTGCACGTGCGCCTTATCGTTTGGCTCCTACCGAGATGAGGGAACTGATGAGTCAGTTACAGGAGCTGTCAGACCGTGGCTTCATCCGACCGAGTACTTCGTCGTGGGGTGCTCTAGTCCTCTTTGTGAAGAAGAAAGATGGGTCGATGAGAATGTGTATAGACTATCGCGAGCTTAATAAGGTAACGGTGAAGAACCGTTATCCTCTTCCGCGGATAGATGATTTGTTCGACCAGTTACAGGGAGCCAGCGTGTTTTCGAAGATCGACTTGCGCTCGGGATATCATCAGCTGAAGGTTTATGAGCAGGATACAACGAAGACAGCATTCTGGACCCGATATGGCCATTATGAGTTCCTGGTTATGCCATTCGGGCTAACCAATGCCCCAGCAGCCTTTATGGACCTGATGAATAGGGTCTGCCGTCCGTATCTTGATCAGTTTGTCATAGTATTCATAGATGACATCCTGATATATTCCCGATCAGTAGAGGAGCATGCGGCGCACCTGCGAGAGATTTTAAGTGTGTTACGGCGAGAGAAGCTATATGCGAAGTTCTCGAAGTGTGAGTTCTGGCTTCGAGAAGTTCAGTTCCTAGGCCATGTCGTTAGCGGCGAGGGCATTTCTGTAGACCCAGCTAAGATAGAAGCCGTTATGAGCTGGGAGAGGCCGCAGAGTGTAGCAGAGATTCGCAGTTTCCTGGGATTAGCAGGATATTATCGTCGATTTATCCAGGACTTTGCGATGATCGCAGTACCGTTGACTCGCTTGACTCGTCAGTCAGTTCCGTTTGAGTGGACTAAAGATCAGGAGTTCGTGTTCGAGGAGCTGAAGCGTCGATTATGTCAGGCTCCAGTGTTAGCCCTGCCTGAAGGCACCAGTGATTTTGTTGTGTATACTGATGCTTCGGGGACAGGGTTAGGATGTGTATTGATGCAGAGGGGCCGAGTGATTGCGTATGCTTCTCGTCAGTTGAAGGATTATGAGAAGAATTATTCGACCCATGATTTAGAGTTGACAGCCATTGTGTTTGCGCTGAAGATTTGGCGCCATTACCTGTATGGGGTACCGTTTACCTTGTTTACTGATCATAAGAGTCTCCAGTATTTGTTCAGCCAGCGTGATCTGAATATGCGCCAGAGACGGGGACTAGAGTTGATCAAGGATTATGATTGCGACATTCAGTACCACCCAGGTAAGGCGAATGTGGTAGCAGACGCGCTCAGTTGAAAGGAGCGCGGATCTTCGAGTCGAGCCCGTAATTATAGAGTCGAGGTGACGTCTACCCTGATAGAGAGACTTCGAGAGGCACAGAAGATTGGGATGCGTGCAGAGAACCACCGGAGGGAGCACATTTTGGGTCAGTTACAGGAGTTTGAGACTGACTCTCGAGGATTATATGTGAGACAGGGCCGAGTTTGGGTTCCTAGGGCCGGTGATGCACGACAGTTGATCTTGGAGGATTCTCATAAGTCTCGCCTTGCTATTCATCCTGGTAGTACGAAGATGTATCAGGATCTCCGTACGTTATATTGGTGGCCCGGCATGAAACGGGATATAGCTGAGTTCGTCGAGTGTTGTCTGACTTGCCTGCAGGTGAAGGCCGAGCACCAGAAGCCTCATGGCCGTTTACAGCCGTTAGAGATTCCTCAGTGGAGCTGGGAGCATATCACGATGGACTTCGTTACGAAGTTACCGCGGACTCCACGTGGATATGATGCGATATGAGTAATAGTAGACCGGCTTACGAAGACAGCGCATTTTCTGCCGATCCGGGAGACTTATACGTTAGAGCAGCTCGCCCGAGTTTATTTGTATGAGATTGTCTCCCGACATGGAGTTCCCGCCTCGATAGTTTCCGATAGAGATGCTCGATTCACGTCCACCTTCTGGCAAAGCTTACAGCGAGCGTTGGGTACTCGAGTGCAGATGAGTACTGCTTATCATCCCCAGTCGGACGGCCAGTGTGAGCGTACGATCCAGACGATGGAGGATATGTTACGAGCTTGTGTGGTGGATTTCAGTGGTAGTTGGGATTCGCATCTGCCGTTAGTTGAATTTGCTTATAATAATAGCTACCACTCCAGTATTAAGATGCCTCCGTTTGAAGCGTTATATGGTCGTAAATGTCGTACTCCTGTATGTTGGACCGAGGTGGGAGAGAAAGTTATTACAGGTCCTGAGATCATTCAGCAGACTAGTGAGAAGATAGCAGTGGTCAGAGAGAGATTACAGGTAGCTCAGAGTCGACAGAAGTGTTATGCCGATAAAAGGACCAAGGAGTTAGAGTTTGATGTAGGCGAGTGGGTACTACTGAATGTATCCCCATGGAAGGGTGTGATTCGATTCCGGAAACGAGGTAAGCTCAGTCGAGATTTATTGGGCCGTTCTGTATAGTCGAGCGAGTAGGCACGCAGGCCTATCGATTAGAGTTGCCTCCGGAGTTACGTGGGGTACACTCTACCTTTCATGTTAGCTACCTGCGGCGGTGTTTGGCCCCACATGAGGAAACAGTTCCCATATCCGAGATCGAGGTGGACGAGCAGCTGAGGTACATTGAGCATCCCGAGTCGATTCTAGACCGCAAGGTGAAAAAGTTGCGGAAAAAGGAAATCCCGCTAGTGTTAGTACAGTGGCGGTATCATAAGGGTTCCAGCGCTACCTGGGAACCCGAGGCGGACATGCGGCAGCGGTATCCGCATCTATTCACCTGAGCTGAGATCCCGAGGACGGGATCAGTTCTAGAGGGGAGGATTTGTAACACCCGGAATCTAGCAGCATGTACGTGTAATTTATTTATTGGCTTTAAGAGTTGCCTCGATGAGTTGGTGAGTTTTAATTTAATTGCACGTGAGTTGGTAAAGTAGATTGCTGTTACGTGTAATTTTAATCAGTTGAGATAATAACCGGTCTAGTAGTAATTGGGGATTTGGGGTTATTTTGATGACTTAACTGGCATTCCAAACCCGAGGTGTTAATTTAGGAATTAATTGAGTTAGCGGGCGTTTACCTAGTGATTAATGAGTACCGTACCCGTTTTAATTGAGTTCGGAACCGGAAACGTATATATATCACATGCATAATCTCTTTCTCTCATTCCTTACCAAAGTCTCAAGCGTATATGTGTGTGTGTGTTTCTCCAGCAGATCAGTAGCAAAGGAAACATATTAAAAAGGGTTAAGAGGCAACCATAATCAAGGATTTGAATTCCTTCTTCTTCTTCTCCAAGTTGAATATGAATTCAAGAAAGGAAGGCTTCCTAAGGTTAGTAATTGTTGTCAAATTGAATTAAGTAGTATGATAAGTAGATAGATGTGGTTGGGGGTTAGTTTATAACCCTGATAAATGCAAAATTCGAGTTGGGAAGAAGATTCCCATGGCAACCGAAAAACAGAGCATGAACTGCTCTGTTCGTCGCCGCACCGCGGCCGCGCTCCCCTGGTCGCGCCCGCGATCAGGGTGAGGCGGTTAAGGGTGGTCGCTGGTAGTGGAACGCGACCGAGTCGTTAGTCGCGGGTCGGACGAGCACGGACGCGCTCGGATGAGTACGGCCGCGATAAGAGGGGCAGCGCGGGGTCATCGCACCCGCGATGACTGGCCGCGATGAGGAGCCCGCGACCACGATCACGGTCGCGCTCCTGGCCGCGCTCGTGGGTCTTGGCTTGTTGATTCTTGTTGAGTTAGTGAGTATAGTAGTATAGTCATTATGAGTTTAGTAGTTAGTCGTTTCAGCGTAGTTGCATTTATTGTTGCCAGGATTCGTGGCTAGACCTGGGACTTGTAGAGACTGCCGTTGATAGCGAGACTGTAGTCGTGCTTCAAGTGAGTTACTTACTTGTTGTTTATTATCCGGGTCCGATGTGGATCCTTTTATACGTTGACATTTGTTAGCACAGAGCAGAGCACGTGGATCGCGCGTATTGTTGCTATACGCAAAGTAGAGAGGCCTGTTGGGTCATTCCCAACTCAGTGGACCTGACAACCCACTACTTTGTGGAGTGGGCTATGCAGGCTGTGCCGGGTCGCTCCCGATGAGGCGTCAGGCAGTTGAGGTCGGCCGCATGTTGATTCTTAGTCGTTATATTGTGCTAACTATTTTATAAACTGTTTTAACGTTGTTTATAGTAACTCACCAGCTTTCCGCTGACTGTTGTTTTAACTGTGAATCTCAGGTACGAGGACTGAGGCTAGGGATACAGCGGGCAGTAGCCGAGACCCGCCGCGTGGGCAATAGTTAGTGACTACTTTCGTAAGTAGTCTTGATGCTTTGTGGTTTGGCTTGTTAGCCAGTGACTTATGGATGACTGTAACCTATACTTATGTTGTGGTTGCCGGACTTTATTGACGGGGGTTGGTTCCTGTCCTGCGTTACTTATGTCCGATGTTGATATTTAGTAGTAATTAGCTGTTTAACCCTTGATGACATTGCCTATAATTTGATGACGTGGACTGTAAGTCCTATGTGGCATTAGTCGTAAAAGTAGGGTGTTACATAGATAAAACTAGAAACTTTTACATGTCTTACAAAAGTGTTAAAACCTTAAAAAAGAATTACATTTACCGGTTAAATTGAAATCCCGTAATAGAAAAAATATAAAAAAAATGTTATTAACCACGAGGTTTCAAACTAACAATACATCTATCTGATAAAAACAACAAGATCATAATGAAATGTTTGAATTTTATAAAATAAAATAAATTAATGGTTATAACATAAAAGCAAAACATTTATATATAAAAAATTAATATGGGAATAACCGTCAATGTCAGAAATAAGAGATGATGATAAATTTTAAATTTGATTATTGATAAAAATAATGTGATCATAAAGATATATATTAAAATCTTTATAACACAAGGTATAAAAAGACGATAACAAAAAACTAAACAATCTTATGTAAAATAAAAACTTGATCAAAAGATTAAGGGAGAATTTCATATATCCCTCTAAACCTCATAATATCATATATACCCGACCAAAAAAAAAGAGAGAATTTCATATATGTCCCTCTAAAACCTCATAATATCGTATTTACCCAAATTTAAAAATTTAATATCATATATACCATTTAAAACTTTTAAATATATCAAATATATCTAGTTTATTTATTTATTCTTTTTTAGTTAAGAATCTATTCAATCTATACTATAAAAATAAGAAAACCACTTGGAGTTTATCGAACCATTGGATAGAAAGAAATCAATGGTCCAGATTAATGACAACTCATAATTATTTATGAAATGTCTCTTATACCCTTAAATAAAATCAATAATTATACCTATGCCATAATAATTGCTCAAATTTCAACTTAATTATATATTTTCCACTTAGTTAGCCCAATTTCAATAATATAATCCGAGAATGTTATACATATATACCATTTAAAACTTTTAAATATATCCAAATTATTTATTTATTCTTTTTTAGTTAAGAATCTAATCAATTTTCAAAAAATTTAAATCCTGAAAATTATTAATATTTTGTTAATGACATTTATACTATCTATTTTCCAATAACTTATTTTGCATCCATCAGAGCATGCGGTAGATGAAGCATCACACGCCCCTCTGCTCTTCTGCAACATCCCATTCGAATACCCTAGCATCGATCATAAGCAGCACAAGGAAGCATTGATCGCCTGCAACATCCCATTCGAATCACTCTACAATACTTTGTTGTCGATTTCTTTCTGTTCTCTGACCCGACATCGCATGTATGTATCTTCTTTCTGTGTGTCGATTTTTCTGTTGGTGTGTTAATTTTTGTGTTCCTGCATATTTGATTGATGTAAAGGTAAAGGATTTTGGATTTTGGCTTGATTCTGTTCCTGCATATTTGTTACTCTGTTTCGTAAGTTTGTTGGTGTGTGTGCAAATTCTGTTTAGTGTGTGTAAAATCGAATCCAATATCGGTTTAATCTCTACATGAAAAAAGGGTTTCTAGATTTTGTTAGTCTGAGTGTGTGTTACTGTATTTCAGTGATGATAGAGATAAAAGATGTTGAATGTTACCGGAGATGATGATCGGTTTTGTGCTATGTCATCAGAGTGTTATGTACCAACACAACCACTTCATATGGATGCTTGAAAGGAAACCCCAAGAAATCACTTTAACTGCATAAAGACACCACTAAGATACATACAGTTCACATCCATATTTCTGTAATCTTTCAACAACCATTATCGCAAGGTTTGGTAGTCATCTATTCCAATTTAGTTTGAACTTTGCTGCTCGGTGAGAAATCCACCGTAAAAGCTTTTAATTGATTGTCAAAATACAACGGTAGATTGGTCATTTCTTTAATAATGAATGTTTATTATGAGTTTTAAAGTAATAAAAAAGAAAAAATAAATAATTTGGATATATTTGATATATTTAAAAGTTTTAAAGTGTATATAAAATATTAAAGTTTTAAATTGTGTAAATACGATCTTATGAGGTTTTAGAGGGACATATATGAAATTCTTTTTTTGGGTCGGGTATATATATGATATTACAATGTTTTAGAGGGACATATATGAAATTCTCCCAAAGCTTAATATAAAAATTTTCTATTAAATTAATTCAGATGGTAATAAAGGTTGTATTGAAATGTTGATAAAAGCAACGTGACCATAATAATACATTCTAATCTTTATAATACATAATATAAGAAGGGTCACAACTGAAATATAAACCAGTTTTATATTATATAAATATAATAAAAAGTTTATTTTAGAGAAATGTAAAAATGAAGATAACACATGTATGGGTAAGTGACTTCGCTCTACAAATATATTAACTCAGATGTTAGAATTTATTACAAAAGATACTTGAAGATACTTAATCAAGCGACATAATGTTATTAGAATTATATAATGGTGTGCATGTAAATTATTCTAAAAAAATAGAAAATTTGAAAATTAGTTATAACTTGTAAATGTAATTAATAATTTATGGACGCCATTAGTATAAGTTTTGATAATTATGTAATAAATAGTATTTATATTGCAAGGTATTTCAAATCTTGATCATAATATTTTATGATGTTGCGACCATGATCAACAAAAATGAATGGATTCTTAGTAGGAACTCTTTTAGGTAAGTTCATAGGATCTTAAGATCGAATGTGATGCGATCTTACTTTTAATTAATATAAAATTTATTAAAATGATAAATGAGTCAACATTGCTAAATAAATAATATAAACATATGGGTTAGTAATCTATTTATAACAAAAAATTTCATATAAACTCAAAGTTCAATACACTAAAATATAAATATTTTAACGATGTAATAAATTACCAAAATCCTTAAAAAGATGTATTAGACTATCGTTATGATATTTGGATTTTGAATATTTCTTCAATTTCACATAAAAATTAATTTTTGATGTAAATAATAACACATATAAAAAAGATAATATTATTTTGATAGGATCTTAGGATCCAAATCTCGATCTCAATCTTACGAAAACAAACAAATATATATAAGATTTCGCTATTGACAGTCTTGGTTAAATTGAATCACTGCATACAAATTAGAAAAGAGGTGGTGCTAAAGTATACAGTCTAAGAATGTGTATTTTATGACATGAAATATCAAAAAAAAATATTATTTAAAATGTTATATTAAATTAATTTATATGAACAATATTAAACTAAAATACTTATCATATTAAATTAATATAATGCTTTTATTAGTTAAATTGAAAATAAATTGTGAAAAAAAAAAATTGGTTTTAGATCTGAATTTAAACTTCTAACTTTAAATTATTCTAAATTAGATTAGGAGATTTTAATAAATAAGTTGAGAGAGTTAAGAGTTTAACATTTCTATTATTACAAACAATTTTTAATTAGATTTAACAAATTTTAAATTAAAAATTTAAGAGACCAAACAAACAATATTTTCATATTATAAAACTCTTCTTACTATTCATAAATCAATTACAGATTTGTTTATATCTCCTGCTTTGCTTCTTTCCATATTGATAAATGATGATGATATAAATAATAATAAATGAAAAAAAATAAGAATAAATGAAAAGAAGCTGAAATAAATTTATATTTTTCAAAAAGACATATACTATAGAGGAAATAAGAAAAAATGAAAAAAAAAAAAACAGTACGATAAAAATCGTATGTGGCATTTACCCAAAATAAAGGAGTGGATTTACTGATTTAATCCTGAGTTTGTTAGTTATTAAAAACATTAATAAAAATCATAGAGCGTGTTTAGTTACTAAAAATTTTTAAAATTTTTTCTCATCTTTAAAAAAACTTTAAAAATGACTTGTTTTCGTTTACTAAAAACAACCGTACAATTTCATTGGAAACAACAAATCACATTTTATATATCATCACTCGGAATAAATCAATAATATAACTATTTGATAAATCAAATTATTGAACTAATTTTGGCCAAAACAATTAAGCAATTAACACTAACAATTATTATCATCAAACTAAACCCTAACAATTACTTTCAAATTTCAAGGGAACAATTAACCAACAAGGCAAGTAGGCAAAAACTATGTATAACTATATAACAAATTTCATTAATGTAAGTAGTAACCCACGCAATTTATTTTTCTCCGAAGAAAATAATAGTCAGTGGGTTGGGCTTATTACTATGGATTATTGATTAATAAGGCCATAAATGATTAAAGGTTTCTAATGGGCTAAATGAAATAATGACTAACAGACTATTTTGTCACTTGGGTCAAGACTACGTTTTTTTAACTATTAATTATACTAGATTAATACCCATGTATTACATGGATTGATGTAAAAGATTTGTTATAAATTAAATATTAATAAGAGGTGACCTTCAAAAAAAATTTAAAATTACGATACAATAAAAACCAATAAAAAGATGTCATACATGCAAAATCATTGAGTCAATGATAAAAAATGACGACTCTAAGTCAATGTTTAAGTCAAAGAAGACGACTAAAATGTGATTCAAAATATTTGAATTATTGATTTAATTGTAAAAAATGATGACTTTAAGTCAATCTTTTATATATTTTTTTTATAAAACTAAATTTTTTATTTTACCATTTTTTTTAAATTATTTACTCTTTAAGACATTTAAACATGAAATTTATTATTTTATTGATTTTAAAAAAAATTATTTTAACTTGTTAATCTTGAAACTTTTAATGAATATTAATTGTAGTTTGAATTATTTTAGGTAACAAAAATAATAAGTTTCAACAATAAAGTTTAAAATTAAATCAATTAAATGATAAGAATGTTACTTAAATTAATGTTAATTTTTATTTTTGGAAAAAGAGCGGGAAATTGAAAAAGTGAGGTATTAGAATGTTGACACGTGGCAGAAATTGTTCTCAATTATTATAATATATAGATTTGGCGGTTCCTAACACTCTGTTCTCGAATTAGAAAAGAAGGGAAGAGAAAGAAATATGGAAGAAAGAAACATGGAAGAAAGGAAGAGAAAAGAAAATAATATTTGTGTTTGTGTTCTTGAATCAAGAGGAAAGAAAGATGAATGAAAAAAAATTTATGTTCTTGAAGATGGAGGAAAGAAAATAAAAGTTTTTGTTTCTTTGTAATTTACATAGACAAATTTTCTTTCCACCACTTCCTTCCCATATTTGGGAGCAAACATTTGAGAAGAAAACCTTTCATATTTTCTTTCTTCTTCTTTTGCTTTCCTTCCTTGAATATGTTAAAAGAACACAAGATTTTTTTTTATTTTCTCACTTTCTCTTGCTTTCTCCCACTTTCCTCCGTTTAAATGTGTTCGAGAACAGAAGGAAATAGAGTAAGGTGTTGTTTGTTTTTTAATAGATTGATGTCTGCGATCTGCGGACTTAGCTGTAGAAATCTGCGGTCAGAATAGATGGCCTAAAGGTCTGCAGACTTCCGCAGACGCGGAAAAACGTCCGCAGATGCGGGAAGACGGAAAAAAACATACACACTTTTATATAAAACATCTTCCCGTGTCTTCGAGTTCGCAGACATAAGAGGTTTCAATATCTTTTAAAAAAAACAGACAAGTACTAAAACATCAACGTATGTAGTACATATATAATACGATAAAAAATTATACGTGTCACCTATTTTATTGTATTTACCATGCCCACGATTGTTATAAAATCGTTTGTCATGATCAATTATGAATGAGCAAAAAATCCGTTTGGTCGGGCCGAACCGGAACCGACACTAAACAGACCAATTTACATGCTTCCAGTCCAGTTTTTGGTTCCTAAAATTCCCTTATTTTGGTTTTCGATTTCACCGGTTTGGTTTGGTCAAGTCCAGTATTGTATTTTTTTTTTTCTTTGCAAATGTTGGAAAAAATTGGGACCGAACTGAACTCAACCTGACCATCGAGTCTGGTTTTCGGTCTTAAGTTTGGGGATTTTTGGGTTCTGTCGGATCAGACCGCTTTTATAACAGAGCTCATCCCTAGTATCCATTATATATATAATGAAACATCATACGACATTATTATATTGTCTGTTAATGGCTCACAAACGATGTTTTGGTTGGATGTTTGGTGTGATGAAAATGCAAGTTTGAAATAGCCTTTTCGTTGTTTTTATGTTTTGTAGCTTAACAATAGTTGGCAGGGTGTGTGGAATCGATGAAGCCCTTTAGGGTGCGTTTGGTACGGTGGAATAGTAAAAAATGAAAATGAAGAAATTTACATTGTGTTTTTAACCATGATATATAAATAAAATAATCGACTCCTTTCTTTTTTTTCAAATTAATAGTGTACTCTCAGTTCAATACCAAGACGTGGAGGATTATACAAATCTTACAATTTAGAAGAGTGAATGAAAATCAATTCTTTTGTAATGTAATTTCATTCTCATGATTTGAAAAACAATACAAGCGTCTCCATTTTCTTTCCCTTCTATTCCATTGTAGCAAACGCGTCGTTAAGAAGTCAAAGTTTTGATGAGTTGACAGAAACTTTTTGCTCTTATTGGGCAGCTCCAATTAGAGCTTAACAAGGAGGATAGTTGGAGATCGAGTATGGAATCTTAGGGATGTTTTTCAGTTTCCAAGCTCACATCTTTTTAATTGAAACGTCTACTTCTAGAGAAACAATGTTGGATAAGCAATTCTTACGTGACACATGGGTGCCAAAAAAAAAAAGTTAGTGTGTTGTATGCAAAAAGAAACATGAACCTATAAATAAATCATTGCCTTCTTGAAGGTGTCAATGGTAGAGTAAGTTGGTGAAAACATTGTAGTACGTTGCGGAGTTTTACAGCCTCGGATGTGATTTTGATCGAGGAGATTGTGCAAGGGAAAACTGGTAAAAATGTAAGCAATGGGTTTGCTAGAGCCTTTCGCGGTGTAGCTATGTTTTGATTTGGTTCATCTGGAAGTGGATCGAATTTTGTTTGCAACCGAAGACAATAAGGAAGACATTTGTTATAATGACCCTTTTTTTTAATAATTAGAAGCTATATATATTTATCTAGATGGAATATCAAAGTTGAAATTCAGGTTTCTTGTGGAATAACTGTATTTCAAAACCAGTTTTCAAAAATCTAGTTCCCCTCTCTGATTAGATTTCAAGATATGCAATTTTTAAACTTGAAATGAAGGTATATATAACATTATCTGCTTAGGAGCAGAAACTACTTGAAAAGAAAGAATTAAACTTGATGCCATTGTTGCACTGTAAGACTTCTGCAGGTAACACCATCTGCTTAGAAGAGACTAACTTCTTGAATAAAAGTCTTGAAAAGAAGTTATTTGTTGTGGGTCAACAATCTAAATCCAAAAGTAAGAGAAACTTATCTTAAAAATTGATGCTTTGTTGTATAAACTTGAAATAAAGGTGGTACGGTTTGTCCAGAACTCAGAAGGACGAATATAACTAGCAAGAGGACTAAAAGTGCCCATCATATAAGCTTCTTTTACAAACTACTAGTCGAGTATTAACGCCCGTTGTATACTTGGAGAATCTGTATCAAAGAAATAGCTTCAATCAGAAACTTTTATCGTAAATGTAGCATTTTTCAAATTGGATCCCCTTCGAGCGGACTCTGATTAGTGAGCATGTGCCATAGATCGAGTACTATGTTCTCTTTTCGTACTAATAGATTTAATACTCACCTTTCACTATTTCCCGAGCTTGCATTTCGTCCTTTGTATATGAGCAAGCTGTTCTAAAATCTTGCAAGAATCTGATCAGTATTTCCTACGTGGATATGATACATTTCATGCCAAAACATGTTAAAAACTTCTTCATTAGTGAGCCTTTGAAAACCTATAGAAGTATTTTGTGTGTATGCATTATTTTTGTATGCTTGATAGGTGCTACTTATTAGATCTTTAACCTCTTTTTCTTTGCAATAGCGCTAGTTTTATAGTTCTATCTGTGCCAAAGAGAAAAAATTCAAAAATTTTCCTGTGGACTTGTGGTTGAGCGTCTGTCAAACTTGATGATAAATATGTAACCGAATGATTAAAGGGTTTATTATGCAAACATGAGAAGAATACAATGTAGTTGAATCAATAAAAAACATAATCATAGCCCTATATATAGACTACAAAACACTAGAATGTCAAACCCTAAAAGCCTAATGGGCAATGGACTCAATATCACACTAATAAAACTAAAGTGAATCAAGAAAACTAGCATTTATGAGAATTGGAGGGTCTCATTAATTCCTCTTCTAAAAAGGAATCATTTCATTGAATTTCATGTAGCATTTTTTTTTTTGCTTAGCTTTTTTCTTATTGCAACTGAACAAATATTAAATCTTTCATCTAAGATACATAATTTGTTTGTTCGTTTTCTAATATCATATATGTAGTTTCTGTATTGGATATAAATAGTAAAGATCTTTAGGTGTGAAATTCTTTTTTGATTGACGATTAGTATTCCATTCTAACCCCAAAACGTAGTTCTATATTATGTAATACATAATACCAACAAAATTTCAAATAATATGCATACTTTAAGCCGAATATTTATATACACTGGCAAACTGGTATCGGGAAAACAAAAATCTTGAACCGTTCTTGCTGACGGTGGAAATTTTCTACTTAAGCCTATGATTTTGGATATTAGCCTAGAATTTGTGGTTATACCAAAATCTGGTATGGCCCCTACTGAATTTCTATTCATGTCCAGCTTCTTTCTTTTTGTTTCTTTTTGTTTGTTTTGCAGGATTTGTAAGGGACGAGGAGTCGTTTGTCTATTGTTTATGTAGTCTCTCGACGATAATTTGAGATTATTTGCTATTGGTGTTTGTTCATATTCTTCCATTTGTCCTTGCTCTCACAATGGACCCATGATTCATGGGCATGGATGGGTTTAGTTTTACAGCTTATTCAGGAAAAAAAAAAAAAAAAAGTAATGTTCATAAGGTGATAAGGCTGAATCCAAGAGAAATGATAAGCAGAAAGAAAAATAAAATCAATTATGTCAAAAAAGTTAATTATCATTATATTTGTAGAAGAAGGTTAGCAAGACTTTAGCATCACCCTTGTCAAGAAACTGAGGTGACTTTATTTATGTCATTCTTGTCAAGAAATTACTGATGCAGTAAATATGTACTTCTTGTGTATTTTGTCGATTCAATATACTATGTTCTGTTTTTTTAAAAGGGTTTATTATGAAAAAAAAAACATGTTTTCATATTTTTTGTATTTTCGTCCCTCCATGTTATTTTTTCCATAAAAAACCTTAAGTTATTCTTTTCATTTTGGTTTAGTGAAATTTGGACATTAGAACCAGGCCAGTTTTTTAGTTTTTTAGAACCAGGTTCACAAATTATAACCGGGATCTAATGTCCAAATTTCACTAAACCAACAAGAAAAGAATATTTAAGGTTTTTTATGGAAAAAAATAACATAGATGGTCGAAAACGCAAAAAACGTGAAAACATGGTGGTTTTTTTTCATAATAAACCCTTTTTAAAAATATGTATAGTTGTTCAGAATGAAGGGACATCAACGTTGTGTTCTCGAACCTCATTAAAAGAGAGGAACGTGAAGGAAAATGAGAAAAATCATAAAATTATGCGCTCTCAAGAAAAAATAGAAAGGAAAGTAAAGATGATATCTTTCCTTCCGCTTTAAACTTCTTTTCTCTCAAAGTATCGCCAAATACAAAATCAAGCCGGTGGACTTTTCTGAAACTGATCTTGAAAGGACTCGAAATACATTGGGAAACTTGTTATATATTTGGATATGCTTTTAAGTAGTAATTTTCGTAACTTAAAAGGCATCAAATTCTATATTTGGCTTTGATTTTTTTTCAATTCAACCACAAGTGTTGACACTGTTTTCTGTCATAAAACTATGAGTTGTTTGTGGAACCGTATGGGGAAAGAAGTCATGAACATTGCACAAGTCATACGAGCAGCATTAATCACAGAAAGTCGTTTAATTGCAGCATAAACTATTGTTTCTATGAAAACAGAGGAATGGAGAGAAAAATAGATTGAGAGCAGGAGATTATTGCATTAGTCTCAAGTAAGTTACAATGAGGGCAAACAACACTGATATATATAGGCAGTGTGCTCAACTAACTAACTAACTAGCTAGCTGTCTAACCAACTAACCAACTTCAACAACTAACTAATTAATTAGTTACAAAATGATATATTTCTCATCCCCTCCTCAAGTTGGAGCTTCTTGTAAACCCAACTTGTCACTTAAAAAAGAATGTTGAAGACTGCCTAAGGCTTTAGTCATCAAATCAGCCAATTGAAGATTGCTGGGTATATAAGTCGTCTGAATGAAGCCCTCTTGAACTTTGTCCCGTATAAAGTGACAGTCAAGATCAAGGTGTTTAGTACGATCATGATAACAAGGATTAGCAGCAATTTGTTGAGCAGCTTTATTATCACAAAAGAGTGTGATTGGGACCTTAACATGAATATGTAGATCCTGGAGCAGATAAGTGAGCCAAACAAGTTCACAGGTAGTAGAAGCCATACTGCGATACTCAGCTTCAGTAGATGATCTGGAAACAGTGGCTTGTTTCTTTGTTTTCCATGATACAAGTGAATGACCCAAGAAAATACAGTAACCAGTAAGAGATTTTCTTGTCATAAGACAAGAAGCCCAATCTGCATAAGAAAAAGCAGTAGCCTGTAATTGAGACTGAACTGGGTAGAATAGTCCTTTAGATATAGTACCTTTCAAATATCTCAAAAGGTGTAAAGCAACTTGCATATGAGTTTCCCTTGGAGTAGAAACAAATTGGCTTAAATGCTGAACTGCATAAGAGATATCAGGCCTGGTCATAGTGAGATAAAGGAGTCTACCAACTAATCGTCTGTAAGCTTCTGGTTCTGTAAGAAGAGTTCCTTTATCACATGACAACTTTAAACGTTGAGGTAAAGGAGAAGGTACAGGCTTTGCAGCAGTTAATCCTGCATCAGTAAGGATATCAAGAATGTATTTTCGTTGATTGAGATAAGTACCAACATCTGTTCTGCACACCTCAATGCCCAGAAAATATTTTGCTAATCCCAAATCCTTAATTGTGAACTTTCTGTCAAGAGCATCTTTAGTACCTTGAATCTCCTTTTCACAATTCCCAGTAATCAAAACATCATCAACATATATCAATGCTGCTGTGAAATTTTGGCCAGCACTCTTAACAAACAAAGAATAATCATTCTTTGATTGCTTGAAACCAAGTTGTGTAAGAAATTTAGACAATTCATGATTCCATTGTCTTGAGGCTTGTTTTAGACCATATAATGATCTTTTCAACTTGCATACTTGGCCAGGTTTGGCCTTTTGAAAGCCCTCAGGTGGTTTCATATATATATTTCTTCATCAATGTAACCATGAAGGAAAGCATTGTTGACATCTAATTGATGAAGAGGCCATCCCTTTGCTGTGGCTATAGCAATTAATACTCTAACAGTAGCTAATTTGGCTACCGGAGAGAATGTGTGCTTATAATCTTTTCCTTCCTTTTGATCAAAACCCCTCACAACCAGTCTAGCTTTTAAGCGTTCCACAGTTCCATCTGGATTGTATTTTGTCTTGTAGACCCACTTAGAAGAGATTGCAGTGTGACCTGCAGGTAGATCAGTGAGTTCCCATGTATGGTTATGTTCTAAGGCTGCAAGTTCCTTATTCATAGCCTCTACCCATTCAGAATTTTGAGAGGCTTGTTTGTAGTTTTTCGGTTCTAATGTTGTAAAAACATTAGCTAAAAAACTGAAATAATCCTTTGGCATGTAAGCAAAATCAGAGTCTTTGAACAATGGATAATGGGATTTAGTAACTGCAGAAGCCTTAGTTGTAGTAACAAAATCTTTTAACCAGGTAGGTGGAGTAATATTCCTGGTTGATCTTCTGACAACAGGGGGTTCAGGATCAGTGGAAGTTGGAGCATTTGAGGTTTGTGATGATTCACTTAAAACCACAGTTGAAGGAGGAACAGCATCATCATCATCTATAGGATTAGCAGCAGGAAATAGAGAAGAACCAGGGCAAGACTTTTCTGTATGAGTGAAAGGAAAAACATCCTCTTGAAAAATAACATCTCTGCTGTTGAAAATTTCTTTTGTTTGAAGATCATACAGCCTGTAGCCCTTTTGGCCTGTAGGATATCCCACGAAAACACATTTAATACCTCTTGGAGCAAACTTGTCATTTGATGGCTTTGTAGTTGCAGCATAACATAGACAACCAATAACCCTGAGGTTTGTGTAGTCAGGTTGTTTGCCATGAAGTGCTTCAAAAGGTGTTTTCCAAGATAGTATTTTCATTGGCATTTTATTTATCAAATATGTTGCTGCTAAAATACAGTCTCCCCAGAAGCTATCAGGAAGATTAGCATGCAGTTTCATTGCTCTAGCAGTGTCTAGAAGATGTCTGTGTTTCCTCTCAACAACACCATTTTGTTGTGGTGTATAGGTCATGGATTTTTGATGTATGATGCCTTGTGACCTTAGAAAGGTCTGAAACTCAGCATTGACTACTTCAGTCCCATTGTCAGACCGAACAAACTTTGGCTTAGCTTTAAAATGATTTCCTACGTAGGAAATAAATGTTGAAAGTATAGAAGTGACCTGATCTTTGGTATGTAACAAATAAGTCCAGGTAGTTCTTGTGTTGTCATCCACAATAGTTAAGAAATAACGAGCTCCATTAAGAGCAACAACCTTATAAGGGCCCCAAAGATCAACATGCAGTAATTCAAAAGGAACAGAAGCAATAGTTGTACTTCTAGGGAAAGAAAGCCTGTGATGTTTAGCTAGCATGCAAGTGTTGCAAGAAAATTTCGTACAGTCAAAACCTTTACAAGCATCAATGTGAGACAATTTGGACATAGAAGTATGACCAAGTCTAGCATGAAAGGTATGAATATCTAGTGCACTACCAGCAACAACATTATTAACAAGCTGAGGTGTAGAAGACTTGCATATGTAAAGATTTCTGAACCCTTTTCCAGTTGCTAGCACTTGATTAGTTGAAGGGTCCTGAAAGTTAAACCAAGTTGGATGAAAGGTAGCAATCAAACCATGGGAATTCAGTAACTTTCCAACTGATAGAAGGTTGATCTTGAAATCAGGTACATAGAAAACATCATGTAGTGTCAATGATGAATTGACATTTATTTGGCCAACTGTTGTTACCATTTTGCTTTTTCCATCAGGTAGATTAACTTGTATTGGACTTTTTAAAAGCTTAATGGAATGAAACATATTCAGATGTGGTGACATATGATCTGAAGCACCAGTGTCCACAATCCAATCTTGCTTAGTATCAATATCACTGTGACATGATAAAGTATAAAAGGATTCCTGAAAATAGTTACCAGCATGTGCTGTAAAAGTTCCTGCAGAATAATCAACGCCTTTGCCTTTGAACAGCTTCATCATTTCTTGACATACAGCAGCTACTAGCTTTTTATCAATCTCACTTTTCTGCTCATTATTCACCTCATTTTCAAATTCCATATCAAAGGGGGTTAGTATACTTGATTTATCAAAATCAGAGTAAACGTGTGCTGGTATTTTTGAGTTTCTTTTGTTTTTCTTTCCTTTGTACCAATCTGGATAACCGATTCTCTCAAAACATTGATCAAAGTTATGACCATCTTGTTGGCAATGAGTGCATCTTTTTCGTTCCCCTTTTGATTCAGATTTTCTTTGAGCTTGATTTGATTTATTGGTGAGATTGGCAAAGTAGGTCGTAGGATCAGGCACATTGTGAGTGATTTGTTTCTGTTTTTCCACTTGCTGGACAATATAATATGCCTTATTTACATTAGGCAAGGGATCCATTGATAGGATTTGATTCCTCAGGGATTCAAAATCATCATTAAGTTTCATTAAGAACTGCATTAGTTTGGATCCGCTATCTATTTCTAGAAATTTTTCTGTAATTCCACATGTGCATTCTTCCATTTTACCACATGAACAGGTAGGAATGCCATTCATGTTATGCAATTCATCCCAATATCGTTTCATTTAGAAGTAAGCTGCAACAGTAAGGTTACCTTGAGAAATCTTGCTTAATTCTCGTTCAATCTGATACACGAGTGGTCCATTGCTTTGGCCATATCGTTCTATGATTTCTCTCCATAGCTCACGAGCGGACTGTGCATAAAGAAATGCTTCAGATAATTCAGCTGTCATCGAATTCAAAATCCAGCAGATCACCATAAAATCACATCTCGTCCATCGCTGAAATTCTGTGTCACTTTGAGCTGGTTTATGCATCGTTCCATCAATGAATCCGAGCTTCAGTTTTGCTCCTAGTGCCATTTTGATTGTTCGACTCCAGCCTAGGAATTTGCTTCCATTGAACGGTGTCTTGGTGAGTGCCATGCCTGGATGATCTGAGTTTGCAAGATGCAAAGGATCATTGGCGATATTTTGAATAATCGAATCCTGATTCGTGATTTCTGGAATAGCCATAACCACAGAGAATCGTTGGCTTTGATACCATATGAAAACAGAGGAATGGAGAGAAAAATAGATTGAGAGCAGGAGATTATTGCATTAGTCTCAAGTAAGTTACAATGAGAGCAAACAACACTGATATATATAGGCAATGTGCTCAACTAACTAACTAACTAGCTAGCTGTCTAACCAACTAACCAACTTCAACAACTAACTAATTAATTAGTTACAAAATGATATATTTCTCAGTTTCTTTTAGAGATTTTTAGTTCTCATATGTTTTACATTTAGGCGCATGCGATCGTACCCGACAAAATTACCAACATAGAAGAACTCGCTTTAATTCTCATACAAAAAAAAGATCCATTTTTTGGGAGAAGTAGTGTTCGAATTAGTATAAAAGAATATAGCTTTATAGTTAATAATAGGGAAAATTATGCAAAAAACCATCGAAGTACAAAATTTTTTCGATTAAGTTCCCATTTCATTTTTTATTTCTGATAAGTCCCCAAACTGCTTAAACCTTTTAAATTGGTCCGTTAACCTGTTATAACAGGTTAACATGTTTAAACCTATTTTGCAAAAAAAAACCATCAAAGTATAAATTTTTTTCGATTAAGTCCCCATTTCCTTTTTTTCCCTTATACGTCCCCAAACTAATTAAACCTTTCAAATTTTCGATAAAATAAAACGAATTTTTTAAACTTTTAAAAACGATGATGTTTATTACGATGACAGAGCATGCCATGTTTGTCTAGACCAAAATAAGTTGGTTTGAAAACAATATTTTTTCAAAACGATGATGGTTCTTTGAAAATAATAAATTTTTTAAAAAATCCGTTATTCCGGATAACATAAGTTGGTTTGATATAATAACATAAATGATGATTATTTCGATCCTATGTTTGTTTAGACCATAATTTTAAATATATTTAACTAGTTTATCCCGACTAAACTTTAAACAATAAAAATGATCGTTTTGATTTATCATTTTGATTTATTTTTTTGCATCCACATATGTGTCACGTGAGTGTCAATTGAACAATCACTTAAATTGATAAAACAACAAATAACACGAGTTTCATCAAGATAAGGGATTTATGTGGCAAAAAAATTAGTTGAGGGATTTATAAGACAAAATAATTTAGTTAAGGGATTTATAAGACAAAATAATTTAGTTGAGGGATTTAATCGAAAAAAATCATAGATTTATAAAATCCATGTCAGCAATTGCAACCCGCTTAACAGGTTACCGGTAACTTTTCTTGAAAAAAACACCAGATTCGTGATTTTTATTTAGTTAAGGGACTTATCAGACAAAAAAATTGATTGAGGGACTTAATCGAAAAAAAACTTGTAATTTTATGTATTTTGTGAAATTTTCCCTTAATAATAAGGATTAGATCTATGAAAAAGAGATTAAGCATATAAAGTTTTAGAAAGATAATGTGATATGAGATGGAAACGAACTTGGGAATCGCTTGGATGTTCTCGTGTTCGTGTTTGGTCACTTTCGAATAACAATTATTTGTCATATTTGGGTAACCAAATATTGTTATTGGATAATCACAACAAAATATGTTAGTTTTGACTGATAAGTGATGAATTCGTTTGTGTGTGTGTGTGTATTGTTTTTAACCAATGAAATCAAGCAGATAAAATAGGTTAACTTCTCATTCTACCAACAAAAGCGGTTGAAACCGTCAATGTCTTAACAATTGTATTATCTTAACAACAATAATGTTGTAAGGATAGCAAGCTTCACAAGGCAAAACACCTTAACAACACCAAGACTATTAAGATGGTAATCTGTTAAGATAAGCTCTTAAGACAGTGTCAACTCTTCACAAGCCACAAGCTGTTAAGGTAAGCAACCTTATCTTAACAACCTTAAGCAGCCTTGTCTTAACATCTCTTATCTTAACAACCTTAACATCAACAAAGTTGTTAAATTTTCTCAATGAAGTTAACACACCAAGAAATAAATTCTAACATTAAGCAGTTAAGGTTAGTGGAACCACCGCCAAGGCCTCCGCTCTTTGGACCCCAATAGGGCAATAGGGGCACCCGGAAAGGGGCCACAAGACCGCAACCCCCTTGACCTCCGTTTTAACGCTCGGATCTTGACTTTGACCAAAATTATATGAATGTGCACTCCGCACTTCCTAAACTCATTCTAGTTCCAACCAAGACCAATAAAACTGGTTAATGAATTACACTAAAATAAAAACACATAGAGTGTAAAATCGTCATGATTTGTAAATATCATAATTAAAATCTTATCTTGAAACCTCTGAATCGCCTTCCCAACATACGTTTCTAAAGAGCTTGTTCTTTTGGTAAGCATTGGTGCATTTAACACAAACAAACGTACAAAAAAAAGGTTGTTTACTTGGGGTTATTTGACCAAATCGATTGTGTACGGTGCTATTTGTTTAATTCTTAATAGAATTATTATAAAGATTCATTCAAATGTAATATTACCTAATAATGATTTTATTAAGAGGTAAAAACAACCTGAGATCTGTTTGGTTGAACGTAATGAAATGACAAAAAAATCGTACCACTATAAGCAATAATATCCTGAAGTCCTGATCCATTTGAGATTAAGCATTGTCTTAAACAATAACTTTTGACATTAAAGTAACTATAAATAAACGGCATATTCAGCAAACTATTTGTAAGTCGTTAAATGGAAAGTTCATCTAGGTATTAAACAAAGGAACTTGAATCATAATCTTTATTATTGTTTTATATTCTCATAAATATATTATATTTTTCGTTTGATGCCACATTAATCTTTCAAAATCTTTAGCATATTAAATTTCTAATTATAATTTAGAGATATAAAAAGATAATTAATCTTAAAGAAACACGAACACTTTATTATAAAAAGAAAAAGAAAAAAAAAAAAAGAGGTGCTCACCTTCTACTCTTCTAGGACCCCTACTGACCAGTCTCACAACTAACGTGGATAAGGTAAATCACATGATCCATGTATAAAATCTTGATGGCTGGAAGGACTCGAAAAGAAACAAAAGCGTTTGAAGTTTTGATTTTTAGTTTTCAAAATCATATGACTTCGTTCTTTAAAGATTAGATACTTAAATTTGTTTTATATAACTTGAATTTTATCCCTTGGATTTTTTAATGCTTAGTTTAACTATTTTATGGTTAGATTTGTTTTCCACGACGTCGATATGAAGGGTGACAGTTCGTGGGTGGGGGTGAAGGACAACAATTCGCAACGAGGATGATGGCAAGGGATATGAAAGATTGAAAGGAGAGCCGATGGAATGTGTTGAAACGTCGGTGCCGGTGGGAGTGTCGACAGAGCGTGGAGGGTGGAAATTTTCAACAGACGTTGCAACTTATTATTTAAATATAAGGATTGTAAAAAGATTAAAAATGATGTATCATCAAAAAGTACTTGTCTATCAGTCAAAATTTTCAACAATTTTCATTTATTAAAATATAAATCATAGTATATGGCTAAATGTGTTAAATAAAGCAATTTAATGACTAATCAAGACATTTAATAATTGGTTGTTCAAATGTCATTAACCCTACAAATATAACCCAAATCAACTCATTCGTATCACCTGAGGTTAAGGCAACTCTGATGAGTGTTTTTTTTGTCATGGGTTTGTATACTTGGCATGCATATAGGTTTTTACTTTTGCTTATGTGGCAAAAGCTTTTAAACAAAAGCATCAAGAATTCAAATTGGTTCACAACAAATTATCTCAGAGGTGTGGGTTTTACGTTATAAACGAGATTATTAGTTTATTACGTTACAATAACGCAAATAATTGGTTTAAAGTGTTTGGATTACATACGTCAATAGGTGATTATTTGTGTTTAGAGTTAATCATACCACACTTTTTCATAATTTAAAAAACGTAGTTTATTTGCTTAATAAGTTATTATTTGGTCATTGTACAAGTTAAAACGCAAATCCAAACACTTTAAAAACTGATTATTTGATAATCATGATAGCAAACAGCAGAACCTAAACCAAACACTACATTTCTAGCAGCACTTTTTGTTACAGCTATTATCTGATTATTAGTTTCCAAAATGCTACAGCACTATTTCGAACGCAAATCCAAACACATATAATGTGTCTATCTCTTTCTTCTCTTCACTTTTACTACTTCCAGAGAGGTTTTACTATGGGCTATGGTGGTACAACAATGTACAATTTTAAAAATATATCAATATGATACATAAACTTTTTATTATACTTCTATAGCATGTATTATAATTTTTTGTTTCAATATGGTATAATTCTACATAGAGTCCGGTTGAAAAATCAGGTTTCATTTGTATGGAAAATCAGATTTTATGCAGAATTGTAACATATTGAAATAGAAAACTAGAGTACGTATACCATATGTAGAGTTTACGTAGAAATGTACCATACTAGAATGAAAAACTAAAGTACATATACCACATGGATTAAAAAAAAATTTCATGTACCATATTAATAAATTTGAAAAATTACGTTAATATTATGCAACATTAACCCTTTTATTATTTTTAAGAAAACCCAATAAAAGCATTCTAACTGGAGTTGCTCTTAAAATTTTAAACCACTATAGAAACTAACCAGACATTGTGTGGAAATACTACAAACACATTGTACGTTTTGAAAAAGGTGATTATGTATAATTTGAGCAAAAACAAAGGACAAGGAACCCACTAAGGAGCTGTCTAAATTTACATTTAAAAAAGTGTACAACATTTTAAAAATTGATAATCAGATAATAATTGTAACAATAAATATTGCTAAAAATTTAGTGTTCAGTTTAGTTTCTGATGGTTGCTATCACAATTATCAAATGATTAGATTGAAAAGTGTTTGGATTTGTTTTTTAACTTGTAAAATTACCAAATAAGCAATTATTAAACAAATAAGCTATATTTTTTAGCTATTGAAAAAATGTGGTAGAATTGATCCAAAACGCAAAGAATCAATTATTAATTAATGCAATCCAAACACTTTAAACCAATTATTTACATTATTGCAACGTAATAATTTAAGTTATTTGAATGTGCATCGCTGTATTTTGTATGGCCCTTGTGCAGCACAAACATGGCACCCCAGCTGCTTCAGAAGGCAAGTAGGTTCTATTTTGGATGGCATTTTTCGGCGAGAAACATAGATACATATCAAACAAAGGAAACCAACAATGCTGAAGAATGAAGCTGCTTAACATTTTGTTGATAGAATCTGGAAAATAAATCTGAGAACATTTTAAACAACCAATTGGAAGAAGATTTGAACCAAAAATCTAACAATATGGGCCAGTGAGTAGAGATTTGAACCAAACCAGAAAACATCCTCAACATGATAAAACGACTCCTGCCTCCAATGAGTTTGACCCAAAAGGTCATGAGAAAAGGAACACCAACAGCAGAATGCTTGAGAGATAACTAAAGGGCCGTTTGGTTCGCGAATTTCCTGGGATTTGCATTTAAAATCCTGTGTTTGGTTCGCAAGATTTCAGTAAGGATTTAAAATCTCATGATTTCTTAAATCTCTCCCTTCTTTATTATTTAAATCCCAGCCTCCTCCTAGGATTTTAAATCCTGGTTACCTTGCAATTTTCCAGAATAACAAATTTTTTCTATAAGATAATGCAAATTCTTTGACAAAATCCTAACAAATGCAATTGCTGCATTGCAAATCTTTTGACAAAATGCAAATCTCAGATTAAAAAAATCTGCGAACCAAACGCCCCCCTAAGGGAAGGTTTGCTTGAAATTATATTGTAATACCTCGTGTCTTTAAAGAAATCTAATAACAAAATTGGATGCCTTTTTATACGAGGAATGCATACTAATTACTAAAGAACTCGAGCACTGTAGTTTGCAATTCCGTTCTGTTGTGCAAAAGTTTTGAGTTTTAGACAATCTTTCATCTTTATATATCCTCATATCACCAGATCGACACCCACAAAATGAAAAAAATGAAAACGGAACTTTAGAGGATCAATGCTCAGAAACCATGTTTTCATTGGGGCAGAAGCTTTTAATTGGTATGCAAGGAGTTTATACCACATTGATTAGATGGCAAGAACCAGACAGCATAAAGAGTTTGACATAGAGCTTTTGTAAAATGGGATTAAAGAGTTAACAGTAACAAAACACATAGTTGTTGCAATTAGAACAGCTACAAGAGAAACTAGTTGTGCTAAATATCATCAATCTTATCACATATAGCAAGGCTAGACAATCTTCCACACATACAGAAGCACATACATTAAGACTTGTGTGGTGTGAGTAACCAAATGACAGGATACGACTCGCATCATGATCCAAATCATTCGCATGCAGGTTTTGTATCAAAGCTACTGAGACAAATTGCAAAAGCTTGGTAAGCTGAGAGAGGGTACCGATAATCCATGGTGAAAATGTCTTTGCCAATCTTCCCAAATTGCAGGATCACTTTATCTTGTTCTGCAGCTGATACATTGTGAGAAGGATCAACCGACGCTACAAGTTGGAAATTCTTCACGGAGGCTACTGTCACACGGCCTTTGAAATTCAGGCACCAGCATTGTAATTGCTCATGCCATCTAGGAGCTTTGTTTTTAAGCATCAGAGAGTCCACACACATGGGGCCTGATAAAGATGGGGTGGTGCGATCAATGCTCAGATCTTTGCTTTTAAAGGAAGGCGAGGAGAGAGAATGTCTGTCGTCAAAGGAGTGTGGGAAAGATTTTGGAGTTGGAGCGGTGCCCCCTTCTTGAATCGAAGAGATGGGTATAGAATGCATCACACAATTCATTCGCCTAGGGCCTCTTGTACGCAAAACGTTGAGTTCATAGGAGATGGTGGCTATGCTATAGCTACAAGCAGGTACTCTAGGAGATACTTGTTTTCTGTGAAATCTTTGACTGGAACGGGTATGATTGGTTTGAATTGCTTCATCATTTGGAGGTTGGCTGTCGTATATGGTGAACTTGGTTCCAAGGAAATTAGACCTGTTGCAAAAGTAAAAATAAAATGAAGAAATGGATAATGATACATGTTTAACTCATATCCACAGTTGTCAGGACTTGCCTTAGTTTGCCAACGTAAGTAGAGCTAGCTCGTGAAAAATCATCTGCTACCAAAGAGATTGCAAACTCTGTACTTGTTGCCCTCCTGATTTTCTTTGCTGCCAACAATAGCTTATCACTTTCATCCTCAGCTGTAGATCAGCAGACTTGTTAGAGTCAGAAAAAGAACAGAAGCCAGATTATTTTTTGAACTCTTCTTTATTGAACTACTAAAATGCACATGAATCTATAAACTTGCACTTTAGCATTTACAGTGAATATGAGATTGATCAAAAAAATTTAGACTATACCCTTTGTGTATATTTTACATCAACTTGCATCAGAAGATAAACTAGAACCTCCAAAAAGAGCATCATACCGGTAGTTTAAACTTTAAGATTTATTCTCTTTTTGGTTATTTGAAGATTTTATTTGTATGGGTACTATTACAAATCTACCAACAAATATGTGATTCTAGATCCCATTTACTTGATGTGAGAAGAAATGAAGATGTGATCCATTAAATGGAGTACTTAGAATGGTGAAAAATTATGCAAACTGTAACTACCTTCTATGCAAGTGCAATCTTGAAAATGGAAGGTGCAAAACATTGGGCAGCACAGAATATGTTAGCCCCACAAAAAGCCTACTTTTTCTAGAAAAATATCTTTGCACAGTTGCACCTCAAAACCAACTACATATTTAAAGTCACTGATGAAATGAACATTTGAAAACCTGGATCACACAATTACACGGGTAAAAGTCAAAGATAAAACAAATGATGGAAAAATACTTGAATAGACTATTGTTTAATGGGAAACTTCAAGTGAATTTCATAAAAAAAACAGCCTAGATACCACAAAACCATCAATCAATTTAGACACCAAAGAAAATGGTGCACCATGACTTACATGGGGTCAACCCAAAGTACAATCGGTGTGTGGAAGTTGCTCTATCTCTTCTTATGTAGCACTGAATCGGAGAATCTCGAGGACCCGGCTAATATACAAGGTTAAGAAACACAAATTATAAATCACTATACTTCAGCATAATTAAGTAGATAAGAAATTACAATAATAAATAACAGTTTCGTATCAATAGTTAGCAATATCCAACCTGCTTCAATGAGATTGGGAAAGTTAACCTCCCACATTCTTCAGGAGTCTTAACAATCTCCTTGGTTATATCCCTCCATGACTTACAAACCGATGCACAATAAACAACAACAGTTCTTGCAGGCCACGAAGTCTCGCTCTCTTCGACCCTACGGATTATATCCAAAAGCAGTTCTGGAGGCAAGTTCGCCCACTGACCTTGGTTTATCAATTCCGATGGTGCTACATCAGGGGCAATATGTGATCTAGTACGATTTCTCCAGTGTCTCCCTTCAATTCCTCTTCTGGAAATATTCCCAATTCCATCTCGCATCTCCCTCAGTTCGCGCACAATGCTTTTGAATGACATCTGGATGATTTTATCATGTCAATCCCAAAATTCCCTAGAATTCATAAATTATACAAAACACAAGAAAAGAGTATGAACGTAAGTAGTAGCAAAGTTAAGACGAAAAAAAACCAGAATTAATATAATTAAATAGTTAGATCTGAGCTCACGACTTCAGTTACTAAAAGTCTATGGAAACTATTTGACTATTATATGGTGTGAACTCACAATATCATAGCTAGCAGATTTTACATATATATTGTATAAAAATTTATAACAAATTTCCACTGTGAATCAAAGTTCTTTTGTAAATAATCAAACAAAACACAGAAAATGCGAAGTAAAGTAAAATCACAGTATCATTACATGAAGATAGCTTGCAATCTACTTCTAGAATAAGCGGAAATAAGCGATACTTAGAAATTTACGAAATGCAATTAGATTAAATCAATTTGAACAAGCTGGAGTGAGATGAAAACAACAAACAATAACAGACCTTTGCATCGATCGGAATAGATTACAGATAGTTGAATAATACGCGTTTCAGATCGGATGAGCAACGGATCGAGAAAATACTGGAAATCGGCGAATGTGGTCCATAATATCTGGTAAGCTAGGGTTACAAAACGAGCAGATCCCCTTCTTATGATAATTGTTTTCCGATCACGGCATCGCAGCCATGGCCACCGAAAAGATCGGCGCAATCTCCGGCACAGCGTTGGAGGAAAGGATTGAGAGATTAAAGAGACAAACCACTGTTTTCAATCAAACGCCCAAAATCTTCACGCCCTTAAAAATATGTACCTCGGGATGCTCCTACCGAGTGTTGTTATTCCCCCCAAACCCCCTTTTTATCCCATTTTTAAAATTAATTAAAAAATGCATTTTTATCTGCGCAAAAAAATAATTATTATTATTATCCATGTATACATTTTATCTTTATCTTTACTACTAATATAGTATTTAGTTTTTTACTATTTATGATGCATAATGTACAACTCTTTAAAGCTGCATTCTTGAATTTTAAGACATACCTATTATAAAGCTTATGGGACAACCTTTAAAGCAAAAATAATAAAAATAATAATTAAGATATTGATTTTATCGAGCAATGCAACGCATGGGGAATCAACAAGATGGAAAAATACAACGCACGCATTCTCTATAGAATTTCTTTGGGAACTAAAACGCAAACTTCACACTTCCTCTTCTAAACTCTAAAACGTCTCTCTGGAAGCTGAATATCTCTCTTCACCCTCTGAAATCCTTGACAGAAGAATCCTCATTCCAAATACATAAAACATGCAATTCTTGCGTGAGGGGTCCAAGATCAAAAAAGGAGACATTGTAGGTTCCATGGCATTTCCCTAGTGCGTCTTTCATCTGAGACCACTCTTGAGTCTCCTTCAACCCTAACGTTTGGTGCGTCTTTCAGCTGAGACCACTCTTGCGTCTCCCTGCTGAGTCTCCTTTGGTGCTGCTTCAACCACAAGAAGTCGACTGTCGCCGCCTCTTTGCTGCTTCTTCGAGACTTTCAGCAACTGTTTTCGTTTTTTCGTTCACTACGTTCAATACTTTCAGCAACTGATTTTGGATGCTTCTATTTTTTCTTAAAATGCTAATTTTTCCTGTTCGAGAAAATGGAAAAATGATTCTGCTGATTTTTCCAAAAAAATGTTGATTTCGAATGCAACTGATATTTATTAAATGCTTTGATTATGATAAAATGCTTCTGCTATCGGTAGGATAAAATGTTGATTCTCATTTGGGTTATTTATTGATAGAAAGACATCTCTCTCTTTCGGTAGGACTCGAAGCTATCTATGCAATGAAAGAAGAGGCTGAAGCTACGTGGTGATGTACTACTATGGCTTCTTTTCAACTTTATTTTGCAGAAACCCTGTAATGCATCTCAATATTTGTATCTATTTTTCTTGTTTTTAGTTTTTTTATTGAGAAATCATCTAACAAGAATGTGCTTTTGGGCATACTCAAGAACATGAAAAAGACGCTACATCGAACAAATATATTAGGCTGGTTCAACAACCAAATACAGGTATGTATTTGATTGATGATTCATGATTGACTCATATTTTCTTTAAAGAATGTCTTTATAATTATTGATTTTAGGGTTTTATAACTTGCAGATTGAGCATTCAAAAATGTTTGATTTTGTTGTTTTATTCATCTACTATGTTGTTTTTTATGAATCTTTTTAAATTTACATGCATTCA
Source organism: Centrapalus pauciflorus (assembly GCA_020465985.1). Lineage (NCBI taxonomy): Eukaryota > Viridiplantae > Streptophyta > Magnoliopsida > Asterales > Asteraceae > Centrapalus > Centrapalus pauciflorus. Next base: position 141,155 of record JAANYP010003053.1, read on the forward strand.
TTAAATTGTAAAACATAGTTGGTAGTGTATTCTTGAAATAGATAACGAATGTGCATACTTTTTAGATTAATTGGAGATTTCTCATTAGCTTCTACTTTAGTGTGATTATTTTGGTATTTGTTTAGATTTTAAATCTAAACTTCATTGTTTTTTATTTGTGATACTTATAATATGATTTTTATCAATTTGAGTCTGATTTTTTTTGTAGTGGATGTAATGTGAAGGAAAGCAAGCAAGTTGGAGTAAGGAACCACAAGTCCTTGGTGACATAATTGTATTCTTGTGACGGTTGGATATAGAAAGCCTCAAATGAGGACAAAATCTGCTGCTCAGATGACGTCTGTTGATTGAATGGGAGGTGCAGATACCATTTTTGGCTGCTATGGAGTAGACTCGTAGGCCAGCACACACTATAGCTCAGAACAGTAATCTTAAATTTCAGGATACTATAAGGAGATTCATGTCCCTTTTAATGTCTTTTTCAGTTGCTATTGCGTTATTTTTTCTTGCTATTATTTGGGCATATGCATAACTTAAATTTCTTTCAATCTGTTTCAAAGATGAGTCGTGGAGAGTTGACTATAGAGGATAACCAAATCAAGCCTGCAAGTAGGGACTGGGCAAATGAATATCAATAGCAATATAATGCAGGCTCGTCTTCTTGGGCAGATCAGTATGCAAATGAAGGGGCACATAGAAAATTTAAAATTTTCATATGCATGTACATGGATCATATATTTGTATTTAGCTGACAAAGCTTGATTTATGCATCATTGTCTTCAGCTTTCTAAGGTCCTAATAGGTGGGCTAAACAATATGCTACTGAACGTGTTCATCATGGACCAGTAGATGATTGGGCAGATGAATTGGACGTCAGATTGGTGAAGGGATTCTATGAAATGATTCCGCTGATAATTGGGCAAATGCATATGATGAGTAAGTTTATCTTGTTTTCTAATCTATGTAGTTTCTATTGTTTGTCGTTTTGCTCTTTAATCAACATTGAAGTCATTTTCAAGAAACTGTGTCATCCTTGGTAGTATTGAGAACCACTAAAGGCATGCTTTTATGCACCATCACAAAAGTTCCATGTATGCTTATTCTTGAGTGTCACACTAGATGTGAAGGTATGCTTTCACTTTTACTTTTACTTTTTATTGTTTATAATAAAATTTTAAGAAAATCATGAGTTTCGAGCATTCTTTATTCATTTGAGTTGCTCATTGATAAGAAATATTTGTTTTTGATTAATTAGTCAAGGTATGTTGCTTTGAGAATATACATTGTTGATTAAATGACTTATAGCACCGTTTTTTAACTCCACTTATGTGATGCTGGATTACAAATCGAACTTGACAACTAATTTATGCAATTTTGGTGCATCTTGGACTGCAAAGCATGCACTATGAATGACGTCTAATTGTCTTGCTAACACATGTCATATAACTCACTTGTTAGTTTTTCAATACTCTTCTTTCTTTATGCTATGCACATCCGAAGTTAAAATGATTGAGATGTTTTTCAATACTCTTTTTTATATGGTTCGTTTTAAAGCCTCTTAACTTTACACACACACACATTAAGATTATTATTCTTAACAAGTTTTAATTTTGGTATTAATAGTTTTTGGCTTGAGCATAACATGTAATTTTTACTTTTATGTAGTTTCTCTCGCTTATCCTTTTTGAATCATTTATTATTGAATGTAAATCGATTGTTTGTCATTTATTTTTATGGATTTGAGTCAATTGTCTCAGGCATTCAGATTTTATCTTTAAAACTTTTAGATAATCTGCATTTTTTTGTAATGATGCTTTATGATGCCTATTAGCCTGCTTTTTTAATTAGATATTTCATTTTTAATTGTTTAATGTTTATGTTATTTCTTCATCTAGCAACTCAAATATCTGCTGTGCGAGAAAAGTGCACTATTTGACATCCTAAAAAAGCTACATTGGATTAGATGGTGGATCCACAAGCTGAAAGAGCTACATGGGAGGCATTGGTTGGCTTTCTAAAGTGTTGCGTTCGAATCATTATGTGTTTTATACTTTAATCATCGTGTGTGTTTGTAGGAGATGAATCTGATGACCAAGGCAGATTAACTAGGTAACAAACTGGATGATTATGTCACAAAATTACACATAATCCTATCTCAAAAGGATGCAGCCATCCCACAACTAATTGGCTGAATTTCAAAAGCAACTCAGTAGTCATAATGTTCCGGCCACATCCTCTGCCTCAGGCTTTTTATCGTCATTTGTTTTTGATGGTTTTGATACTTTTTCACAATACTTTCAATGTTTCTTTCTGTGGGTTAATAATGTAATATATAGGTCTTGGTGGCAAAATAGGCACAGATTGGCATTAGAAGTTGCATTTTTTTGCGTATCTTACGTTTGTAATGGATTTTATTATAGGTTTGCTTTAGTACCGTGTCTTCATAATTTATTTTATCAGGGTAAAGTAAATGCGTACATTGCTTATGTTCATTTTAGTTGATGAGAATTGTAATAAGAGAGTTGTTAAACAAATGTTGTTTCCCTTTGTCCCCATAAAAAGCCTTGATTATATAAATTCACTTTGAATCAAAATAGATGAAAAATGTCTTTAGCTTTAATAAAGTAGCACATGGTTAGTTCACATGTATGTATTCAAGCTAGGGCTGGGTTTTTTTTACTCTGTATGTTAAGGATGTTTAGTTTCATAACTGGCATATTAAAATTAAATTGACATTGTTATTCAATCACATCTTGTTTTATATATGTTGTTCCAAATTATATAGCCTTTGTTTTAACATCACCATAGCTGTAAAATAACCATGTGCTACTTAATCAAATGGTATCGTAGTGTTGGTTTGAAGCAAGTTGATTGCACATTCAAGACTTCCTAACTCGATTCCCCTGTCTTGTTTCTATTTGGCGAAATAATTATTTTTGCATGTATCTGTTATGAAGCCTTGCTTGTATTGTCCATGGCCTCTGGATTCCATGTAAACCAAATAGACGCATTATGTTACTTTGAGTATTGACATTGTTGACTGTATCAAAATAGGTTGCCTGTTTTGGCTGGTACAACTGGAGCTCAGGGGGAACATATGGTTCACCTTATATTACAATAGATGGTGCTTTTCATGCTCGTACATTTGGGCAGGCGTCTTCCTTGACTCCTGCTTCAAGGTTGTTTTTTTTCATCCGTTTAAGGGAATAAGGTTCTGCAGACTTTTATGTTATTTTGTGCAATCTGTAGATTCTATAACCTTTTTATGTCTTTCTGTTGGCTTTCTTTTTCAGCATAAATGAACCTGGAACAGACAAAGTCTCCTTGCTTGGGACAAGATCGAACAGTCGGATAAAAAGAAATATACTGATTGTGTTATTCCCTTTATCTTTCAACAGTTGAAAGGACCTCAACTCCTAAAGCATGGATTCAATGATGTAATCGCTAAAGTCGGATAGACCAAGTTCGTGACTGGTCTCTTTTGGGTGGGAATGTTCTATCATCTCTATAATCAGGTAATTATTATTTGTAGCAAGATAGTAGATCAGGTGACAAGTCAAAATGGGTCTTCTAAGAGTGGGTCAAACCTGGTTGATTTGTAATTATGTCTAACTTTTGACATGTTTCTTTTTTTATAAACTGTTCGTTAAAACTATTAGTATAGTGTAACTCAATGTGCGAGGGTGAGGGCTTAAGAGAGTCTTACCGGTGTTTTATCATGTGGATTCGTTGATGTGCGAGGGCTTAAGAGAAATTTTGCGACAACTTTCAAGAACATGAAGAAAAACTGAAGGGAAATCTGGAGAAAGTGAAGAAGTGAAAGGAAGCTTTAGTCACTGCTTCAAATTTATTCAGAGTAATACTTTAAACTATATTACTTCCATCATTTTAAGAGAACTATAACATTTCTTAGTGTATGGGACGGTAACATTAATTTTTTTGTGATCAGTTATAAGTCAAATTCACCCTTGATCCTTCACTGATTTTTGTTGGAAAATAAACAGAAAAGCGGAAAGTAAAACATGTTATGAGTTGTGTGCAATGTCTGCATGTAAAAGTCAGGGTCCGATATAGTAGTGCGTCGCAGCCCCTTTCCAGCCTTGATGAATTTATATTCTAAGTATTAGAGGGTGCTGGTGAGATGCATTTTGACTCTGAGACACAAGAGTCTCGGAATGTGCAGTGGGTTTGAAATAGGACATCAACATCCTTGTATAAATATATAAGCCAAGTGTGTGTGTAAGAGGACTCCAAGACTTAGCAATAGCCAAGTCTTGGACTGATGATCAATTAAAAACAGAACAGCAGCCCTAAGCATGAAACATAGAATTTGTATGAAGCTCCCCAAAGTCTCGGACTTGGCAATGTGTTACTGCTGGGGATATGGTGGCAATTTGTATGTTCCATTTGTAAGTAATATTCTTGTAATTTCATTTGTAAGTAATAATCTTGTAATTCATTTTAGTATTTCCCAAGAATTTGTATGTTCCAAATGTGATCTAGAAATTACTTTTCATAAAAAGTAGATTACCTTTGAATCCCATATTTTTCACCAAAGTTATTGTTGTCTCAGATGCATATGATGGTGATTCTAACATTATGTTATTATGCTTAACATGGTTGGATCTTTCAATGCATAGGTGATCTGATTTCTGGACATCGTCAGAATCTTGATGCCCTTGCAAGTAAATATCTCGGTACTTATCAGGAAGAAGAAAATAAAGTCATAACAGAATCTTGATGCCCTTTCTGCTCTTATCAGGCAGAACACAATAAAGTACTGTTACGGAGGGATATGAGCATCCTCGATACTTTTGACGTTTGAGGAAACCAAGGGCTCAAGATGATCTAATTTAAGGAAGAGAGATAGGGTGCGGAAGTGGTTGTGTTGTACTTCTCAAGTCGAAGCGTCTTACCTGTCAAATGATAATGGAATGATATAAAACCACAATGATCATGTGGATGGTATGCTTCATATGAACTCCATTTTATTGGTTTATATGCAACCGATTGAGGCTTATATTGGCTTTCCTTCAACTATATTTTGTCAGTTATGTGAAAATGTAACGAATATATTGCTTATTTTACATGTAATGTAGGGCATCAAAAGGACCCTAAACCTTCTGTCAAATTCGAAGCCCAAAAGACAGTGTCAACAATAGAAGTGCCTGCACTTTCGCTTGATGAACTCAAAGAAAAAACTGAGAATTTTCGGGTCAAAGGCATTGATTGGAGAAGGTTCATATGGAAGGGTTTATTTTGCAAACTTAAATAGTGGAAAAGGTGTGGCTGTGAAAAAGCTTGATGTTTCTACTGAGGTGGAATCAAATGCTGAGTTTTTGACTCAGGTACCCAATGTATTCGCAAAGTAAATGTTTTGTTAGATACAACCCACTTACCTAACAAATGGGTAGATTTGGTTATTTCCAATGTGCGAAATTGGTGAAATATAAGAACTTGGCTAAAACATAATTGGTCGAATAGGTTGAAAGTTGTCAAAGTGTTTATTTTCGGTTAGTCCCTCCCATTTTGCTGCCTTTGATTAGAACAATTGATATCGTCCATTTCATACATATTTTATTGGACGATATCTCGTGTTTTGCATATTCATTTGGTTAATTTTCATCTCCAATTCAATCTTATAGGTTTATGTTTTCGTTTCAGGTTTTTGTTGAGTAATTGAAGTGAAATGTGCCAAAACAAAGCATGCTCGGCGAGTTCCACATATACTCGAAGAGTTCTCAGCTTAACAGAATAGTTTGAACTGCACCATACTCGGCGAGTATGCCATATTCCAGAACCGAATTTCTCCTTCAAACTCGGTGAGTTTGACCACTTACTCGGCGAGTAAACCTGAAAACTAGTAATTTCTGATAAATCCTGAATCAAGCCAGATCAAATGAGAAGTCGACAACACATGAACTCGGCGAGTTCATCTCACAAACTCGGCGAGTTTGTCTCCCTGGAGCTCAAATCAGAAAGTGACAACACATGAACTCGACGAGTTTATGGCACATACTCGGCGAGTTCCTCCCAGGCTATAAAAGGATTTTTCTTCACATTTAATGGGGACGAATTTTTATCAAAAAAACCACACACCATTTCTCTGATTTCTTGAGGAAGAAGGAAGGCAAAGAAGATTACCAACTTGGAGTTTTGACTTAAAGGATTGCATCTTCATCATCATACACCATTCGGGGAGTTTTTCGTATACTTAAGTTAATCTTAATGTGTGAGATGCTTGCTTATTGTAAGATGATGTTTTACTCCATTAATATGGAGTAGTTTTGTTATGTAATCATTTGGGTAGCAAACCCTAGACATTGGATGATTTATATTTTGTATATGATTGGATAATACGTCTTTGTGTACTTTGAATGAAAATATTGTTGTTATATTTGAGACTTCTTAAACTTGCTATGAATGCTTCATTATTTCCATAACGAGAGTTTGAAATAGTTGGTATTTATTTTTGATGAACCAAACATTTTGGTATAGTTGAATCTTTCTACTAGAGATAGTGAAAGAGTGTGTTTAATCGGTGTTTTCATAATAACGAGAGGGGATTTATGTTTTTATGAGAATATAGCATGAATTTTATTTATTCGATGTTAACTGAATCATCGTTCAAAGTTTGTAAAGTATTTGGGAGCATTCGGTTGCATGACTCAAGATTTGTTAAACAACAATAGACAACAATGACCATTTGAATTCTGATTTGCTCTTACTTTGTTTTTGCCTCATATCAACTAACTGTGACAAACATTATCAACGTTGTTTTTATAATTTTTTGGCTATTAGTTTGTCTCTTGTGGTTAATGAAAAACATATGTGTCTCATTTCTTAATTGGGTTAAAGTCATAGAATAATTGTGTACTTTTTAAAATGTATCGATATAATGCGTGTACTATTTTAATTATTCATATTACACGTGTACTTTCTGAATCGTTCAAATTTGATACGTACACTACTTTTTTTATACCAATATGAAACCTTTGGTAACCGGGTACTAGCTATACCTGTTAAGAGTGAAATTTCTCTTTTTATTAATGTTCAAATTTCCATAATTGAAGCATCAAATACACTCTTTCGTCCTTGTTATAACCTAGTAGGAGAAACCACACAGCACAGCCAACTTCAAACACCTACAGACCTCTGTAGAAATCTCCAATGATGATCTTCACCGTCTAGATCGAAGAACTATCTGTTGCGAAGCTTCTCCTCAGATTTCACACAGATCCAACGGTGAACAAGTTCGTACCGACGATTCTCCCACAATTGCGCAAAGCCAGACGAAATAACCAGTCATAAAAAAGTAAAGGTATCATATTAACAATATAAAAAGTACACGTACTATATCGATACACCTTAAAAAGTATACTGCTATAATTTTTATAATTTTTTAGTACTTTGAGGTTTGTTGTGGAAATTTTCTTTACATAATTTTTATAATTGTTTTATGTCTCTTCGAAAAATACATGTTGACATTCAGATATAAGCATAAAATCAAATATATTATTCATCTAAATATGGCATGTTGCCAACAATCACATATTTCTTTCTTTATGGCTTTTGATTAATTATATGCAAAGAGAAGGAACATCTCGTTAAACAGAATTTATTTGTCGTCGTCGTCGCTTTGCGCAGGTACTATACTAGTTTTAATTAATAGATTTAATATTTGTAAGAGCCAAGAGCATTTTCTAACATGCATCGTTTTAACTTTTAACATCATAAAGCAATATTTTTTACTTATATCGTTAATTATTACATTTTATCTTATATATATATATATATATATATATATATATATATATATATATATATATATATATATATATATATATATATATATATATATATATATATAGGTTCAAGTGAGTACCACCTCTAATGCAGCGCACCAGAAGGTACCACCCTTAAAAGTAATTTTTTTGAAATTTTTTTTCATGAACATGTTCTAATTAACATTACACATATCATATGTAAATTTCACGCAAATCCGAACACTCTAAGTGCATGAAAACACGCATCACATAAATGCACGTTCACATGTCTTCAAAATTATGTTAGTGTGTGTTCACATCATTTTTTAGAAGCTATGAGATGTGAATGCATGTGAAATTTACATATGATCTTTATAATGTTAATTAAAACGTGTTTTTGAAAAAAAATTTCAAAAAAAATATTTTTAAGCGTGGTACCTTATGGTGCGCTGCGTAACAAGTGGTACTCTCTCGAACCATATTCTATATGTGTGTGTGTGTGTGTGTATATATATATATATATATATATATATATATATATATATATATATATATATATATATATATATATATATATATAGAATATGGTTCGAGAAAGTACCACCCATTATGCAGCGCACCAGAAGGTACCACCTTTTAAAAAAAAATTTAAAATTTGTTTTCATAAACATGTTTTAATTAAGATTATGAAGATCATATGTAAATTTCACATACATTCACATCTCCTATCTCCTAAAACATGATGTGAACACACACTTACATAATTTTGAAGACATGTGAACGTGCATTTATGTGATGCGTGTTTTCATGCACTTAGAATGTTCGGATTTGCGTGAAATTTACATATGATCTGTGTAATGTTAATTAGAACATGTTAATGAAAAAAAATTTCAAAAAAATTATCTTTAAGGGTGGTACCTTCTGGTGCGCTGCATTAGAGGTGGTACTCTCTCGAACCTAAATCTATATATATATATATATATATATATATATATATATATATATATATATATATATATGGTCGAGATCCATGAAAAACTATATTAGACTGGAAAATCATATCAAATGCACATGTTCATTATGATAAAATGTTAAATTTCATGTAAAATTATAATATATATATGTTCAAAATTGCATTATGATTAACTAATTCATATCATCTACATGTTCGTTAAGACAAAATGTTTAATTTAATGCAAAAATGCGTAATGTACACATGTTCATGCATATTGCACATTTGAACATGTGCATATTATTATTTTGCATGAAATAAAACATTTTATCCTAATGAACATGTAAATTATGTGAACTAGTCAATAATAATGCACATTTGAACATATGTATATTGTAGTTGTGCATTAAATTTAACATTTTACCGTAATGAACATGTGCATTTAATATGCTTTTCCAGTTTTCCAGTCAAAGATGGTTTTCCATAGATCTTGAACATATATATATATATATATATATATATATATATATATATATATATATATATATATATAGAGAGAGAGAGAGAGAGGTGGGTTCAATGGAAAACCAATATGCACCTGAAAACTATGGAAACCTACGGATACCGTCCGATTTGGTGCATTTTATGAAAAATGCGGTTACATGAACGTAAATAAGGTGATGCATCACGCAGGATTTTGATGCATCAGACGGGAAATTTGATGCATCACGCGGGAATTGATGCATTTGTGATGGTGCACTGCGGTTTTCACAAGTTTTCAGGTGCATGGTGGTTTTCCATTGAACCTCTCTCTCTATATATATATATATATATATATATATATATATATATATATATATATATATATATATATATATATATATGGTTGGGATCATTGCAGAACCTTAATTTAGTGCAGAACCATAGAACCAATCTAAACCATTAGATTATAATATAACACTAGGGATAAGATGGTAATTATACAATTAACATTGAATTAATAGCAGCCTACCAAGTTTGACTGTCCACTTTGACTTTTTTTTTACTCTTTTAATATATAATGGACATGCAGTGTTGCATCGACGTTAAATATACGATATCAAAGTGTTCATTCGACATCGAATGGTCGTATGGGTAAAAAAATTTTACGAAAAATAAACACGTAAATTTTTTTTCAAAAAATATATTCATGACCGTTCTCGTTAAATCCACCAACTTTGACTACTAATTTTGACTATTATTTATCTCTGTTAATAATGAACGTATATGCAATGTTGCATCGACGTTAAATATACGGTATCAAAGTGTTCATTCGATATCGAATGATATCATGATCTCACCATGATATATTGCATCGTGGTCTGGGTAAAAATTTTTTTACGAAAAATAAAAATATATATCATAACCGTTCTCGTTAAATCCACCAACTTTGACTACTAATTGTGACTATTATTTTGACTCTGTTAGTAATGAACGTATATGCAATGTTGCATTGACGTTAAATATACGATATCAAAGTGTTCATTCGATATCGAATGATCTCATGATCTCACCATGATATATTGCATCGTGGTCTGGGTAAAATTTTTTTTACGAAAAATAAAAAATATATATCATAACCGTTCTCGTTAAATCCACCAACTTTGACTACTAATTGTGACTATTATTTTAGCTCTGTTAATAATGAGTGTATATGCAGTGTTGCATTGACGTTAAATATACGTTATCAAAGTGTTCATTCGATATCGAATGATCTCATTATCTCACCATGATATATTGCATCGTGGTCTTGGTAATTTTTTTTTTTACGAAAAATAAACACGTAAAATTTTTTCGTAAAAAATATATCATGACCGGTCTCGTTTTAAAGAGTATAAAATTCTCGTTTTTATGGTATAATTTTTTTGATTTAAAAATTAATAATATTAATGTTATTTTAATTTAAAGAAAAAAGATATTTATTTTGCTAATGTCAATCTTTTTGCTATTTCCAGTCTTTTCCTTTTTTAAATTAAAATATCACTATTACCAATCTTTTTTTCACTAATTCCAAACTTAACTCTTTTAATCAAAACCATTAGATTATATATATATATATGGGATCATTGCAGAACCTAAATTTAGTGTAGAACTGTAGAACCAATATCGTCCATAGATTAGAATAATCTAATGGTTTTGATTAAAAAAGTTAAGTTTGGAATTAGTGAAAAAAAGATTGGTAATAGTGATATTTTAATTCTAGGAGGGGTAAAAAAAGAAAAGATTGGAAATAGCAAAAATATTGACATAGCAAAATAAATATCTTTTTTCTTTAAATTAAAATAACATTAATATTATTAATTTTTAAATCAAAAAAATTATATCATAAAAACGAGAATTTTATACTCTTTAAAACGAGACCGGTCATGATATATTTTTTCGAAAAAATTTTACGTGTTTATTTTTCGTAAAAAAAAATTACCCAGACCACGATGCAATATATCATGGTGAGATAATGAGATCATTCGATATCGAATGAACACTTTGATATCGTATATTTAACGTCAATGCAACACTGCATATACGCTCATTATTAACAGAGCTAAAATAATAGTCACAATTAGTAGTCAAAGTTGGCGGATTTAACGAGAACGGTTATGATATATATTTTTTATTTTTCGTAAAAAAATTTTTACCCAGACCACGATGCAATATATCATGGTGAGATCATGAGATCATTCGATATCGAATGAACACTTTGATATCGTATATTTAACGTCAATGCAACATTGCATATACGTTCATTACTAACAGAGCCAAAATAATAGTCACAATTAGTAGTCAAAGTTGGTGGATTTTACGAGAACGGTTATGATATATACTTTTTTATTTTTCGTAAAAGAAATTTTACCCAGACCACGATGCAATATATCATGGTGAGATCATGAGATCATTCGATATCGAATGAACACTTTGATACCGTATATTTAACGTCGATGCAACACTGCATATACGTTCATTATTAACAGAGATAAATAATAGTCAAAATTAGTAGTCAAAGTTGGTGGATTTAACGAGAACGGTCATGAATATATTTTTTTGAAAAAAAATTTACGTGTTTATTTTTCGTAAAAATTTTTTACCCATACGACCATTCGATGTCGAATGAACACTTTGATATCGTATATTTAACGTCGATGCAACACTGCATGTCCATTATATATTAAAAGAGTAAAAAAAAAAAAGTCAAAGTGGACAGTCAAACTTGGTAGGCTGCTATTAATTCAATGTTAATTGTATAATTACCATTTTATCCCTAGTGTTATATTATAATCTAATGGTTTAGATTGGTTCTATGATCTGCACTAAATTAAGGTTCTGCAATGATATATATATATATATATATATATATATATATATATATATATATATATATATATATATATATATATATATATATATATATATATATATATAGATTGAGGTTCAATTGAGAACTTTTATGCACCGAGGCACCTCTAGGACCTTTTGTGCACCAAATAATCAAACAAAGGTGCACTAAGGGTATTTAGGGAAAACTAAAGATATGATAATAATTTATATCTAAAAGTCATTAAAAGATAATTAGGAGTTACATTTTGAATTAAAATCTCATATTAACTACATTCCTAATTTTACTCCTCATTTCTCTCTATCTCTTTCTCTCTCCTTTTCTCTTTAATCGTGTTCTTCATGATTTTCATAGTGATGATGATTTGAAGATGAAGATTAACGATGAACAACGATGATGATGAACATGAACAAGAAATGCAACCGATGATGATTATGAAGAACACAATGCATAGATGGATGATGAACGATTAATAATGATGATGCATAGATGGATGATGAACAATAACGATGCATAGATGGATGATGAACGATGAACAACGAAAAATGATGATGCATAAATGGATGATGAACAATGACGATGCATAGATGAATGATGAACAAGTTGAACACGATGCATAGATGAATGAAGAATATGAACGACGAACACGATGCATAGATGAATGATGAATAAGTTGAACACGATGCATAAATAAAATTTGTGTATTTTTTTTGTTAAATGCATCTTTTTTGAACACGATGCATAAATAAACACGATTACGATGAAATGCATCGATCTCCATCATCTTTTTTTGAATTTGTGTACTTTTTGTTAAATTTGGAAATATATCAATTGAATTTATTTAGCATTTATTATTTGATTATTTGTTGAAATATTAAATTTAATAAGGTATGCACATTCCCCAAAATGCTATTCCTTGTTTGGTTCTATAATGCACAATATGCATCAAATTGTCCAACTATTTACCCTTTTGTCATTAATCTAATCCATACAATTTTTTGATCTAATGGATGATATGGGTACTTTTGTACCTCGGTGCATAAAAGTTCTCAATTGAACCTCCCTATATATATATATATATATATATATATATATATATATATATATATATATATATATATATATATATATATATATATATATATATATAGAATATGGTTCGAGAGAGTATCAGCCATTATGCAGCGCACCAAAATGTACCACCTTTAAAAAAAATGTGAATTCATATTTCTAGCAATTCATAACAACATTAAACAATATATGAACAATTATAACAATCTAACACAATCTATTGAATGATTAAGAGAAGAATATTACATTTGGTTCATGGCTTTCACTCAAAGCAAACTTCTATTCTCTCTCTAGATCCGTATCCACTTTCTATTTTGTTCGATCCCCTCCAAAATAGAAATACTACTTCTATTTATATACACAATATAACTATTGTGTATTTACAATAAATTCCCCTGAACTATTACAAAATATTGTTTTCAACTCTACTTATAATTGTACCCAACAATCTCCCCCTTAGAGATGAAAACAATTTTTCATTTAAAGTTCTCTGTTCAGGTTAATTCTTATCTAGAATCTTCTTCTTTTCTATGATCTCTGAATCTTCTGATTTAGAAACTTCTTCTTTATTGTCTCTCTTTGATCTTCTCATCTCTTCTTTTCTGATCTTCTCTTTTCTTGATAGGACACTCCCCCTTGAATCATGAATAGCTATTAAATCTCTTTCTTGATCAATTGTCTTGAGAT
>JAANYP010003053.1:156710-186170 GCA_020465985.1 Centrapalus pauciflorus
ATCGTCTTCAATCTACTCAATCAATTGTCTCTGAAAACTAGCTTTTCTCCCACCTCATGATGATCATAGAAATATGAACACAATCTATAGATGGTTTGCTTCTTGGGTAGGTCTTCCGGTTCTGGTTAGACCATAGAAGCGATATTTATGCCTATCACTCAGATTGGTGCATAATCGGAGTCAGCAGAAAAATTTTCAGCTTTGAAAGGTCATGAGATATGATGAAATCCAACTTATATGGTATTGGAGATGATATGCAGATAATTTTGGGAGATATCAAAATGAAATGGAAAATCTGATATATGATATGAAAAGAATAAGATTTTCTTGAAAGAATTAGCACATGGGAGATATCAGGAGAATCCAGTATAAATTGGAAGAGTTCTAACAAAAAGAATCTCAGAAGAAATGAGATTATGAAAATCAAAGAGATTAGATCAATTAATCTCAATGATAGATTCAGAGATTCATAAAAAAATTTCTTTCAACTCAAAAACTCTTTCTATGTGTGTGTCAAATATTTTCGTGAAAAATCACACACCGTTTTTGAAAAATGTCATCGTCAAAGTGCGTCTGAAACTCCCCCTAGAAATAAGCACACACAGTTAGTCAACTCATAAAAATGAAATCAGGAGCAAAAAATTATAAAAATAAAACTCCCTCTTTGTCAATTTCAGCTTCGGAGTTGAATTCAGGGCAAGAATTCTAGTAAGATTTGTCTCTCAGACTCGGGTTCTAATCGAAAATGATTAGAAGCCATATGTCGCGGAAGCTCGGGTTTCAGTCTTATGTAACTGAAAGCCTTTGACTCTGGTTCATTGAAATCCGGGTTCTAGTCTGAATTTAACTAGAAACCACTTTGATTTGAAACACGGGTCTTGATCTGATGTAATCAAGAGCCTATTGAAATGAAGAACGAGTCCTTATCTGGAATGATAAGAAACCTATAACCTGCAGAATTTAAGATGTCTTTGGTATCCAAACAGATTTGGATCCAGACTTGTTAGCGCTCTTGGGTACCCATTTCAAAACAGGTTTTGGTACCCACTTGTACTTGGGTTTAGGTACCCATTGCATGTTATAACTATCAGCTTCTCTTTCAAACGCAGAAAACAAATTTCTTTGAGTATGAGAAAATTGAATATCTGAATTTCTAAAGAAACTTGAATTTGAATGATCAGACTTTTGCGAACTCTTCTTTTTGAAAAACTGTCCGGTTCTTGCCTGTTTCTGATAATACTTGGTATTTTTCTGTGAAAATGTTTTCTGATTAGAATGACAAGTATTTTCAGAAACTTTAAGAAAATTTGACTTCGAAGATTCACCGGTGTAAATCTTGACCGGAAGTTGTTCAACAATTTTATCTTTGCCGCTGTGTATCTTTAACAGATACTTAAGTTTAAGATCTGAAGAAGAATCAAAACTTAGCAGAGTTAGTTAGATTCACTTCACTTTCAGAAGACAAACCAGAGTGATCAACATTGGAATTTAAACACACTGAAGAAGGGGTCTTAACTTTTGACTCAGTTGACGAAGTAAACACATGTAATTGTTTTGTAAGATGAAGTATCTGATCTTCCAAACTTTTGATAATGACTAAATTTGAATTTCTGTCATGATCAAATGATTGGTAATCAGATTTAAAAGATTGTTCTTTGATTAAGAACATTTGTCTTTCATCTTCAAACAATTCAGATTTTGATTTAAAATCTTGTTCTTTAAGTAAGAACTCATGTCTTTCCTTCTCAATCAAATCTTTAGTTAAAGACAACTCTTGTTGAAGAGCAAAAATTTCTTTATTTTTGTTTAAAATACAATTCTGATCAGTTGGTTTTGTCTTACAAAGTCTATCTTCAAGATCCTGAACTTTCTTGTAAAGATCAGATCTTTCAGGCAAAAGATATTTCAGTTGAGTTGCATTCTGAAAATTTTCTTGTTTCAGCTCATCAAGTTCTTTAAGTAATTCAGATATTTTCAATTGATGAGCACAACTCTCAGAGTTTTGTTTTTCTTTTAAGTTTTGAATTTCTTCATTCAATATTTGTACGTCACGTAACGCCAAATGTTTATCAGTATTTAACTGAATGAGAATGTCGTAATTGTTCTTACGAATCTTTTCAGATTCAGTAAGTTTGACAATCAGCTCAGACTTTGAAAATTGTTCAAACATCATTATGAATTGCAGAAAAATGAACTTCCAAGATCTTTTATGGACTTATGAAAATTTGAATGAATCTTGATTGAATAAAACTGAATCTTGAATGATTAATTTGTTAAAAATCAGCTCTGATTTGACTTTTTGACGTTGAAATTTTAGATTTTCTGCAGAAAAATGCCCATAACTTTTTTCTGGAGTGGAATTGGGCCTCGAAAATTTACCGAACCGGCTACGCCGTTCTAGAAATGTAGATCTCTTTTCAAGCTTCGATTTGGCGTATGGTAGGCCTTCTAACGATGTTCCAGTCAAAAGTTATGGTGAATTTAAGCAGCAAAGGTCAAATACTCAAAACTCGAATGATATTGGATGAAACTCGAATGTATAAGAATCAAACTCGATTGATGAAGACTCAAACTCGAATAAAGAATCACCAAACTCGAATGAATAAGTATAAAACTCGAATGATTGAGTATGAAACTCGAATGAACAAGAATGAAACTCGAATGAAGAAGGTATTAAACTCGATCAATTAAGCTTGAAACTCGATCAATTAAGCTTGAAACTCGATCAATTAAACATGAAACTCGAATGATTAAGGCTTAAAACTCGAATCATAAGGCATGAAACTCGATGAATGTATTATCAAACTCGAAATAAGCATATATCAAACTCGAATGAAGCATTCAGCAAACTCGAATGAAGCATTCATCAAACTCGAATAAAGCTTTCATAAAACTCGAATGCCTTCTTTATAAAACTCGAATGCCTTCTTTATAAAACTCGAATGCCTTGTTAATAAAACTCGAATGCCTTCTTTATAAAACTCGAATGACACTATGAATATAGTTATGTCCGAGTTTTATCATTTTTCAACAAAAACAAGATCAGATTCGAACTTTTTCAACAAAAATCCATGATTTGACCTCAAATTGATTTCGAGGGTTCGTTTTAATAGCAGAAACAACTTTTGTGAAATCACTTTGGCTAATTCTCGATTAAAAACCAAAAATTGACCAAAAACCTCAAGAACACACACTTTTTCAAAAAATCTGAAATTTCTCAATTAAATTCTGTGTGTTTTGAGATAATATTTGATGTTTATGTCATCAGATTCGCCTTTAAATTTCACACCTTCGATCCAAAATTCAGATCATTTCATCCACAGAATCAAAATCCTCAATTGATTTTCAGATTTTCAAAAAAATGAATATAACAGTGTTCTAAAAAAAACGATTTCAGATTCAAAATTCACTCAAATTCAGCCATATTAGGCTCTGATACCAATTGTGAATTCATATTTCTAGCAATTCATAACAACATTAAACAATATATGAACAATTATAACAATCTAACACAATCTATTGAATGATTAAGAGAAGAATATTACATTTGGTTCATGGCTTTCTTGCAAAGCAAACTTCTATTCTCTCTCTAGATCCGTATCCACTTTCTATTTTGTTCGATCCCCTCCAAAATAGAAATACTACTTCTATTTATATACACAATATAACTATTGTGTATTTACAATAAATTCCCCTGAACTATTACAAAATATTGTTTTCAACTCTACTTATAATTGTACCCAACAATCTCCCCCTTAGAGATGAAATCAATTTTCAAATTAAAGTACATTGCAGGGAACTTGAACATTAACATTATGAAGATCATATGTAAATTTTACATACATTCAAATCTGCTAGCTCCTAAAAATGATGTGAACACACACTTACATAATTTTGAAGACATGTGAACGTGCATTTATGTGATGCGTGTTTTCTTGCACTTAAAGTGTTCGGATTTGCATGAAGTTTACATATGATCTGTGTAATGTTAATCAAAACATGTTCATGAAAAAAAATTTCAAAAAAATTACTTTTAAGGGTGGTACCTTCTGGTGCGCTGCATAATGGGTGATACTCACTTGAACCTAAATCTATATATATATAATTTGAATTTTCATACATTTAGTTTTTTTTTTTTTAAATTTGATTTCTGTATTTAGTAAAAACGGATAAGATTTATATTATTTAGATTACACTGAATATTGATTAAAAATAAATTTTAAAAAATCTAGTTTCTTTCCAAAATTTAGTAAGTAATATGTTATTGTTTAGTTAGTACACCGACTATTTTAAATAGGCACCTAGACTATCAAGTTGTTAGTACAACTTATAAAATTGTTTAGTTAATATATCAACTCATAAAATTATCGGTATTACAATTAAAACTTTTAAAAGAAATTATGTTATAAAATGAGATTGTTTGTGTAGCATTCCATTTCTGAGCCATATACCTCTGGAATTATCTAAGTGGTTGATTTGATTATTAATATTGAGTTTGACAAAGCAAATGGTTAAACGTGGAATCGTTACGTGAGGAGACCACGTGAAATCTAGGTTACGAAGTAAAGTTTATTAAAAGAACACCTTTTGCTTAATATTCATTGGATAATTAGTAACCCGTTTGAAAACATTTTTGTTCTCATTTTATCATTTTATATAGTATGAATAGAAAGAAGTAATGGAAATTTTTCTCGGCTATTAAATGGTTGGCATTACGTTACGTGAAAAATAAAAGTAATTTTATGAGTTAAAAAATTACAGGAGCATTTAAAAATTATAAGCTTCAATTTCTTATAAATTACGTGTCAAACAGATCCTAAAATAACATGACAGCGAAGGTATTGAAAAAGATAGATGTATAATTCAAGAATGGTTTTTTTTTGGGTACTTTGTTTCATACTCTCTCTTCCCTCCTAAG
The DNA here is from genome assembly GCA_020465985.1 of Centrapalus pauciflorus. Classification (NCBI taxonomy): domain Eukaryota; kingdom Viridiplantae; phylum Streptophyta; class Magnoliopsida; order Asterales; family Asteraceae; genus Centrapalus; species Centrapalus pauciflorus. The sequence continues at coordinate 161,629 of JAANYP010003053.1, forward strand.
TTGACCTTTTTACATCTTATTCTGGTTTATTTGTTATTTTTGGAAAAAAGAAAATAGTTACACAATAAAAACAAACATATCTAAACAGAAAAATGAAATTGGGAACATGGTGTCCACATCCAGGCAATATGTTGCAAAATTATGTATATCTTTCAAACATATAAATAGAAAGAGGATGGATAAAGAAGAGTAAATACATGATGTTTTCGATAATGTGTTGGCAAGATAATGTATGTGGGATCTTATGCCTCTATAGCTAGCTTGCAAAATGGCTAATAATATATATACTAGATTATGACTCACGGACACGTGGGTAAATTAAATTAAGTTACTTAATTAATATTACAATAATTTTTTTCTGATGGATACTACTTGTAAAATTATATTTTACAATGTTTGTTTTTATCATTTTGATATTTTTGTAGCACTAATTGTCACTAATTTTACGTCATGTGTCAATTTGATATTTTTGTGGCACTAATTGTCACTAATACAGATAGGTCTTGAAAATCATAGAATATCCATGTCTATTATTGACAAATTATATTATATGCACTTGAACACACTTTATGTGACTTTCAACCAGTTTCAATTGTAATTTAATTTTTTATAATATACTCATTTGACCCGTTGGAGACAAAAAATATAACCCTAATAATCCATATAGGTAATTAGTTGAATTTGGTAACTTCATAAATAATAATGAGTTGAATTTGGTAACTTCTAAAAATTAATATATGGCATAGGTGTAATTATTTATTTTAGTTAAGGGTATAAGAGACATTTCATAAATAATTATGAGTTGTCATTAATCTGGACCATTGATTTATTTTCATCCAATGGTCCAGAAACCACAAGTGGTTTTCTTATTTTATATATATATATATATATATATATATATATATATATATATATATATATATATATATATATATATATATATATATATATATAGAGGTTTGTGTTGGACTCTTTAGTACAATGGAAATCAAATAGTATATAGTTATGTTAAATACAAATGTTACTTTGAGTGGTGACAAATGGAGGTCCACTTTTTTTTTTTTTTTTTTTAATTTTATAAAAGTGAAACTTGCTTGATCATGCCATGGCGTTTTCATCATGGATTTAAATTTTGGATCACTAGGAAATTCTGATAAACTGTTTCAATTTTAAGGTTAACCGAACCGCTTTTTCTATAATTTTAAGTTTGGTTAACAGAAACGAAAAAAAATTCATTCAGTTACGGTTCACGCTTTTAGCAATAGAATATTAACCCAAAAACCAAAAATAAATTTAATTTTATATTATTTAGTTTTTTGACACATCAATTTAACATTTATACCAATACTAATATAATTTTATTACCCACTAGTTAATCTATATTTAATTTTGTAACCCAAAGTAATTAATATTTTCGTTTACAATTCAACTGTGATAAAAATACGAAACAATTCATTTATTCTTACTAGATTTTAGGAATAATACTCATTTAGCGATAATTTATTAATACATATATAACTTAATTCATAACTTTGCTATTGTAAACTTTTAAAAATATTTAAATATTAATTGTTGGAGTTTTTAAAATTTAAATTCAAATTTATTAATTTAAAAAATGGTTAGATGGTTAACCGAACCGAAAAAACCAGTTAACTGATTATCGGTTAACTGGATATTTTGGTTTAGGTTTAGGTTCACAAAATCCTCGAACCAACATGTCCGGTTAATCATCTAAAACTCGTTTTCAGTTCGGTTAACCATCTGTGAACAGCTCTAACTAGAGTGGAATATTAATGATAAGTGGACGGGTGGTCTTGGTTATGACTAAGGTGGAAATGGAAATGTTGGAACCTAGAAGTTAGAGCATTCTGATTTTAAACCAACAGAAGATAAAATTAGAAGTTTGGAACTTGGAACATTCTGATTTCAAATTAACCAATAGATGACTAAATTGTCTATGTTGTTTAGGTTTTATCGTTCTACGCTTGAGTAGTACTCTTTTATCTTACGTGTCTTATTTACTTGAGTGCTTGACTTACTTGGGTTATTGAATGTTTATCTATCCAAGTTGTAACATTTTAATTAATAAAAATAGGTGTGAGGATGAGTAGGGGTGTTCATAAAAATCCGAATCCGAGCATCTGAAATAAAAATCTGAAAATTTGATCCGAAACTTCGGATATCCGGATTTTCGGATATCCGAAGTTTCGGATTCGGATAGCAAAATTCACTATCCGAAATTTTGGATATCCGATTTTGGACACCCCTAGGGATGAGCCGACTAGATTAACCAGATTCCAAACCCTAAAAATTAGTGTGTTAGTTGTTTAAGTATTTAGATAGGACAGTTTGTTATTGTTTCGTCATATGGACATTTAAAACCTCACCGGCCCATAAAAATAATATACAAATGGATTTAATTTGATTCCAATGTATATATATGTGTCTATATATATATATATATATATATATATATATATATAGACTAAGGATCTTTTGTGAACACTTTATTCGTTGTGAACATTGTGAACAACCATAAAATAGCTTCTGAATCTTCTGAATCTTGTTGAAAATAGTACTGGACTCTTCTATTAACCTATTAATACTATTGGATCCTTTGGATCTTATTGAATCCTATGAATTTGTCGAATCTTATGAATCTTGTTGCATCCTATGCATCTTGTTATAAAAACTACGTACTGTGAACCTTTTGAATGTTCTGAATCTTAAATAGACACTTCTATGAACCTTTTGAATCATATGAATCATATTACAAACACTTGTTGATATATATGAATGATTATATGTGTTTTTTTTATTTGTTCACAACGTGCACAACGAATAACTTGTTCACAATGGATCTCATCCCTATATATATATATATATATATATATATATATATATATATATATATATATATATATATATATATATATATAGATTGAGGTTCTGTGGGGCACCATATGCATCAGAACCAAATGGGAACCAAAAATGCATTGCTTGTTTACAAATGATGCAATAAGGGTAATATTGGAATACTTTATTTGAAAAAATTAATTATTCTTTTAATTAATAGATTGGGATTAAAATAGGAAATTAAATCAATCTCATTAACCATTCTCCATATATTATTCCCCCTCTCTCTCTCTCACACACACACACACACAATCGACCGACGAGTTTGAGAAGACGATGATGAGATGAAGATGAAAATGATGCATCACGTTGAACTCATGAACCTATGAACGTATACGATGTGAAGAAGACGAATACGAAGATGCACAGTATGAACACGATGATGCATAACCTGGTGCTCCATATGAACACAATGATGCATAACCCGGGAAAAATAAATACGAAGATGCACAGTCGATGAAGATGATGAAGCATCATGTTGGATTTTTGTTCAATTGGAATTTTTTAATTTTAGAAGTGCATTTTATAAATTTATTAGCATTTAATACTTGATTATTGAATTAAATATTCAATCAATATAAATTTAATTTTGAGTTGACTTGATATATTATTTTTTCCGAAAATACCCTTATGCACATCTAATATGTAAATCGTGCATCATAATGCGTTCACAAATTTCATCTTTATTACCCTTTTGCCATTGTAATCTTAGCCATTCATTTTCTAGATCTAACGGTGTATATGAGTTCCTAAGTTGCACGATGCACACAGGTGCCCCATAGAACCTAACTCTATATATATATATATATATATATATATATATATATATATATATATATATATATATATATATATATATATATAGATTCAGGTTCAAAAAGGTACCTCTCGAAATCAAGTGCACCCGAAGGTACCAACCTTAAAAAACTTTTTTTTTAATTTTTTTCTCATAACCATGTTTAAATTAATGTTATACACATGATATATGAACTTCAAATACATTCACATTTTCTAGTGTCCTTAAAAATTATGTGAATGCTCAATGCATATTTATGTGAAAGGTCATTTCACACCATGTGAATGGTGTGAATGACCATTCACATGATCTTTTTTTACCATTCACAAGATTTATGATTTTGCTCCTTTTGAAAAAAAGTCTTATAATGTTATCTTATACATGTCTATTCAAAAAAAATATATGTGAATGATCATTCACATTAGGGTACGCTGGGTACGCTGGAATCTCATAGGTCCTTTCTGGATTCTAACTTTTGGGTTGGTAAAATTTTGCTTACTATAGATAAGATACCATTAAAATAAATATAAAATATTTAAATAAAATACTTTACAGAAATCTATAATAAAGTTATTAATATTGTCTTCTACTTCCATTTAAAACTATTTGGAAACACCTCGATTAAAAATATAGAATTTTAAAAGGACGTAACGCAATAAGTATTATTCATACATATTTAAAATGAAAACTTATCAGAAAATGTAATATAAAATATAATTTTTGACAATAAACATATTATGAAACATTTTAGGCCATAAATTTTAACATAAAATTTTATTTTTGTCAAGTAAGAACATGAAATTCAAGTTTTAGGTCCAGAAAACATAACCAAATGTTGTTTTTTCAGAGATAGGGACCATAGAATTAATTTTTTTTAATTGGTAGTTGATATCTTTTATGGTCAAAATTGAATTTTATCTTATTTTTCTTGACCTAAAAAATTCGCATTACCTATATTGGCAAAATTTTTATTTTATATTATAATTCTTAACAATTTTACTATTTAAAAACACAATAAAAATATTAGTTTATGATGTAAAATAGGGTTTATCAAACAAAAAAACCAACACGTTTTCATGATTTTATTGCGTTTGCGTCCTTCCATGTTTTTTTTTTTTAAGAAAAACTCTCAACTTACTTTTTTTCTTGGTTTTGTGATATTTGACCATTAGAACCCGATTATAATGGGTGAACCAAGTTTCTAAAAACTGAAAAACCGGATTCTAGTAGCCAAATTTCATTAAACAAAAAAAAATTAACTTGAAGACTATTCTGGAAAAAATAACACGGAGAAATGAAAACACAAAAATCGTGAAAACATGTTGTTTTTCATAATAAACCCTATAAAAAATAATATTTTTCTTGTAGAAAATTAAGTATTTTTGTCTGTAATTTTTAAGTTCGTATAGATTTTAAGTATACATTTGTCTACTAGTTAATTAACCCGTGTATTACACATAAATTTTAATAAATATATGTTTCTTAAAACTATATAAACTTAAAAATTAGAAAAACTAATATTTTATTACTAACTTTTAAATTTATTATTATTAAACATCTTTTAAACATTGTTTGTTAAGATTTAATGGATCTAACATAATTATATCTTTAAAGAAATTGATTTAGTATTAATCTAGAAATTTAATTAATACGTGTTAATTATAAAGATGTCAGACATTATGAGAAAATGACAAATGACAAATTAGTTTATTTTTTATTAGTAATTATAGAATAGAGGGGATACATTATGAAAGTGCGTGCAGTAAACTAGTTATTTATGTTATATAATTAATTACTAGAAGATAGTGTTTATTATCTCTAAGTTTGAACCTATTTACAATATAATAATTTCAAATACTGTTAAGATTATGGATTTTTAATTGTTTCACATTAAAAAAAAAACCATGTTGTCTCTTTTTTTTTTATATGAGTCCCTTAAACATTTTATTTGGCTTATAAATCCCTCCAACCAATTAATACTCACAAATCTAGTAAATACAGGTTACATTGGGTTGTCGTGCTTATATGACATCGATGCGGTATCCATGTAAGTAACAAAATGTCCATGTGACAACTTCACAACAAACAACTTATTTATTACAATTAAAAACAAGGGTTTATTATGAAAAAAACCATCATGTTTTTCAACTTTTAGCGATTTAGTCACTCCATGTTATTTTTTACCATAAAACCCCTCATGTTACTGATTCGTTGTTGGTTTTAGGAAAGTTACCTATTGTAACCGGTTTCCTCCTGCCGGTCATCTTCTCCGATCATCTTCGCCGGCGACTTCACCTTGCAGCCCTTCTGTGCTGATCATCTTCTGCACAACCATCTTAACCATCGCACATGTTTTGGGGGCGGCGACTTCCGACGACAACGGCTCAACCCTAGCGCCGACAGGAGGAAACCCTAGCGCCGCCATATCCCCATCACCGCCACCACCCTCACGACATCCACCACCACTTGGCCTCACCCACTCTCTTACGGTCACTCGCTCGATCTCTCGGCTGCGTCCACCACACAACTGCCGCCGACCAACCAACCTACATATCAGGATTTATTACCGGTATAACCGGTTGTAAGTCAAATATTTCCTAAAACCAACAATGAATCAGTAACATGAGGGGTTTTATGGTAAAAGATAATATTGAGGGACTAAATCGCTAAAAATTGGAAAACATGATGATTTTTTTCATAATAAACCCTAAAAACAACAATTATTAAAACAAAAACAAAAAACTAACCACTTTTCACCTAAATATTAGCATCTCTTTCGGTGAAGGTTGCCTCCTAGGCTCTCCATCGGAGCCCTTTCCATCAGCTAGCGCCTAGCGTCCATCAACCCTTCTTTCTAATTTGAAAACTTCAAGATCGATTTAGAAGCTCATAGACTTTTGGCTTAAACCAAACATATGACTTGAATGGATTTCAATTTCAAATTTTTTTTTATGGGTGATTGGTTCGTTGATATCCGTGGGGATTGGTCCAATTGGAGATGAAAGAAATTCAATTTAGTGACTAGCAATTGGAAAAAGAAAGGAATTAAATTTTAATTGATGACATATCTTAATTTCTTGATATATTATAATTCATTCATAAACATTTTAGCATATCAAACATGACAAAATAAACACCCTTTTATAGTAAGGTAAGATAGTAAATTTAAATGAAATTGTTGTGTATGACAAACTTTATTGTATACAAATCACTTTAAAAAGAATAAAACTTCATGTCTATCTATATTAATCATTCTTCTCTATCTAAATTTAACACATTTTTATCCTCTATATGATTAAGTTATCAACATGTAGTAAATTCATTGGATGAACAATTTCCCATTTAAGCAAAAAAGTTTTACAAAAAATATTTCCAATTTAATAAAGAAGCTCGTTAGTATTAGAAGGCTCATTATTTTCTTTATCTTTTGTAGCATTGTCATGACTAGTAACCAATGATAAACAGTCTTGTTATGAAAGCAAACACTTTTTATATTAGAATATCTAAAAGTCTAAACCTTTTCATGTCAATTGGGACCCTTGGGAAAATAATTTGTTAAATAATGTATAGTGTAGGGGTCTCCATTGTAATTATGTAATCTATTTATATGAGATGAATACAACACACCCATTCATGGGTTTCCACACAATTTAGCATGGTATCAAGCCTAAACCTAAATCCTTGATATTAGGTTTTTTTCCGGTCCACTGCCCTCCGGTAACCCTAACCGCCGCCGGTGCTTCCAGCCGCCGACGGTCACGCTTCCGCCTTCTCAAGCTCACTGCTACCGCCGCTGACTTCTGGCCCTCTATCGCCGGCCACCCTTGCTGCTCCTCAGCCGCCGCTGCCTTCTGGTCGCTGCCTTCAGCCGCCGCTCTACCTGCTCGTGCACCACCGCCGCCGTAGAACTATAACCCTAGTCGTCTTGGTTCTGCGCCGCCGTTTCTGCAAACCCTAGACTCGGTTCTGCGCCGCCGTTTCTGCAACCTGCTTCTCTCTGGTTCGCCTACCTGCTTCTGCCTACCTGCTTCTCTCTGGTTCGCCTCTGATCGTCGCCGGCGCTGTCTCTGTAACCGTCGCCGCTGCTCGTCTCCGGTGTTTGGTCGCCACATCTGCCCGCATCTGGTTGTTCTGGTTCTATTTTCCGGCGCCTATTGCTGCTATATTTCTGCTGGCCGGTTCTGGTTCGATTGCCCACAGCCCTCTCGGTTACTGTTGCTGCCTCCTACTCCTCCTCTTTGCTGCTGTGTCAACTTCCTGCCGCCACTGCTGTCCGCTAGTCGTCTAGACGTCGCTGCCTTCTTCTCGAAAACCTTTGTGAGCTCGTTCTCGTTTTCTTTATTTTACGGTTATTTTTTTTATTTTCCATTTGCACCTATTATTATTAATCATGACTGGAAATATTACACCCACAACCAACCCAACTGCTTCCCAACTTGTTTTTGCCATTGGTAATGTCTACCCTCAGTTCAGTTTCAAATTAACAACTGATGGGTCTCGATATAAACTGTGGCGTCGTATTTTCACTGATGTCTGTAAAGGGGAAAAAGTCATGGGTCATATTACTGGGAAATCTCAACCAACCAGTGTTGATGATGAGGATTGGGAGGCCATTGATTCTCGCATTAAATCATGGTTTTACTCTACATGTGAACCAAACCTACTTAACCTCATCACAAAAGATAACTGCACTGCACATGACCTTTGGGAAGCCTTGGATGCTCATTTTTTAAATAATAAATTGTCTCGTAGCCTCCAACTTCAAACCCTATTTCGAAACACCAAAAAGGGTGCTCTTTCTATTACTGATTACTGTCACACCCTAAAAGACATTGCTGACTCCCTTGCTGATGTTGACACTAAAATCACTGATCAGGATCTTGTTTTGCAAATTCTACAGAATTTACCCTCATCCTATCAAAGCTTAATTGACGTCATCACACATACCAAACCTTTTCCCTCTTTTCTTGAAGCCAAAAACATGTTACTTTTGCATGAGTCCCGTGAAGACCAACCCGAACCCACCCTTGACCCCTCACCTTCCCTTACTACTGCCCTTTATTCCTCGTCTAGCACTAATAATAATGGCAAAGGAAAAAATAAAAATAATCGGGGAAACAGAAACACGGGACGGGTTACATCTAAGGGTAACACGGGAGGGGGGTCTTTTAACAGCACTACTTCTGTTACAGGTTATTCTCGTGATGCAGGTCAATCAAGTGCCCCACCAGCATTCAACAATCAACTACTTCAGCTTCTTCAGAATGCACTACATCAGCAATCTCAGGCTTCTCATTTTGGAGGCAACTATCGTCAGCCGGTGTCTTCCACACCAACTCATGCCGGGACTCACACTCCATCGGCACTCTATGCTGCACCTCCTCCAGTCTCGCTTGCCAATGCAGCTCCGCCCCAGTTCACTGATCTGGCAGCTCTCTTCAATTCAATGTCCGTTCAGCTGCCTCAACAGCATCAAGACAACAACTACTACATGGATACTGGTGCCAGCTCACACATGTCATTCAACCAAGGTAACTTACTTTCTCTTAAACCTTGTGGTAAGTCAAAAGTAATCATGGTTGGTAATGGTGCTTTACTCCCGGTTTCTTGCATTAGAGATACATTTCTTCCATTATCACAAAATAAATTGGCACTGAAAAATGTACTTGTTTCTGATCAAATGGTTAAGAATCTCATTTCTGTGCGTAAATTCACTCTTGATAACTGGGTTTCTATTGAATTTGATCCTTTTGGTTTCTCCATCAAGGATCTTGATACAGGGCGCCTTCTTCATTGCTCTGACAGTACTAGTGATCTCTATCCTGTTCTCGAGCCTTCTCCGCCTTCTGTGTTCTCTGCCACTGCTATGGTCTCCATCTCTCCTGATGTATGGCATCGTCGTCTTGGTCATCCGGGCAGCTCTACATTTAATTTTTTACGTTCTCGTAAATTTATTTCCTGTTCCAATGCAATGTTACCTACGTGTCACGCTTGTCAATTGGGTAAACATTGTCGTTTGTCTTTTTCAAAGTCGACAACTAAGACTTCACGTATTTTTGAACTGGTTCATTCCGATTTGTGGACATCTCCTATTTCCAGTTTGAGTGGTTTCAAATATTATATTTTGTTTTTGGATGATTATTCTCATTTTTTATGGGTATTTCCATTGCGTGTAAAATCTGATGTTTTCCAAGTATTTACTATCTTTCGCGCTTATGTTGTAAATCAGTTTAAAACAGATATACAATCTTTTCAGTGTGATAATGGACGTGAATTCAATAATAGTAAATTACTTGAGCTTTTTAAAAAACATGGCATTAAAATTCGCTTTTCTTGTCCATACACGTCACAACAAAATGGCAAAGCTGAACGAGCCATTCGCACAATCAACAATGTGCTCCGTACTCTTCTGTTTCAAGCCTCTCTTCCACCAAAATTCTGGGTCGAAGCTCTCAACATGTCGGTTCATCTCTTGAACATTCTTCCCACTACTACTCTGGACTCCAAAACTCCCTGTGAGATCCTGTACGGCACGTTCCCGGTCTTTACCCACTTGCGTGTGTTTGGTTGCCTCTGCTATCCAAATCTCTCTTCTACAGCCCCAAACAAGCTTTCTCCTCGCTCTACTGCTTGTGTATACCTCGGGCCTTCCCCTTGTCATCGGGGTCATCGATGCTATGATCTAGTCACCCACCGTATTCTTATCTCACGTCATGTGATCTTTGATGAAGATCATTTTCCGTATCCTTCGTTCAATACCCCACCCTCTCCCTCTGCGTATGATGCTTTCATTGACGACGTCACCACATCCACTGTGATGACTAACGCACCTATTGCATCCACCACTCCCTAAGATAATTCTTCTACTGAACCCAACTCGAGTGACTCGCTCATTCCCTCTAGTGATGCTCCTACAGCCGATGACCCACCTCATTCGTCTATCGAACCTCACTCTTCGCACAGGTCTTCGGAATCAATTGCACCTGAAGCTGTCACTTCTTCACCACCTCCGGCTCCTACCTCCACTCATCCCATGACGACGCGATCGCGTACTGGCAGTCTCAAACCTCGCCAAATTTTGAATCTGTCAGCTGTTGAATCTCTTTCCCCAATTCCCAAGTCCTCTGCTCAGACAATTCGTGATCCCAATTGGAAGGCAGCCATGGACGCTGAAATGTCTGCCCTTCTCTCCAATCATACGTGGGATCTTGTTCCCCCTCCTCCAAAAGTCAACATTGTTGGGTGCCGTTGGCTATATCGTCATATGTTCGATAGTCAGGGTCGCCTTGAGCGTTACAAGGGCCGTCTGGTGGCTCAAGGTTTTTCTCAAATGCCTGGATTTGACTATGACGAAACTTTCAGCCCTGTTGTCAAACCAGTCACTGTCAGAATGGTCCTAAGCATTGCTCTCTCCCTAAACTGGCCGATTCATCAGCTTGATGTTAAAAATGCTTTTCTTAACAGTGAATTATCGGAGGAAGTCTATATGAAACAACCTCCGGATTATGTTCATTCCTCCTTCCCACAGCATGTCTGTCGCCTTCGAAAAGCCCTATATGGTCTCAAACAGGCTCCCCGCGCCTGGTTTCATCGATTCGCTGTCTTCATCACTTCTCTCGGCTTCCATTCCAGTAAATCTGACAGTTCTCTCTTTGTTTATCATCATGGTCGTGATACAATCTACCTTCTATTGTATGTAGACGATATCATTCTGACAGCTTCCTCCCAATCTCTGGTTAATCATGTCATCTCTCGTCTTTCGTCTGAGTTCAAAATGACTGACCTTGGCGCTCTCTCCTTCTTTCTAGGGGTCTCCGCTATACGCTCCTCTTCGGGCCTTTTCCTGTCTCAGACAGTTTTTGCCCAAGAAATCATTTCACGTGCTGGCATGGACACTTGTCATCCTTGCTCTTCACCGGCTGAGACAAAGTCAAAACTACCCTCCTCTGGCAAACCAGTCGATGATCTGACTCTCTATCGAAGTCTTGCGGGTGCTTTACAGTACCTCACGATCACTCGTCCGGAAATCGCTTATGCTGTACAGCAAGTATGTCTGTATATGCACGATCCTCGCCAACCACATCTGAATGCCCTCAAACGCATTCTTCGTTATGTGAAGGGTACCCTTACTCATGGTCTTTTTCTCCGCCCTTCCACTGTTAATCGTTTGGTCTGTTATACTGACGCTGATTGGGCCGGTTGTCCTGAAACACGCCGGTCCACCTCTGGGTTCTGCATCTTCCTAGGTGACAATCTTGTGTCTTGGTCCTCTAAACGCCAACATGTTGTGTCCCGTTCAAGTGCCGAAGCTGAATATCGTGGTATTGCTAACGTTGTTGCCTTATCTGCCTGGCTTCGTAATCTTTTGATTGAGTTACATCTACCTCTTTCACGTGCCACAATTGTTTTTTGTGATAATGTAAGTGCCATGTATTTAGCTAATAACCCAGTACAACATCAAAGAACCAAACATGTGGAACTTGACTTACACTTTGTAAGAGAACGTGTTGCTTTGGGGCAAGTGCGTGTGTCGCATGTGCCTTCATCTCATCAGTTAGCAGATATATTTACTAAAGGTCTTCCTACACAGCTGTTTTTACAATTTAAGTCCAGTCTTAGCATTAGTCCTCCTCCAGCTGCGACTGAGGGGGGTGTGTTAAATAATGTATAGTGTAGGGGTCTCCATTGTAATTATGTAATCTATTTAAATGAGATGAATACAACACACCCATTCATGGGTTTCCACACAATTTAGCATAATTGAACCTTATGAATCATGTGTGTGTTACAAAAAAAAATAAGCCCTTACACATGTTTGGGTTCATCATTTGATCTAGACTTGGCTTTTGGATGAGTATATTGAGGCTCTAGTATGGCATGACTAAAGGTGTCAATTCTGGTTCATTCAAGTAAACGAGTCAAATGGGTCGATAACTAAAAGACAAAAGTTTAACATATTTTTGAAGTTTTTTACATGAAACAATTTATTTAATACATCATTTTCTAGAATTTTATTTTTTAAAAAGAATTATGTTCTAACTTACTTTTTGACTGCTAATCATTTTGATCGTTCTGCCCGTTTGACCCGTTGGGTCAAAATTGGTACTCCTTGGCATGACCTTCATTATCAAGACATTGTATTAAATTTATCTCTAGATGCATGGCGTTTCTCTCCTTTCATCTTATATGATTACAGCTTGACAATAATTAGAATATATAGTACCTGACGATACTATTGATATATGTATCAGTTTGGGTCATACTTTATGAACCTTAATATTTAGTCATTTAGAAATCCTAACATTGTTTACCATTCTTGTATGCATAGAATGTGAAGTCAACTTCCATCTATGTACATTCATAATCATCCCTCGTTGATTGCATCTTAGACTCTGCCTTCGATTAAGTCTTTCGTATAGCTTTTTTTTCTTGGTTCCTTTTGTGAAACTTATATGAAAAAGGTTTGAATTCTCTTTAGCTAGACATTCTAATCGGTAACCATAGCCAAGGAGTTGGACCGTTTATCATACATGCATCAAAACTATACATCTTCCATGTATCTAACATTAAAAAAAAAAAAATCAATGTCAAACGAGTCCTAAAAACTATTATTACAGACGAGAATAATATAATGGATACTTTTTCTATTTGATTATAAAAGTCATCTCTACATACACAACAGTCTCATCAACTATTTTTCTTGTTACTTTTTAATACTCAAAACATCAAATTAAACAAGATGAAAACTTATTTTGTTCGTCAATATTAACATATCACTAATAAGTTTATAAGATAATTAACATACAATCTTAAGAATTAAGATCATATATTTTACATGACGTTGGAATATCACTAATAAGTTTATAAGATAATTAACATACAATCTTAAGAATTAAGATCATATATTTTACATGACGTTGGATGTAGTTTTCTTACTCCATTTTTTATGGTTAGAATAATGCAAGTCATGATGTTCTTGAGTTTTTATGATAATTAAAAAAAAAAAAAAAAATACTTGCCTCCAATTCATTGATGGAAAGTAAAGTGAGGAGAAACGTAATTTGATGATAAATGAAGGCACATTATGTAATTATCCTCTGAGTTTCAAAATCCTAAAATTTTAAAAGATAAGATTAAGGTGATCCGTGCGTGCACGTGTGCGAATCTTAGGCTTCACGTGGGTGGGACCCGGCTGGTGGGTCCATGCTTAAAACACACACCTGGATTGGGACCCATGGATTACTTTCCATCAAAACACCCACCCGACGAACCCAACTACCTCACCTCACCTCACCTCAAATCTGATTAGATGCCGAACCACCCATCACCACTGGCACTTGGTGCATGCACCCTTTTCCACCTGGTTTTCCTCACCATTTTTTTTTTATTTTACAAAAGTGAAAATTATGTAAAAAACCATTAAAAGTACAAAAATTTTTCAATTAAGTCCTTATTTCATTTTTTATTTCTGATAAGTCCCCAAACTGTTTAAACCTTTTAAATTGGTCCGTTAACCTGTTATAACAGGTTAACATGCTTAAACCTATTTTGCAAAAAAAAGGGTTATATGCCAAAAATAGCAACAACTTTTTGTAATTTTACCGTTTATACCAACATTATTTATTTTTTATCATTAATAGCAACAACTTTTGTATTTTTTTACCGATTATACCAACTTTTGACCTGGAAACCTGCTATAGCAGGTTACCATCCATTAATACCAACAACTTTTATCTTTTTACCAATAATAGCAACAACGTTTTACCAATAATAGCAACGACTTTTAACTTTTTACCAATAATAAAAACACATCAAATTATATTTTCCTTTTTCTTTAACTAATCATTACTTTAAAGAAACTAAATTTATTAAAATCGAAACACAATCAAATAAGTTCATAATCCATTTTTTGTTTAAATTTTGTTAGAATTAAATCAAATGCAATGTGTGCCTATAAAAGAGATAAAAAAAATATGTTTTCTATAGACATTAAAAAATGAAGATTATTTTGATGTGTCATATTTTCATGCATAGTCGGGTTTTAGAGGTATGATAGGGGTGACCTTTTAAGTGTAACATGACAACGTGAAACTCAAATCATTTTGTATAAGATATAATGAACACATTATGCTACATTTGTATTCTTTTTTGGATACTTAGTTCAACAATATTTGCATTATTTATTTATTTGAACGTCATCTGGTTTTCATAAATTTAAATAATATATAATCATCCATAAAATAAAGGGACGTGTCTTTTAAATATTATCATTTTATTTGATAAATAAAAGACTAATTATCCATAATTAGATCATAATGATTTATTATTATTCATTTATTTATCACATAAATAAATAATGCAAACATTGTTGTAATAAGTATCCAAAAAATAATACAAATATAAAATAATGTGTTCATTATATTTCTGTGACATCTTATACAAAATGAAGTTTCACGTTGTCATGTTACACTTAAATGGCCGTCCCTATCATACCCCTACAAGGCTATGCATGAAAATATGACATATCAAAATTAGGAGTGTGCAAAAAAACCAAAAACTAATCTAAAACCGGAAAAAACCAATAAACTGGAACCAAAAAACCAAACCGTTTGGACTTTGAATTTTCAAAAACCAAAAATTTCGGTTTGGAGGTCAAAATAAACCGGAAAAAACCAAACCAAACTGAAGTTTTATAATTTTAAAAATACTCTTCCTTCGTTACATTTCTTCATTTAAGTTTTTTATTGAAAGTTTTAACTTTTCAATGTCTAAATTTCATATGAGACTAACGCTCACTTTGAATATTATGATGATGATTATTATTATTGCATTTGTATGTTGTCATGGTTTTGAATGATAAAATGATATAATGTCTAAATCTTGTTTGTGAAAAAATGCATTACGTGTTATATATTTTGATTTTATGTATCCATACATATGTATATGTGTGTGTGTGTGTGTGTGTGTGTGTGTGTGTGTGTGGTTTTTGGTTTTAGAAAGAAAGACTTGAGATTGAAAACCATGACAAAGAAAAACTGAAACCGAAATAACAACCAAAAAATCAAATCGTTTAAAATCCAAACCGATGTTTCGGTTTGGTTTTTGCCAAAAACCGATCAATGCTCACCCCTAATCAAAATAATCGTCATTTTTTAATGTCTATAAGAACATATTTTTAAACTTTTATAGGCACCCATTGCATTTGATTTATCTCTAGCAAAATTTTAACAAAAAAATGGATCATGAACTTATTTGAATGTGTTTCGATTTTCATAAATTTAGTTTTTTTAAAATAATGCTTAGTTAAAGATAAAGGAAAATTTAATTTGATATGTTTTTATTATTAGTAAAAAGTTAAAAGTCGCTGCTATTATTGGTAAAAACATAAAACGTTGTTGCTATTATTGGTAAAAATATAAAAGTTGTTGGTATTAATTGATGGTAACCTGCTATAGCAGGTTTCCAGGTCAAAAGTTGGTATAATCGGTAAAAAATACAAAAGATGTTGTTATTAATAATAAAAAATAAATAATGTGGGTATAAACGGTAAAACTACAAAAAGTTCGATTAAGTCTCCATTTCATTTTTTCCCTTATAAGTCCCCGAACTAATTAAATCTTTCAACTTTTCGATAAAATAAAATGAATTTTTTTTAAACTTTTAAAACGACGATGTTTATTACGATGACAGAGCATGCCATGTTTGTGTAGAGCAAAATAAGTTGGTTTGAAAACAATATTTTTACAAAACGATGATGGTTGTTTGAAAATAATAAATTTTTTTAAAAGTACGTTATTCCGGATAACATAAGTTGGTTTGATATAATAACATAAATGATGATTATTTCGATCCTATTTTGTCTAGACCACAATTTTTAAATATATTTAACTAGTTCATCCCGACTAAACTTTAAACAATAAAAATGATCGTTTTGATTTATCATATTGTTTTATTTTTTTTGCATCCACATATGTGTTACGTGAGTGTCAATTGAACAATCACTTAAATTGATAAAACAACAAATAACATGAGTTTCATCAAGATAAGTGATTTATGTGACAAAAAAATTAGTTGAGGGATTTATAAGTCAAAATAATTTAGTTAAGGGATTTATAAGACAAAATAATTTAGTTGGAGGACTTAATCGAAAAACAATCATAGATTTATAAAATCCACGTCAGCAATTGCAACCCGCTTAACAGCTTACCGGTAACTTTTCTTGAAAAAAACACCAAATTCGTGATTTTTATTTAGTTAAGGGACTTATCAGACAAAAAATTTGATTGAGGGACTTAATCGAAAAAAACCATGTAGTTTGATGTTTTTTGTGAAATTTTCCCTTTACAAAATTATGATCAATCCAAAACACACTTTTTTTTAACGGCTAATGTTGATGGTTAGTAGCTAGCGCCTTTTTGTTAGACATCTAAAGGGAGTGGACCAAACCTCACACCTCCACCTAAAAAGAAACGTTATTAGCAAGGCTCGAACCTTTAATCTTGGCCAATGGGAAACTCTCCCACCTTTGGTGATGACCACTTGATCTAGGTCAAATGGTTTCAAACACTTAAAACACGATAATAACACTCTCCAACCATCTTCGTTTTTTATCTTTAAATATGAAGAAAATAATAAATTTTTTAAGAATATTTCTTCTTCAAATTATTTTTAACTCTAACTATTATACTTCATTTGAATAAATGAATAGTGTTGATTCTTTAGAAAATTATCTTTATAATTTGAAGAAATAAAGTGCGTTATTGAAATGAGTTTTTCATCCTTTAAACTTTAAATTTAAAGATTTAAAGCAAAAGTTGAAGAAGACCTTACATGTTGTAAAATTATAATAAGACCAGTTCTATATGTATATACTCTTGTTGCTAATCATACATACAATTTTAATGTGAGAAGTGATTAAGTTTAATTAATTACCGGGTACTGCGTCATTAACAAAAAAAAAAGTTATAAGTAAGCAGTGGCGGATGTAATGAAGGGCTATGGGTGTCACCCGACACCTATAAAATTTTAAAATACTGAGTTATGTATGTATCAAAAATTCGAGTGACACCTAGAATTTTTTTTTGAGTGACACCTACGAAAATTTATATAAGTATTATATACAAATCTAATTTATATTTGTTGATTTCGTTAACCAAACTTATTAAAATATAACTGAGTTTAATCATAAAAACTTAAAAAAGAGAAACAGAAGCCCAATAGAAATAAAAATGATAAGAGACAAGATTCAAGAAGCAACACAAAAGATTAAAAAAACCAAAAAGAAAAAAAAACTAACCCAAACATTGTTGAAGACACCGATCTAATTGGTTGAAAACCCCTAATCGATATCATCACTTCATCGGTTATGGTGGTGCTTAATTATGTTTAAAAAAATCTCTAACCTTGTGATTCCTTTCGGGACTAACACATAACTCGATTAAAAATCCAAACATAAGCAATTAACTTTTAATGATTTATCAAATAATGTTTAACTTTAGTAAAGAAAATCATAAGTTTAGTAAACAAAAACTCAATTTTAGTAAAAAAAATGTCTAAGATTTTAAAGATTTATCAAATATTGAGAATGTGAAAGACGATCCAATATTTTCTAAATTGAATGAGTCTGCGAGCTTGCTAAATTAATGGTGAAACTAGGAAGCATCTTTCGTGTCCTTTGGTTTATCAATTGTTGAAGCTAATATTGGTTTTGTCGGTCGCAACTACGACAGTTGAGAGATGGTGTTGTATTATATACTTTTGTAATTATTAAAATCTTGTTATTTGTTAATTTTGTATTGGCATTCCGTTTCGGTAACCCGATCCATCTTGGAAAATATTTTGAAAATTTAACTATTAAACTTAGTTTAAAAAAGTGATACCGATGATTAAAAATCCTAGATCCGCCCCTGTAAGTAAGAAGGTGTTTGATTAAAAAAACTTAATGGGAGAGGGTGTCATTCATTAAATGAATTGTGTATGTATTTAATCATATGAATTAGATTTTTTTTTAAAGGCAAACTATCCTATCATACTACTAAACTAGTCATTTGTCCCAACACTTATTTTCTTCACATAAATTTCAACTTGCCTCCGACGGAAGTCGAACGCGTGACCTTTCACTTACATATTACCCCTCTTACCAAATGAGCTAAACCCCATTGGTATATCAATTAGATATGTATGTTTTAATCTTTTTACATTTTTAAGTCATTATATGAATCTTTATTATATTATGGACTAAGTTTGTTTAATTCAATTCAATATCATTTGTGTGGGTACCATATTTCATTATTTAATATGTTTACAAATACCATAGTTATTACATTACGAAACGTATGGCTAACAATATAGGATCGGATTGAAATTTTAGTAAGTTCTTCTTCAATTATTCTTATGTTCCATTTTATATTATACGACGAATTGGTTATTTTGTGATGAGTCCAAAAAGAGAACATGAATCCGATTGACGTTGAGAGCTAGCGTAATCAAGTCCATTACAATCCTTTTTTGGCATTATCAAATTGCATGATCAGCCTGGAATCCCGCACTTTTTTCTAGTTTTGTACGCAAAGTATTAAAGCTCTTCGCCTTAAAATTTTCATCTTTTTACGTATTCGTTAGATTGGAGTATTGGATTTATGAAATATAACATTTTAACTACCATTATTAATATTTTGTAATGCATTATGTCTAAAGTTATAAGCTAACCCACTAAATCTTCAAAGGGTCATAAAAATGATACCATATGTGAAGTTAAATAGTACAAAAACATATGTAATAATGCTATGTCAAAAACTTAGGATTTGTTTGCCTATGTGGAATGAGTATGAAGAAATTGGAAATTCATTTAAAGTGCTTAAAACTTTAAATTATATAAAAAATAAATTAAAACTTAATTCATTTCAATCAAAATATATGGTTAGAATTTAGATTTCAATACTTTACAACTAGACCTTTAGTTGACACTAAACCTCAAGTTCCCTTTCATCCCATGAAACACATAAATACCCCTCACTTTCTTTCATTTCTTCGTTTGTCAGATTTCATGTTAGTTAAATTTCATTCCACAAGCTACTTAGACAAATTGTTAATTACATATTTGCAAATAGATTTTCTTTTACTTTGGCGGAATGGAATTTGAATTTAATATAAATAGAAACTTTAGGTCTCGTTTGGTTTGAAGAATAAAATTTGAATAAATTGACATTAAAGTTTAAAACATTAGAAGGTTTGATACGGTGTGATAGTGTATGTAGTTTAATGTTTGGCTAATAAAATTTACATTGCGAATGGGAAGTAATGTTCCGAGTTTCTACTACTAAGTAGAAATTCTGCTATTCAATCATAGAATCGATTCCTGAAAAAGCCCTATATTATTACTAAAGTGCTATCTATAGGCATTCTTGCTCGTTAGCGCTTTAGTTTGATTACAGCTAGCGCACCCCTTTGATAAGTCTCTCTTTACTAGACTCGTGACCCAGGAACTCCCCCAGGCCCTGTACGCACCGCCTGAAACACCCATACAACTAATACGAGTATTTCGATACCATTATACAATAATTTATACAGAGTACTTGCGGAAATACGGTTAAATTAAAACTTTTATAATAATTGGATAATCATCAACATGATTCCAAACACTTTGCATACAACACAACAGAGTGTCGGGAATCACAGAATAACGTATTCGGGGTTACAACGTTAAATATAATTAATTCGAGTCCAAAATGGAAGTCTGCTACTCCCACCCAAGCATCAAAAAAATATGGAGCTCCTATCCATGCTCCAGTCGGTGTCTAACAGTTTGGGTCAGCCGCGCTTTTGCCCTTATCAGTTCCTGAAATAAATAATCAACTAACGGGTAAACAACAAAGTTGTTTAGTGAGATTGTAGATTAAAGTACCATGCGATATATGAATGATGTCATACAATGCCATGAAATAAATCAATAATCACAGAAGGCCAACTAATGGTTTATAAACTATCACATTGCGGTTACCACACACTCAGACTTACCGTACAATGGAATTACAATCTACTGCTCGATTACCACAGACCACAGGCTTATCGATATGCAGTATTAGAATGATGTCATACGATTACCACAGACCATAGGCTTATCGTTTTACAGGCAATAATGGTTACAACACGCACAAGCTTACCATTATGATTCCGCTAGGTTACCACACGTACAGGCTTACCGTCTCAGCGAAGAGGTCAAATGAATGATCAACAACTTATCAACCGAGTGATAATATAACAACGATAATGAATGTGATTGCAAAACATGTATTTGTTAAGAATAATACGAAATGCAATAACATATAATTCTTGATATGCATATGAATACATTAATACTAGAACTCACAGTGGTGTACAACAAACTCTCGGCCTCAATACCGAGTTATAATAGTCAAAATAGGATAAATAGTCTCCAAGGAACTTAACCCGTCAAACCCCTACAGATAGGTTCATAATATAATACGTTCACAACAGTACAGTTCATGTGAACTTTTACGTTTCACATAGTTATAGTGTGTGTTTATGTGTGATTTTTTGCAAGTAGTCTTATATTATTAATTTAAACATGATTATGATAAAAGTTTTAAAAAAAAAAAGGTTTTAAGCGAGGTACCTCCGGTACTCCGCAAAACTAATGGTACTCACTTGAACCCATATATATGGGTGGGTTCAATGGAAAACCACTATGCACCTGAAAACTATGGAAACCTATGCAAACGTCCGATTTGAGGCATTTCATGAAAAACGCGATGACATGATCGCAAATAAGTGATGCATCACACGAAATTTTGATGCATCACGCGGAAAAGTTGATGCATCGCGCGGAAAATTTGATGCATTTGTGGTGGTGCAGTGCGGTTTTCACAAGTTTTCAGGTGCATGGTGGTTTTCTATTGAACTCCTATATATATATATATACACATATATATATATATATATATATATATATATATATATATATATATATATATATATATATATATATATATATATATATATATATATATATATATATATATATATAGAGAGAGAGAGAGAGAGAGGAAAGAGAGAGAGAGAGAGAGAGAGAGAGAGAGAGAGAGAGAGAGAGAGAGAGTGGGGTTCAATGGAAAACCAACGTGAATCCGAAATCTTTGAAAAACCTAATGCAACCCAAAGCCTTTCAATGCATCACGATTTTTATTAAGGGTAATTTAGGAAAAATAAAATTAGTTTATTATGAAATTAAACCTCTTTTGAATAAGGAAATTCCATAATTAACAAACCTACCAAACCTATGATCAGGCAACTAATTTTGAACCAAATCATTTTTAAAAATTGAACCCTCCATAATCTCCTTCCTCTTCGCCCCGCCACCTAGGGATGAGCAAAAATCTCATTTTGTAATGCATGAATATCTAATATAGTATTTAATTACGTATTAATTTATACCAAATGAAGACAACATACTTTAGCCAACTTGACATCTTAAGTGTAGCATATGTGAGTTTGAAAGAAAAAACACATCTACCAAAATAACTAAAATGATGTGTAAAAATACTAATTGATTTATTTATTTATAGAGTTGATAGTAATATCAACGGTAGAGAATATGTTCATTACTAAGTTCTTCAGTTTTGTTCTGTATCCGTTTCCAATCATATTGTTTAACATATTCTTGTTTAATATGATCAAAAAAGTAGAATCCATCCTTCCGGATTGTCCATGAACATGTATTTCCATCAAGGACACCTTGAAAGCATGCCGCATACATGGTGCGGTTGAACACATCAAATGTTTGTTCAAGTGTTGACAGCCAAAAGTGACAAAAGAAAAGAGTGCTTTCAAAGAAATTATCACAAAATGACCAACTATAATCACGGTTTGAATAGTTAAGAATGTGAACTCCAAGATCATCGTCTTTTGATTGACAACGAATCGTGACATTTTCGTAAGGGATTTCGGTCTTAATGTGTTCTACATATCCCCTTGTTATGAAACAACCATCTGTATAATTAAGAAGATTGAAGAGTATAAGTATGAAAACAAAAAAACAGAGACTTTTCATCATGTAATTAAGTAGTATAAGTATCTAGAATTAAGTATATAAAAGTATATATATATACATGTGTATCATTTAAAATGTAATGTTATTATCATGATCTACTTATTCACATAATACAATTCACCCTCATAAATTTATTTTGTCTTTATATACGGACCTCAAAAATGGTGAAAACTTAGGAACCTTTTAGAGATCTTGGATCAAAATGATATTTTTAGAAGAAAAAATATTATCTTTCTCTCTCCGCCTTTTTTATTGTATCCACCAAAAAGTTTAAAAAATTTGTCTTAAACTATTTAACTATCAAAACGTTATTACAAACCAATCCAAATATAAATACTTCATCATTTTCCATGTTTTATAAGAGTAAATTACAAAAATGGTCCCTGTGGTTTGGTCGAAATTATGGATATGGTCCCTGGTCTTTAAAAATTACATAAATGGTTCCTCAAAACACTATTTACTTGCAAAAATGGTCCCTCTTTCTCTTAACTTTTTTTAAATGACGGTTTTGCCCTTTTCTCAATAACAATTTGGTCCCTCAACTATGTCATCTAATTTCAGTTTTAGTCCTTTTTATAAATTTTCACCTTTTCTTTAAATTTAGGGTAAATTACAAATTTCGTCCCTGTGGTTTATAGCAAATTACGGATCCCGTCCCTCTATAGAAGAAATTACAAATTCGATGTCTGTGGTT
Organism: Centrapalus pauciflorus; assembly: GCA_020465985.1. Lineage (NCBI taxonomy): Eukaryota > Viridiplantae > Streptophyta > Magnoliopsida > Asterales > Asteraceae > Centrapalus > Centrapalus pauciflorus. The sequence goes on from JAANYP010003053.1 coordinate 185,104, forward strand.
AACATTTTGTTACGGATTTAGTCCTTTGACCAGTTATTTTTTTAAATATGACAATTTTACCCTTCATTAAATAATAAAAATAAGTAATGAACTTTTATTTATTTTACAAAATTAAAAAACAAAAATAAAAAAATGATTAAAGCTCTCTCTCTCTCTCTCTCTCTCTCTCTCTCTCTCTCTCTCTCTCTCTCTCTCCCTCCCTCCCTCCCTCCCTCCCTCCCTCCCCTTCACCACACCCAATTACAGAATCCCAAACCGAAAAACACTTTTATTACCCTTGCAGACCTGGTCGTCTTCTCTCTTCAAATGGAGGCATCTTTAAATTTCTCAACACATGAAATTAGTAAACACTCGTCACTTAAATGTATAATTCAAATAAATCATCACCCATCCCGGAAATTCTTATCGCCGGAGATTAAACCGATCTCTAAACCATTACCGGAGTTAACAACCGTACTGTCTCCTCCAAAGCTTAACCCACTTCAAAAATTAGCAGCCTCAGCTCTAGACTTGGTGGAAAGGTCACTTATCGGACTTGAAAAGGATCATAAACTTCCCACCCCCGTTGATCCGGCGGTTCAACTCATCGGAAACTTTGCACCGGTACGGCGGTACCTGAATGTCCGGTCCAGCATGGGCTCGTGTAGAAAATATACAAACTCAAGAATCCAAGAAATTTGAATGCGTCAATCGATTCCGACACATTAGAACCACCACCAAAAACCGTTCCACCGCCACCACCACCCTCACCACCACTGCCGCCACGTCGGTTGCCGATCTCTACCGTGAAAGAGACGTTGAAAACCTTCAATTCTGCACGGAAATCGAATTCTTCCACTGGATCAAATCAAACCCTTGTTCCTCCACCACCATTGCCACCGCCACCACCACTGCCGCCGGCAATTTCAAAAGGAAGTGGCAAACAGAGCCATTAACAGGAACAATTGCCACATTGTAGAAGAAGCCATGAGAGAGAGAGAGAGAGAGAGAGAGAGAGAGAGAGAGAGAGAGAGAGAGAGAGAGAGAGAGAGGAGAGAGAAATCGGTTTAGAGAGAGAGAGAGAGAGA
>JAANYP010003053.1:187023-320323 GCA_020465985.1 Centrapalus pauciflorus
GAGAGAGAGAGAGAGAGAGAGAGAGAGAGAGAGAGATGAAGCTTTAATCATTTTTTTATTTTTGTTTTTTAATATTGTAAAATAAATAAAAGTTCATTACTTATTTTTATCATTTAATGAAGGGTAAAATTGTCATATTTAAAAAAATAACTGGTCAAAGGACTAAATCCGTAACAAAAAGTTAACCACATACATCGAATTTGTAATTTCTTCTATAGAGGGACGGGATCCGTAATTTGCTATAAACCACAGGGACGAAATTTGTAATTTACCCTTAAATTTATTATTATTATTATTATTATTATTATTATTATTATTATTATTATTATTATTTACACATTATTATTATTTAAATATATTTATGGTATAATATATATTGATTTTTTATTTATTAAGAATTATCTCTATTATAATATTTAATTTATTTAATTTACGTTTCTTTTATATATTCAATTTAATTATTAAAAATTTATTTATCTTATGTTTCATTTGATAAAATATGTATACATTTTTATCTTTTTTATGTTTCTATCTAACTATTTCATTATGTTAATATATTTTGATTTAAATATACTTTTTAAGAAAAATATATAAACTAAGGATTTAACTTTTTGATTTATGTTAATATGTTCGGATTCAAATTTAGTATTTTATTAATTATATTTATTATTTTGTAACGTTAATACGTTTCAATTAAAACTTAGTATTGTATTATTTTGTTTTAATTATTTCGTTAATTACTATATTTCGATTTAATTATAATTTCTAATAAAAATATGTAGACTTCACATTTTATTCATTTTCATCTAAAATTTTTTTAGATTTCTAAGTTTTGACTTAATTTTGAAGAAAAATATATAAACATAATATTTTATTTCTTTTTAACTTAAATATTTGTAAGGTTAACACATTTCTTATTAATTATAGTTTTTAAGTAAAATAGATAAACTTAATATAAACATTTATATGTTTTGATTTAACGAAACATATACGTTTTGGATTATATACTTTGACAGATGCATTTGGTTTGTATAATTTGTAATTAAATCGAAACTTATGAATCTAACAAAATAATTAAAATGAATAAAGTAGTTGTGTAAATGAAAATGTGTTATAACAAAAATATATAAATCAAAATTAATGAAATCCCAAAATAATTAGAAAAAGCACGAGTGCCAATATACGTAACAAAAAATAAAATTAAAATGTCTCAATGTTTATATTTTTCTCATAAATATTATAATTAAATAAAAATATATTAACATAATTAAATATTTAAATGAAAATGTATAAAAGACAAAAGTGTATAAATATATTTACAAATAAAACATAAGATAAATAAAATTTTAATAAATAAATCTGATATATAAAAAGACATAAATTAAATAAGTTAAATATTACAATAGGAATAATTCTTAATAAATAAAAGGGATAATTGCGCAGAAAACCTTCAACTTGTCTGGTTTATGTGATTAAAACCCCAAACCATTTTTCGTTGTATAGAAAACCCCGAACTAACTAAAAATCAGTAAATTAAGGTTTTATCAATGGTTAACCGGTTGAAATCGGTTATTAATCCTCCGTAGACCGATAAATAACCTACGTGGAATAAATTTTAATTGTTGAAATCGGTTGTCAAGTATTACACATCATTTAAACACTCGTTGATAACATAATCCCGTTTAAAAATTACAATTAAAAATTATCAACGGAAGTTTAAAGGATGTGTAGTAGCTGGCAACTGATTTCAACAATTAAAACTTATTCCACGTAGGTTATTTACCATTCCACGTAGGATTAATACCCGGTTTCAACAGGTTACTCATTAATAAAACCTTAATTTACTGATTTTTAGTTAGTTCAGGGTTTTCTATACAACGAAAAATGATTTGGGGTTTTAATCTGGAAAACCTCACAAGTTGATGGTTTATTGCACAATTATCCCTAAATAAAAAATCAATATATCTTATAACATAATTATATTTAAAAAGTTCTAATGTATAAATAATAATAATAATAATAATATTATTATTATTATTAATAAATTTAAAGAAAATGTGAAAATTTATAAAAAGCAGTAAAACTGAAATTAAATGACATAGTTGAGGGACCAAACTGTTATTGAAAAAAAGGGCAAAACCGTCATGTAAAAAAAGTTAAGAGAAAGAGGGACCATTTTTGCAAGTAAATAGTGTTTTGAGTGACCATTTATGTAATTTTTAAAGACCAAAGACCATATCCATAATTTTGACCAAACCACAGGGACCATTTTTGTAATTTACTCGTTTTATAATGAAGATTATTTGTAAGATATTAGATTTATAATGATTGTAATAGTTATTAGATGTTTTTTTGTTAAAAAAGTTTTTGTTTACGATTCACAAGATTAATGGTTTTTTTTAAATGTGTTTTTTGTATATTTTATATCTGTTGCATACCAAGTGTTTGATAAAATGTCTAAATGAAATCTTTCGTTTTTGTTTCAGTTCGTCTACGACACTCTATGTAGATTATCATTTAATCTATGTAGATTGTCATGTAATCTACGTAGAATATATGATACTTGACATTCTACACGACCGTCTACGTAGATTACATGATAATCTACGTAAATTAACATAATTATTCATAATCTATGTAGAATGTTACATAGAATGATATGTAAGAACACAATAGATTATCATGTAACTTACGTATAATATATGATACTTGACATTCTACAAGACATTTTACGTAGATTTTATGATAATCTACGTAGATTACATGATAATCTACATAGAATATGTTCGTCGATACTCTACATAGAATATGACAGATTCATTTTCCATATTTTATAATGAAGATTATTTGTAAGATATTAGATTTATAATGAATGTGATAGTTATTATATTTTTTTTGTTAAAAAAATTTTTGTTTACGATTCATAAGATTAATGGTTTTTTGGTTTAGAAATGTGTTTTTGATATATTTTATATAAGTTGAATACCAAGTGTTTGATAAAATGTCTAAATGAAACCTTCATTTTTTTGTTTCAGTTCGTCTACGACACTCTATGTAGATTATCATATAATCTATGTAGAATATCATGTAATGATTACATGATAATCTACATAGATTAACATTACTATTCATAATCTATGTAGAATGTTACATAAAATGATATGTAAGAACATAGTAGATTATCATGTAACCTATGTAGAATATATATGATACTTGACATTCTACATAGATTATATGATAATCTACGTAGATTAAATGATAATCTATGTAGATTACATGACAATCTACGTAGATTACATGATAATATACATATAATATGTTCCTCAATACTTTACATAGAATATGACAGATTCATTTTTCATGTTTTATAATGAAGATTATTTGTAAGATATTAGATTTATAATGAATGTAATAGTTATTAGATGTTTTTTGTTAAAAAAAGTTTTTGTTTACGATTCACAAGATTAATGTTTTTTTTTGTTTAAAAATGTGTTTTTGGTATATTTTATAACAGTTGCATACCAAGTGTTTGATAAAATGTTTAAATGAAATCTTCCTTTTTTGTTTCAGTTCATCTACAACACTCTATGTAGATTATCATATAATCTATGTAGATTATCATGTAATCTACGTACGTAGATTACATGATAATCTACGTAGATTAACTTACTATTCATAATCTATGTAGAATGTTACATAGAATGATATGTAAGAACACAGTAGATTATCATGTAATCTACGTAGAATATATGATACTTGACACTTTACACGACATTCTATGTAGATTATATGATAATCAATGTAAATTACATGATAATCTACGTATATTACAGATAATAGTAATGTTAATCTACATAAAAAGATATAGAATTATATAACATTTTATATAGACACATAATATTTCTATATTGTATACGTTAATTTTTTTAGCAATTAAATAATTTTCTATATAGAAATTTTTTTAATATAAAAAGCATTTTTTTTACTATAAAAATCAATTCAAATGAAAATGAAAAAAAAAAATAAGAGAAAGAAAGAGAAAAAACAGATTTTTTTTCTTCCGAAAATATCATTTCACACATTTTCAAGATTCCCCACTATCAAACTTTTAAAAAATTATAAAAATGTCATCCAATATATTAGCTCTTGATTTTATTAATCCAAATGTCATAAAAGGTTCTTAACTTCTCACAATATTTATGGTTCTCAAGAACTCTTCCATATATATATATATATATATATATATATATATATATATATATATATATATATATATATATATATATATATATATATATATACATACATGTTCATTGCAAAAACTTAATTAGAAATAATATAACCTTTTAAAACAAAAAAATTATACCATAAAAGTATAAAATAAGAATTTATCACCCTCAAAACGTGATCGATGATGTTACATTTTCTTAAATATTTTTTGCATACTTACTATTGAATATTCGATATTAAATCGTCTGAATTTTATATATTCAACATTGAATTTTTGAATATTCACATTAAATATTGGTTCTACAACTTTACACCAAATTTAAGTTCTGTAAAAGTCCCGACCATATTATGTGTGTGTAATCTGAATCATTAGTGTACGCTAAATAACCGAAAGTATCGAATATACCTTCTTATAAATGATTATTGACAGATTTTTTTAATTAAACATGTATAAACTAAGATTATAATACTTTTTATTAAAAGAAACATGTCTTTATACATTAAGATTCAAAAAATAAATCTTATAAATGGTTGAAAAAAAATATGTGAATGATGTGAATGATCATTCACTTGTATGACCACTCACATAAATATACATGATCATTCACAGAAATATTTAAGGACATAAATTTGGTAAATGTATCTGAAATTTACTTATCATGTGTGTAACGTTAATTTAAACATGATTGCGAAAAAAAATTAAATTTTTTTAAAGACTGTACCATCGGGTGCACTCGCTTTTGAGTGGTACTTTTTAAAACCTAAGTATGTGTGCGTGTGTACGTGTGTGTGTATATATATAGAAGATATTTTGTAAACACTTTATTCGTTGTAAACAACCACTAAATGAGTTTGAATTTTATGAATTTTGTTGCAGATAATACCGAACCTTTTTATTAACCTATGAATTTTGTTGGATCCTATGAGTTTTGTTGAATTCCATGACTTTGTCGGATCTTATAAATCTTATTGAATGCTATGAAAATTGTTATAAACAATGCTATGAATCTTTTGAATGTTATGAATCTTGTTGCAAACATTTCTATGAACCCTTTGAACCATATGGATATTTGTTATAAACACTTGTTGGTTTATATTATTGCTTATATATATATATATATATATATATATATATATATATATATATATATATATATATATATATATATATATATATATATATATATATATATATATATATATATATATATATATATATATATATATATATATATATATATATATATATATATATATATATATAGGGGTGGGTTCAGTGGAGAACATTATGCATCGAAGAACCTTGGAGAACCACAATGCATCGCTAGAAAAACTTAAATGCATCACGTAGAAATCGATGCATCACGCGGGAATTTGATACATCAAGTGGAAATAATGTAAAAATCGATGCATCACTCGAGAATTTGATGCATCACGTGGAAATAATGATGCATTACGGGGGAATTGTGATGCATTTGTGGTGGTGCATGGAGGTTCTTCAAGTTTCTTCGATGCATGGAGGTTCTCCATTGAACTCACCTCTAGATATACATACCATATATATGCTTAACTAATTGAGAGTTAATTAAACAAATTAAAACGTATATTCATTAATTGCACCTACCTACTCGATCGTCATTAATTAATTTCTATATATAAACCTGAGTTTCAAATCAATTCCTAGCTAGCTTCCATTAGTTGAAGGAATTTGATTCTGGCAGAAATAATTAATATTGGTTCCAAAGTACACAAATAATGGTCTAGTGGCCGGGTTCGTAGCATATATGTTGATCGATGTCCATGCTTCACAAAAAGAAATAATTAAGAATACTGATCGATTATATAATTAGAAAAATCTTTTATAAATTGTTTGTTGCGATTTCGTGGGATTTAAGTATCCAATCATAATCTTATGTTAAAAGTAATTTGATTTAAAAAATTTCTAATTTAATCTTTAAATAGTAATTAGCATTTGTCATTAATAGAACATGCCACTTGGCATATTGAAGAAATGACAAATGACAATTTAGTTATTATTTTAATAATATATATATATATATATATATATATATATATATATATATATATATATATATATATATATATATATATATTTGTTCACAACGTTAACAACGAATAAAACGTTCTCAATGGATCTTATCAACACACATATAAAAAGAGAGAAGGTAATTGTAAAAATAAAATTTTTTTGGTGTACTTTTATAGAACCAATATGGATAATTTGATTATCCAAATCAATGGTTAATGGATGAGTGACATAGTGATCAAAAACTTGTTAGCGGAAAATTTTTAAAATGTGTGCCGATGGATAAAAGTTAAACATGCGTTAAACAATTCTCTCTCTATCTCTATTTATTTTTTAGCAATTGACTAAAAATTGTAATAATTTTTGTAATTTTTATCATTAATAGTAACATTATTTATTTTTTTATCATTAATAACATTAAGTTTTATAGTTTTTAGAGTAAATTACATAAATGGTCCCTGTGGTTTGTCATAAATTACGGAACCGGTCCCTGTACTTCCAAACTTGCATTGGCAGTCCATCAAACCACATTTTGCTTTCACAATCCGTCCCTCCCTCTAACGGACTATATTTATTGCTGTTAAGGGCTGTACAGGCAAGGGTATTATGGTCTTTTCTTGTTTTCCCTCCTTTTTGTTGTTCTCGAGAATCACAATAAGTCAGACAAAGTTAATTTAGACCCTTCATTTACACTTATAATCCCTATGGTTTGATGATGAAGCTCTTCAGTTGACAAAAGACGAAGAAGACGAAGTGAGTTGAGCTACTGGTAACGATGGCGACTACTTGGCGATTTAGAAGTAAATTCGATCATTTCAATCCACTCGAAGCATACGGTGAGTTTTAAGTTTTGTTTAATATGAATGTTAGTATAGTAACATATATTTACATTTTAGTGATTACTTGATTTTTTGAAATTTAAATTTCAGCAAATGAACCAACAATGTTTAGTTTGAAGATAAATCATGGTGGGATTTTTACCAGATTTCCTCGTAGGAAGTATATAAATGGAAAAGAAAGTATTGTGGATTATATTGATTGTGATTTGTTTTCTATTCATGAGTTCAACTACATGATGGAAGAGCTAGGTTATGTTGATGATGGTGAACCGATGTATTACCATTTCCAAATACCAGAACTTGATTTGGATTATGGTCTTCATGCTATGGCTTCTGATATGGATGTCTTAGTATTGGGTAAATATGTTACAGTACACAAGATTATCAATGTATACACTGAGTATGGGCTAACCAACGTAAAAACGTATGACAAGTCTCCACAGTCAACTAAAGTTAGAATAGAGGAGTTACCTGACGAACCCTTGCCTGTACCAACACAACAGAAAAAGGTTTCAAAATCTAAGAAAATGTTAATGTTGGAATGGGTTGAAAAGGTTGATGAAAGTCAAAGTAGTGGGGCAATAATACAAGGTGAAGAATGTGTACCTAAGGATACAGAGGGGACTGTAATATCTAATGACATGGATGAAGGTACTGGTCAAGGTGATGACATGGTTGAAGGTACTGGTTAAGGTGAGGACATGGTTGAAGGTACTCGTCAAGGTGATGACATGGTTGAAGGTACTGGTCAAGGTGAGGACATGGTTGAAGGTACTCGTCAAGGTGATGACATGGTTGAAGGTACTGGTCAAGGTGATGACATGGTTGAAGGTACTGGTCAAGGTGATGACGTGGTTGAACAAGTTAATGACATTTGGGCAACTTATATGGATCATGATTTTGATCCTTTCTTTGGTGCTTACGAAGTGACAGGACATGGGGGTAAGGAAAATGATAATAATCAACAGGATGATGCTATAGGTGATCAAAGTCAACAGCATAGGTTGGTGGATGAAGATCAGGAAAGCACTGATAGTGAGTTTATCATTGATAAAGAAAATATGTTTAATGAAGATAACGTAGACATGAGAGATTTCAGAGTGAATATTGATAAGGATGCAGAGTGGATGGATGATTTAGAGGTAGAAGAAACAGCAGCAGATGAAGATCAAGAACAAGAAGAAGAACTTGACCTTGATGACTTTGACTCTTGTTCAGAGGATGATTTGGAGAGAAACAGAAATAAGAAATTGAGAGAGGTTAGAAAGGAAAAAAAAAGGAGCCAGTGGGTCAAGTGTCTGCAAGTCTAATTTTTATGTTGGTCAACTTTTTGGAAACAAGGATAGTGTTAGGCATATGATACGGTTGCATGCTATTGAAACTCGTAGACAACTACATGTGGTGAAGAATGACTTGGTTAGAATTAGGGCAATTTGCAGAGGAAAGATTCCTTTGTTTGAAAATGAGACTGTAGGGCCCAGTGAAGTTGACAACACAACACCATCTATCAAAAAGGGCAAGCAAGTAAATTCCAGCAAGGGTAAGGAGGTAATTTCAGATAAAGGTACATGTCCTTGGGTTCTGCATATATCTAAAGGAAAAAATGAAGAAACTTGGATGGTCAAGACCTATACTGATGAGCACAAATGCCTTCAAACCAGAGATGTAGCTGCTTGCACAACAACTTTTTTGTCTCAAGAAATTCAAGAAACAATTGGGCCGAATCCAAATATCCCAATTAAGGCTTTGCAAGACCAGTTGCAAAGGAAGTATGAGATAGGTGTATATGCTATGAAGATCTTCAGAGCTAAGTCAATGGCTGTTAACAAAGTTCGAGGTGATTACATTCGGCAATATAGTTTGTTAAGGGACTATGTTTGTGAGCTTCAAAGGACTAATGCTGGAACAACAAGTTTGGATATTATTATGTACTAAATTTACTTTAACATTGTTTGGGTGTTGTGGTCTAACATTATGTACTAAATTTACTTTAACAACAGTGAAGTTAGATGTGGAATGTGAAGCAAATCCAGATGAACCTACAAGGAAGTTCAAGAGGATATACATCTGTTTGGGTGCACTAAAGGAAGGTTTCAAGTGTTGTATGAGAGATGTGCTTGGTTTAGATGGTTGTTTTATGAAAGGTCCCTTTCCTGGTCAGATCTTAACTGTAGTGGGAATTGACCCCAATAATGGAATTTATCCATTAGCATATGCAATAGTGGAGGCTGAAACAACTAACTCTTGGGAATGGTTTCTGAGTTATCTTGGAGATGATTTAGAGCTGTTTAGAAACTCAAACTTTACCTTCATAAGTGACAGGCAAAAGGTTTGATCATATTTAACATTAAGACTCCCTTTATTATGTGTCAATTGATGTTGTCTAACATTATGATGTGTTATTTTTTTAGGGATTGATTCCTGCTATTGCAAAACTATATCCTTGTGCTGAGCATAGGTATTGCCTTAGGCATGTTCATGAAAACATGAAGCTTCAACGGAAAGGGAAAGCATTTAAAGATCTTCTTTGGACGGCTGCAACTGCAACAACAGTTCCTCAGTTTGTTGCTGTCATGGATAACTTGAGGAACTTAAATCAAGGATGTTATGAGTGGTTGAAAGAAATTCCTCCTCAACACTGGAGTAGGTCACACTTTGTTGGGAAATAGTTTAAGTATGCTCAAGCTGTTAGTTAGACTTCTCAGACTGTTAGTAGATTTTTATGTAAATACAAAGTTCATGCTGCTAGTTGAAGAAACTCGAGCTGCCAGTGTAAAAGTTCAAGCTGCCAGAGCAAAACAACTCAAGCTGCTCAGTTCATGCTGTCAAGACATTCAAGCTGCTCAACAGTTTCATAAACAGAAAGTGCTGATTTTCAGGAAAGATATCTACACGAAGATTCCAGCATATCTACTATCAGAGAAGTCATAGTCCTTCAAGGAAACAAGTCCAAAAAGCAATATAAATAGACAGAATATTGTATAGAAGAATATAGAAGTTTTCTGCATATTTTTGAGTCTGTAATTGCTTTGTTGATTAAGTTTTCTTAAGCCTCTAAGGTTGTAAAACCCTAAGAACAGTCTGTGTTCTTCGTCTAATCAAAACAGATTAGAGGTGATTGTAATCATTGAATTCAGCAATACAAACAGTCTTGATTACTTCTTATGTTTTATGCTTTATTGATTCTGAAAGTTTTTGTTAAAATAATTAAGTGTTATTCCGCAAACTTCTTAATTAAACTTTGATTCAAAGCAAGATTATTGATTTATACTCTGATAAATTTCAAATCAGTTAATCTTGGTTATTCAGTTTTAGATCCTGACAAGTGGTATCAGAGCCACAGGTCGTTCTTTGTTTTTCAAAGTCGAAAACTTTCTTTCAAATTTTTAATCTTTTACAATGGAATTTGAAAATAGCAGCAGTGGATCTGGGCAAGGACTCAAAGTGCCTATGCTCAAGCCCACTGAGTTTGAGATGTGGAAACTCAGGATTCAACAGCATATTCAATTCATTGATTATGCCATATGGGAAGCTGTTGAATTCCCTCCTGTAGTTGATCCAGAACTTGATGCTGAGGGAAAACCAGTCAAAACTCCTCCAAAAACTGAACTTGAAAGGAAGGCTAGAATGAATGAAGTGAAAGCACTCACACTATTACAAATAGCCATTCCTAATGCTTATCAACATCAGTTCAAAAAGTTTTATACTGCTCACTCTCTTTGGAATGCCTTAGAGAAGAGGTTTGCTGGTAATGCCAGTACCAAGAGAAATCAAAAAGACCTCTTGAAACAGCAGTATGAAAACTTTTCTGGTGGCAAGAATGAAAACCTCACTCAAATCTTTGACAGGTTCAACAAACTGATAAGTGAACTGGAAAGTGCAAAGGTCAATCTGGATCAAGATGAAGTCAACAGAAAGTTTCTCAGATCTCTTGGAGAAGAATGGACAGTCTATGCTGCACAGTGGAGAACAAAAGACACTCTTGATGAGATAGAATTGGATGATCTGTATAACAGTCTAAGAGTGTTTGAGACTGAGATTGATGCTAAAAAGAAATCCTTTTCTTATAATCACAACACTGCTCTTCTGTCCTCTGAAAAATCTAATAACTGTGATTCTTTTTCAGGTGGTGATGGCAATTCTGCTGAAACTCACTATGAAGCTTTTGTTGCCAATGATGGATTATTTGCTCTAAATGTTGAAGACTTGGAACAAATTCATCCAGATGATCTTGAAGAGATGGATTTAAAGTGGCAACATGCAATGCTGACCATGAGAGCCAAAAGATTTCTGAAAAGAACTGGTAGGACCAACTTTCAAGCCAAAATAGAAGGCAAACCATCTTTTGATAAATCAAAAGTGGAATGCTATAAATGCCATAAGCTTGGTCACTTTGCCAGAGAATGTAGATCTCAAGGTCAACAGCTGTCACACCCTGCCACCTTGGTTGGCAGCGAGTCGTGACGAGTGCGGAAGCGTAACCATAATTATAACGAGCGACCACTATATGGACGTTTTCGAAATATTACATCATTAAAATTTAAAAATGTAATAATGATTTACAAGATGATAGGAAATGAAGTTCACGTAATACAGAGATTCTAATCCATAATTAATGCGTCCAAAAATAATGCAGTCAAATCTCCGTTAGTTTCGAAATATGCATGCGACTCCATGAAATGTGGAAGCTTGAAAAGTTGGTGTATCCGAAGGCACACTTGCCTTAATTACCTGAAAATACATGCTAAAATACGTCAACAAAATTGTTGGTGAGTTCATAGGTTTACACGAAAAGACCAGTTGTATGGACATTATCAGATGCGTTTGAATTTATAAAATCATAAATTCCATGAGATGTATTACATAAACCATCATGTCACCGAAGCTTAATTAGAATGAGTTTGCCCCGAGCAGTATTCCCAAAATACCGTGTGTTGAATATATATGCACCCGCAGTTAGCTAAACCACTAACCCGAGTGGGGGACATGACTCCCAATAGATCTATCCACAATATATTCGCGCTTGCAAACAAATGCAACTAACGATTTCATGATATAAGGGCAGAGATCACATATGTAATACATAATAGAATCGAGAAGTTTTTGTGTCCATATAAAAACGAAGCATGTATTTCATCCCAAAACATAATAATGTGAAAAATGGGACTATGAAGACTCACCTTGTTGATTTTTGATGATGTTTTTGGATCTGAGTTGAACACTTGATTGTATATTTGATACTCGTCCTAATATTTTTACGAGTTTGGGTCAATATCATCATAATACGTGTTTGAGTACTTCGTAATTATTTTCATGTACTTGTGATGTATGAATAATTTCGTGGGATTTTATACGTGAATATCGATTTATGGATATTTATTTCTAAAATGGTTTGCATGCACGCATACTCACGCATATATGTACATATATATATATATATATATATACACGAAAATGCATACATATATATACGAGCATGTGCATCATTATGAAAGGGTATTCATATATTTTGCATGGAAAATTTTTACGAGTATTATGAAAAACCGAATTGTAAATGAAAAATATTATATTTTTAGTAAGTATATTTAATTTTTCATGTTTTATAAATTTTTAAGGTGGAAAAATAAAGTATATAAGAAAAACTTACAAAAGTGGAAGAACACCTGAAATCAATATGGTTGGCCGATTTTTCTTTCTTTGAGAGAATATGTATGTTGGTGTGTTTTTGTGAAATGGGTTTTGTCTTCTATTTATAGAAGAAAAAAGGTTATTAAAAATAATGATAAACTAATTAATATTTAGTGAAATGATGAAAAGAAAAGGTGTTTTCGGTTGAGTGTTGGACAAAAAGGTGTGGCCGATTTCATAATTGTTTTTTGCATGTTGTTTATTAATATAATAATACAAAAGTACAAGCTAGTTGCCCTTTAAAGGACAACTTACTTTTTAGAGTGATAAGTAGTATGACTTTTCAATTTTTTTATTAATAAAAGTACAAAAAGCATGCACGAAAAAGGTGGCAGCATTTATTATTACTGTATATATATATACGTACTTAGAAAATTTTTCTGGGATGTTAAACTCGATTCAAGTGTGAATCGAGTTTTATGTAGTTTAATTCGAGTTTGGTTCAGTTTTGATCGAGTTTTAGGCTTCATCATTCGAGTTTCTTTCTTCATCAATCGAGTTTCTTGCTTCACCAATCGAGTTTCTTGCTTCATTATTCGAGTTTACACTTACATGATTCGAGTTTCATGTAATATCATTCGTGTTTATTAATTATATGATTCGAGATTCATATAACTTCATTCGAGTTTATTACATCATCATTCGAGTTCATCACTTACTTAATCGAGTTTCATACAGCATTATTCGAGTTTTATACTTACACGATTCGAGTCTCATGTAATATCATTCGAGTTTATTAATTATATGATTCGAGATTCATATAACTTCATTCGAGTTTATTACTTCATTATTCGAGTTTTATATTAGTTTAATTTTTCGAGTTTCGTACCTTATTTTTAGGCCAGTTGTTACAACAGCCATCAAGGACTTCACAGCCCATATAAGCTTCCTCATCAACAACACTTGTCTCTCAAGAAGACAATGTGTTTGACTGGAGTGATCAGACAGAGGAAGAATTCCAAAATCAAGCACTTATGGCAGAAACATCAAATGTCTCCTCCACTGAACTACCATCTGAGGTAAATTCTAAACTTTGCTCTCAATCATGCAAAAATATGGTTAAAAAGTACAGAGATCATAATGAGAGCATGTGCAAAACTCTAGCTAAGATGGAAGAAAGGAGATATGAATATATGCAAGCCATAGAAGATCTGGAAAAACAGATCAATGATTATAAGGATAATGAGATTCAAATGGGGTATGATAGAAACTATCATGAATGGGAGAAAAAGAAACTCAATAAGAAAATAGAATCTCTGAATAAAAAGGTAGAAGAAACTGAACAGAAGGTGTTAGAGGCTAATGAGAAACTGGAATCTGTTAACATAGATCTAGGTAACTTCAAGTTAGCAAATCAAAAGCTAGAACACCTAATGGAAGTTCAATTCAAAGATAGAATGAAATCTCAGGTCAATCCCAAAGAAGGAATAGGATACAGAGCTACTCCACCTCCATATAATAACAAGTACATTCATCCAATGAGTGAAGTTGCTGATAGACTTGTCAATGAACCACTAGATGAGTCTATGACTATTGTAGATCCTATTCTTGATAACAGTCCTGAATTAAAAGAAGATAAGAGTCAAAATAGAGACTGTGACACAAAGAGTGCACCCATAGAAGTCCAAGTTCCCAGTAAGAAAGGAAAAGAGAAGATGAGTGTATGCAATGCTACTCCACAAGTTTCTGTACATTCTAACTGTAACACTGCATCTTCATCAAAAGGAACTAAAAGAGGTAAAACTGTTTCTATCTGCACATGCCAAAAGCATGGTGTTCAAAAGTTTCCTTAACAACAGCAGGTAAGAGGAAACCAGAGAAACAAGAACCAGAAATTGACAGAAAAGTCTGGTGTTCCAATTCAAACTGTCAAAAGATGCTTTCATTGTGGAAGGAAGAATCACTTAGCCAAGGATTGTTTTTACAAACCAGCTGTTGCAAAACAGACTGTGCATCACACAAAATCAAATCCTAATCAGGCAAAGCACTCAAAAGTGAAACCTTCCACAGCAGCTCCAAAGAAAACAGTTGATCCCAGATTCTCAAAAGTTAATAAAAAACAGTCCACACATCAAAAACAAGTTTTGGCAAAGCCTAAATCAAGTTTTAAACAAATATGGTGTGTCAAGGACAAATCTGTTGCTCAAACTGCTAATGCAAAATATCAGACTGCTAAGTCAAAATCTGATGTTGTTAGTGCAAAAACTGAAACTGTTAGCACTACAAACACAGCTCAAGCTGCTGGGCATCAAACTGGAGCTGCTAGTGAATCATCTGAGACTGTCAGAAGAAAAGATGCTCAAAATAGTTGGATACCTCATATGATCACTAAATACTCTCCAAAGACTCAATCAGTAGATCTCACCAAGTATAAGAAGTCTAAAACAGTTTTTAGTTATGTCAATGTACAAGGCCAACCCAAAACCAATTTGGTTTGGGTTTACTCCACTACTAACTAAGCTGTTGTTTGTGCAGGGCAACCACAGGTCTCCTCATAGAACAAGATGGCATCTGGACAGTGGATGCTCTAGGCACATGACAGGCAATTCTGAATGCTTGTCAAATTTCAAAGGTTTTGATGGAGGTTTTGTTGCATTTGGAGGCAACTCAAAAGGAGGTAAGGTTACAGGTAAATGTACTGTTAATGTAGGCAACATGACATTCCATGATGTTCTGTATGTTGAACAGCTTAAGTACAATTTATTGAGTGTCTCTCAAATCTGTGACAAACAAAACATTGTTCTGTTCACAGATTCTGAGTGCATTGTTCTTTCAAAGGATTTCAAAATTCCTGAAAATCTTGTTTTACTTAGAACACCAAGAAAGGACAATGTTTACTGCCTGGACACAGCTCTCTTGACTAAATCAAATACTTTAAGCTGTTTAATATCCAAAGCATCATCAAATGAGTCTGCTCTTTGGCATAGAAGGATGTGTCACATGAACTTCAAGTCCATGAATGCTTTAGTTAAAAAGAATCTGGTAAGAGGATTACCACAAAAGGAGTTCATTTGTGATGATCATTGTGTAGCTTGTCTTAAAGGTAAGCAACACAAAACTTCTCATAAGGCCAAAGAAGTAAATTCAATCTCATCTGTTCTTCAGTTGTTACATATGGATCTATTTGGTCCAACATCTGTTTTGAGTTTGAATAAAAGGGCATACTGTTTAGTCATTGTTGATGATTTCACCAGATTTACTTAGGTTTACTTTCTTAGGTCCAAAGATGAAACTGCTGAGCTAGTTAAGTCTTTTATCCTTAAGATAGAAAACCAATCCAATTCCAAAGTTAAGGTGAAAAGATCAGACAATGGAACTGAATTTAAAAATCAAATTCTAAACAGTTTCTGTGAGTCCAAAGGCATTGCTAGACAATATAGTGCACCAAGAACACCACAGCAAAATGGTGTAGCTGAAAGAAAGAATAGAACATTAATTGAGGCTGCTAGAACAATGCTAGCTGATTCAAATCTGCCAATGACTTTCTGGGCAGAAGCTGTTAATACAGCCTGTTATGTTCTATCAAGTTGTCCAATCTCAAGGAAAAACTCCCTATGAGTTATTCCATAACAGAAGTTCCCTAATAGCTTTCTTCAAGTCTTTTGGATGCCCATGTACTATTCTTCACACCAAGACTCACTTAGGGAAGTTTGAGAGTAAAGCTGAAGAAGGATTCTTTGTAGGATACTCAACTCAAAGCAAAGCCTATAGAGTATACAACAGTGTGTCTAAAACAATTGAAGAAAGTGCCAATGTTGAATTTAATGAAAATACTGCTAATATCAAAGGCACTGGTCCTGATTGGTTGTTTGATTTAGATTCACTAACAAATTCTCTGAGCTTTGTTGAGTATACTGCAGAAGCTGATGCATACAGGGTTGAAGCTGCTAACACAAATTCTCATGCTGCCAATACAATTTCTCATGCTGTTGGCACAAAGTCTCAGACTGCTGCAGATTCAACAAGTTAGGATGGTTTCACCACTCTACCACTTCTGTCTTGTGATCCTCCAGGGGTCCTGAATGATACAAATCCAGACACTGAAGTGCCACTCCAAAGTTCTGAAAGAACAGCTCCAACACAACAGGAAACAGTCCCAGATTCAAGTCAAGCTGTTTCAGAAACTGAACCATTCACTGGTTCTGATGGAGATGATACCAACCTTGGAACTTCCTTTCAAACAGAGAGAGAGAGCCCACACTAAGAGTTCATAAGTATCACCCTCTCAATCAAATACTGGGTGATCCAAGCACTCCTGTTCAAACAAGGAAGATGGTTCACAATGAGACTGCTGCTGCTGAACAAGCAGTTCCTGAATTCAGTCTAGCTGCTTTTGAACATGCCTGTTTCATGTCTCAACTAGAACCTAAAAAGGCATCAGAAGCATTAAAAGATTCATCCTGGATTGAAGCTATGCAAGAAGAGCTTTTACAGTTCAAAATTCAGAATGTATGGACTCTGGTGGATCTTCCTAAAGGTAAGAGAGCAATAGGTACAAGATGGGTGTTCAGAAACAAGAAGGATGAGAGAGGGATAGTCATCAAGACCAAAGCAAGACTAGTAGCACAAGGGTACACTCAAGAAGAAGGAATAGATTATGATGATGTCTTTGCTCCAGTAGCAAGAATTGAAGCCATCAGACTATTTCTAGCATATGCAAGTTTCAAAGGCTTTAAAGTGTATCAAATGGATGTTAAGTCTGCTTTCTTGTATGGGACAATTGAAGAGGAAGTGTATTTGTGTCAACCTCCTGGTTTTGAAGACTACAAGTATCCAGACAGGGTGTACAAGCTAGACAAAGCTCTCTATGGTCTTCACCAAGCCCCCAGAGCATGGTATGACACACTGTCCTCATATCTTCTACAGAATGGATTCAAGAGAGGCACTCTGGACAAAACACTCTTCACTAAATCCATCAAAGCTGAGATTCTACTTGTCCAAATCTATGTTGATGACATCATCTTTGGCTCAACTAATGATAGGTTGTGCAAAGATTTTGTGACGTCCTTGTTAATTAATGATATAATTGTAGCAATCACCAGGATCGACAAACAACCCAATGAGTATCATAATAATTGAAATTGAGTACTTAAATCAGAATTAAGCAAATCCACACTAAAGCAATAGAATACATGTCTACAGTGATAAAAGTCTAACTATTACATCAACATAATTGTTTTAGAAGTAGAAATCCCAGCCCAAAGCTATTACATTCAAGTACCAATAGCTACTAAGGTCTCCGGGATATTGATTTGATATGCTTAAGTAGATGGTCCAGCTACACTCTTGCCTTTGCCTGTAAACAATGTGAGTCAACAGTAAGCTAAATGCTTAGTGAGATAACAGATTATGCATACAACAAATATTTCTTTACAAACAATGCTTAACCATGGGCAGTGTAAGCCCCATGTATGTGAATATCGGCAGTGTAAGCCTCAGTGTATGTGAAAAACCATGCAGTGCAAGCATGGGTTGGCAGTTCAATATGCTGATCGGGGATGTGCCAAACCTGATGGGATACGAGTGGGATGATCAGTCCCCGACAGTGGCCTGCTGTCAGCCCCAGTCCAGGTCGCATCAGATTATGAAGTAATGATCATGCAGTGCAAGCATGATGTATATAGATGCACTTTCAAATGAACGCTGGCTACATGTGTGTTACATGTCAAGTACGAGTGTGCATCATAACAACAAATCATTTCATGAGTGCCAAATGAAGTATATGAACAACGTGAACATGCCATTGAATATATAAACATGAATGCAAAAATAATAAATGTTCGAATGACAATCTGTTACTCACAGTGATTGGTTTTGTGACTTGATCCTGAATCAATGTGTGTTTTGATAACACCACAATGATCTGTAAAGTAAGTGTAATAGTGAATTTGTGTCAGTAATTGCTTAAAAATTGTATTCTATAATATTAAATGTAATTGGGTTCTGAATTCGGACCACATCCGAATTCGGATGGTCCGAATTGTAATTGGTCCGAATTTGGGGTGATGGTCCGAAGTTGGTTGGATCCGAATTGGGGTCCGAAACTGGTATAGTCCGAAATTGGTCCTTGGTCCGGATTGGGTTGATCCGAAATGGTGGTCCGAAATTGGCATGATCCGAAATGGGTATGGGATCCGAAACAGGCTGGGGTCCGAATTTACTAATGGTCCGAAATAGATGAACAGATCCGAACTGGGTACGGATCCGAATTCGGATGGATCCGGACCGAGTTCATACTTGGTGAAATTTTCCAATATTTTACAGATTTACGTTTTTGACCATTTTTGCATGTTTCTGAGTCTAATACTGTAAATATGAACTTAGATGCTATTATTTAACTTATATCATCATATTTGTACACCAAAACAACCCATTTGTGTCCATTTTTCTACATGTCTCGAAGAACACACACACTAAAACACACACTTAATTTCTGAAATCACACTTAGACTTCAAATCTGATTCTGAATTTTTGTATACAACAACATACATGCTCGATTTAAACTAATCCATCATATTATATAACATGCATAAACATTTGCATCACTAATCTTAGAATTCGGTTTTCATAAAAACCGAACCAAAATATCAAAAATCCGAATTATTGAATGATGTTTACCTTAATTTGATTCTTGTAGTTGTTATAGTTCCCTAAATGCCACTTGAATCCAACTTCTTAGCCTCCAATTTAATGATCTTCAATGCTTTTGATTTCCAATTGAAGAAGAAACCCACGGTTTCTTTTAGAGAGAGAAAAGAGAGAGAATCGTGAGAGTAGAGAGAGTGTGTGATTGGAAATTATGAGCTTTAACTCCCTTTTTATTTGTCACTTTCACTTATTTGCACAATATACCCCTCACTTTGTATTTTCTTACTTAACTAATAATATGATCAAGATTTAACTTAAATTGATATAATATTCCATTAACATAATAATTAAGTCCTTAAAATTGCAAATTACATATAATTGAAAAATAGGGATGTTACAGCATGGGCTCCACCACGCCTATACTTCATCCGCGAAGTCATGCTGCGCTAAACAAACTTGGGTACTTAGTCTTCATGTCTTGTTCTGATTCCCAAGTATGATTAGCTCCCCGATGATGCTTCCACTTGACCAGCACCATCCTGATCTCTTTGTTCCGTAGCTTCTTGACTTTTGTCTCCAGAATACACTCCGGCTCATCAACGAACCTTAGCCGTTCGTCAATCTTAATGTCTGAGTGATCAGTCCATGGTTCCCTCTCGGGCACCAGACTCTTTTTTAAGTATCCTACGTGGAAAACCGGGTGAACTCCTGATAACTCTTCCGGCAAGTCCAAGTGATAGGACTGATTACCAACTCTTTCTACTATCTTGAAGGGTCCTATGAATCGAGGCGATAGCTTTCCTCGCTTAACAAATCTCGTGACTCCTTTCATCGGAGAAACCTTCAAGTATACCCAATCGTCCTTTTGAAACTCTATCGCTTTGTGTCGGCGATCGTGATAGTTCTTTTGTCGATCTTGTGCC
This sequence comes from Centrapalus pauciflorus, assembly GCA_020465985.1. NCBI lineage: Eukaryota > Viridiplantae > Streptophyta > Magnoliopsida > Asterales > Asteraceae > Centrapalus > Centrapalus pauciflorus. The sequence goes on from JAANYP010003053.1 coordinate 207,340, forward strand.
GTTTTCATGTATTGTCGAATGAGTTGGATCTTTTCATTGGTTTCTTGCAATAAGGCAGGACCAGCTATTGGAGTTTCTCCTGTTTCCCTCCAACAGGTTGGAGTCCTACATTTTCTGCCATACAGAAACTCGAATGGTGCCATCTTGATTGTGGAATGGTAACTGTTGTTGTAGGAGAATTCAACCAATGGGAGGTGATCGTCCCAGTTACCACCCAAATCCATGACACACGCTCTGAGCATGTCTTCCAGAGTCAGAATTGTTCTCTCACTTTGCCCATCAGATTGAGGTCTATAGGCAGTACTCATTGCGATACGGGTACCAAGACCGTTTTGCAGAGCAGTCCAGAAATTAGAAGTGAATCTACTATCTCGGTCGGAGACAATAGACTTAGGCACACCATGCCTAATAACGATTTCGTTTACGTAGATCTGGGTAAGTCGGTCCAGTGAGTAGGTTTCTCGGATTGGTATGAAGTGAGCAGATTTGGTTAATCGGTCAACAATGACCCAAATGGCGTCATGTTGACGACGAGTCTTGGGCAGCTTCGTTACGAAATCCATTGTAATATGGTCCCACTTCCATTCTGGGATTGGAAGAGGTTGCATACTACCATAGGGCTGTTGATGTTCTGCTTTGACTAGACGACATGTTCTGCACCTTTCAACATACTGACCGACATCTCTTTTCAATCCTGGCCACCAGAAGTCGGCTTTCAAGTCGTTGTACATTTTTGTGCTGCCAGGATGAATTGAGAATTTAGATTGATGAGCCTCCTCGAGAATTACATCTCGCATGTTCCCGAACTTAGGAACCCAAACTCTACCGTAAACTCCTTTCAGTCCAGTTCCATCGTCTTGCATTAATGGCAACTGAACTCTGATATTTTCATCCTTTACATTCTCCTCCTTTAAGGCCTGCAACTGAGCAGCCCTTACATCGTCTATAATAGTGGACGTCAGTATTGTGGAAGTCAAGGCATAGCAGTATGCCTTGCAGTACGCTTTTCTGCTTAGGGCATCAGCCACTACGTTGGCTTTCCCTGGATGGTAAAGAATTTCGCAGTCGTAGTCCTTGATCAGCTCCATTGACATTCTCTGCCTCATATTCAAGTCCTTCTGACTGAATATGTACTTCAAACTCTTGTGGTCGGTGAAGAGCTGACATTTGGTTCCGTACAAATAGTGTCTCCATAACTTGAGAGCGAAAGTCACAGCAGTTAGCTCTAGATCATGAGTAGAGTAGTCTTTCTCATGTGGTTTGAGTTGTCTAGAAGCATAAGCTATGACGTTTCCTCTTTGCATTAGTACCGCACCCAAACCCATGCTTGATGCATCTGTGTAGACTACGAAGTCTCCGTTCCCTTCAGGCAGGGCTAACACTGGTGCTTCACTTAGCAGATTCTTCAAGTTTTCAAATGCCATTTGCTGTTCTTCTCCCCAAAAGAAGGTCGCGTTCTTGCGAGTAAGCTTTGTTAGCGGAACGGCGATCTTTGAGAAGTCTTTGATGAATCGGCGGTAGTAACCAGCCAATCCCAGAAAACTCCGAATCTCTGAGGCGTTGCGGGGTGATTCCCAATTCTGGATAGCTTCGATCTTTGCAGGATCAACAGCAATCCCAGCACCAGATATCACGTGCCCCAAGAATTGGATCTGAATTAATTGTTTAAGAGGTACAAGTTAATAAAATAATTTTATGATTGAGTATAAGGATCATGAAATTGTTTCAAACGTTGAGACGTACCTGCCTCAACCAGAATTCACACTTAGAGAATTTGGCATAAAGTCGCTCTTTGCGTAGCAACTCTAGCAATTCTCTCAGATGTGCAGCATGATCCTCTTCGGTCTTTGAATATATGAGAATGTCATCGATGAATACGATGACCGATTTGTCGAGCATTGGCCGGCAGACTCGATTCATGAGATCCATGAAAGCGGCCGGCGCATTAGTAAGACCGAACGGCATTACAAGAAACTCGTAGTGTCCGTAACGAGTTCTGAAAGCCGTCTTTGGAATGTCATCAGAATGTACTTTGAGTTGGTGATAACCCGAACGAAGATCAATCTTCGAGAAGTAGCTTGTGCCTTGTAACTGGTCGAAGAGATCATCAATCCGGGGCAACGGGTATTTGTTTTTGATTGTGACTTTGTTGAGTTCTCGATAGTCGATGCACATTCGCAATGTGCCATCTTTCTTTTTGACAAACAGAACAGGAGCACCCCAAGGAGATGAACTTGGGCGGATAAAACCTTTGTCAAGTAGCTCCTGTAACTGCTTCATCATTTCCTGCATTTCAGCAGGGGCTAGACGGTAAGGAGCCTTTGCTATTGGAGCAGCTCCGGGAATGAGGTCAATGCGGAATTCCACTTGGCGATCAGGTGGCAATCCCGAGATATCTTCTGGAAAGACATCAGGAAATTCGGAAACGACGGAAACGGTAGAAGGAGATTGAACTTCAGCCTTTGCATCGACAGCATAGGCTAAGTAAGCAGAACAACCCTTGGCAACGTGCTTTCGGGCTTTTGCAATTGAAATAAGGCATAAGTCGCCTTTGTGTCTATCACCATAAATGCATATGTCTCGGCCCTCGGGAGTGGTAATCTTGATCATTCTTTTCTTGCAAACGATTTGGGCCTCGTTATGAACTAACCAGTCCATGCCTACTATGACATCGAATTCCCCGAACTCCATAGGGATCAGATCTATATTGAATACTACGTCTTCTACCAATAATGTACAATTCCTATATACTTTGTCTGCTTTTACTAACATATTGCTAGCGGTCTCTGTCAAGTACAAATTGCAGTTTGGAAGTTGGCATGTTAAATTGACGAGCAAATGTAGTGGAGACAAACGAACGATTTGCTCCAGAGTCAAACAGTATACGTGCAGGAATTGAATTAACATAGAACGTACCAGTGACCACTTCCGGGTCATCCTTTGCTTCTTCAGCTGTGATTTGGAACGCCCTTGTTGGAGCCCTTTGAGATTGATCCCTGCGAGCCGTGGAAGCTACAGAAGATCTTGCTGTTGATTGTGGAGCATTCTGATCTCGTGGGGGTTTCGGGCAGTCCCTTGAGAAATGGCCAAGTCTGTGGCAGTTGTAGCATGCATCATCTTTTCGTGGACAATGCTCCCAGTGATGGCCTTTCTGCCCACAACAGAAACAATACATGTCCCGAGTCTTGCACTCCCCAGAGTGCGCTTTTCTGCATCGTCTGCAGTCTCTCATTTCTGAACTGGCCGAAAAGGCTCTTCCCTTCTTGGGTGATGATGACTGTTGATGGGATTGAGGAGAGAATCGGGAGGATCCAGACTCCCGCTGCCTTTTTGGTGGCGACGGTTGAGTCGGTGGTGCGGCGGCTGAACCTATGACATATCCGGATAACAGGACAATCTGCTCCACATTCCGAGCAGCCTCGAGTAATCCAGCAAACCTTGTATACCGAACCCCACTCATGGTTCGGCGAATCTCATAATCTAGTCCGGCCTCAAACCGGGCTATTTTTCTCTCTTCCGTGTCAACTTGATGCGGTGCGAACAGACTTAATCGGGTGAACTCAACGGCATATTGTGTAACCGTTTTCGTTCCCTGAGTTAAGTTCAGGAATTTTGCCTCGAGACGTCGCTTCTCGTCGGCTGGACAGTACTGTTGAGAAAACACTTCCTTAAACTCGCTCCATGACATGTGTGACACTACCTCCATCGTCAACACATGTGTCATTGCGTCCCACCACATAACAGCATCCCTTGCGAACATAGCAGTTGCAAAGCGGACCATGTCTTTATCAGCGCAGTCGCTGATCCTGAAAGTTCGTTCCGTGGTGGTGATCCATTCCAATGCTGTAACAGCATCTCCGGTTCCATCAAAAGTAACAGCTCCGTTACTTTTGAAGTCCTTAAACCTGCAACCCCTTGATCTGTTAGAAGACCCAGTGTCTTGTCTTTCCTCTTGATCGTCTTGTTGTTGCTCCTTGTTCTTTCGTTTGTCAGCCTTTCGTTTTGCCTCAGCCTCATCTCTGGCCCTTAACTGATCAGCAAATGACTGAGCCTGCTCAGCCATTCGTTTGGATTGTAGCTCATTGTTTTGTTCCATGAGAGCTTGCATCATCTGGAACATTTGCTGAGGAGTCATATCGTCTCCTGACATGTTCTGAAATATAACAACTTATATTTAGAACATTTATTTGTAAGTCCTAAGTGTACAGTTACCCTTTGTGTTTCCCCGTGTGCATGTCAATCCTATCTTAGTTCAGATCATTACTTAGAAGTTCATTCTAATATCATAACCTAAGTTTGAGTCCAAGTCCTCGCGGACACTTGAAACCTCAAACTAATGCTCTGATACCAAACTGTGACGTCCTTGTTAATTAATGATATAATTGTAGCAATCACCAGGATCGACAAACAACCCAATGAGTATCATAATAATTGAAATTGAGTACTTAAATCAGAATTAAGCAAATCCACACTAAAGCAATAGAATACATGTCTACAGTGATAAAAGTCTAACTATTACATCAACATAATTGTTTTAGAAGTAGAAATCCCAGCCCAAAGCTATTACATTCAAGTACCAATAGCTACTAAGGTCTCCGGGATATTGATTTGATATGCTTAAGTAGATGGTCCAGCTACACTCTTGCCTTTGCCTGTAAACAATGTGAGTCAACAGTAAGCTAAATGCTTAGTGAGATAACAGATTATGCATACAACAAATATTTCTTTACAAACAATGCTTAACCATGGGCAGTGTAAGCCCCATGTATGTGAATATCGGCAGTGTAAGCCTCAGTGTATGTGAAAAACCATGCAGTGCAAGCATGGGTTGGCAGTTCAATATGCTGATCGGGGATGTGCCAAACCTGATGGGATACGAGTGGGATGATCAGTCCCCGACAGTGGCCTGCTGTCAGCCCCGGTCCAGGTCGCATCAGATTATGAAGTAATGATCATGCAGTGCAAGCATGATGTATATAGATGCACTTTCAAATGAACGCTGGCTACATGTGTGTTACATGTCAAGTACGAGTGTGCATCATAACAACAAATCATTTCATGAGTGCCAAATGAAGTATATGAACAACGTGAACATGCCATTGAATGTATAAACATGAATACAAAAACAATAAATGTTCGAATGACAATCTGTTACTCACAGTGATTGGTTTTGTGACTTGATCCTGAATCAATGTGTGTTTTGATAACACCACAATGATCTGTAAAGTAAGTGTAATAGTGAATTTGTGTCAGTAATTGCTTAAAAATTGTATTCTATAATATGAAATGTAATTGGGTTCTGAATTCGGACCACATCCGAATTCGGATGGTCCGAATTGTAATTGGTCCGAATTTGGGGTGATGGTCCGAAGTTGGTTGGATCCGAATTGGGGTCCGAAACTGGTATAGTCCGAAATTGGTCCTTGGTCCGGATTGGGTTGATCCGAAATGGTGGTCCGAAATTGGCATGATCCGAAATGGGTATGGGATCCGAAACAGGCTGGGGTCCGAATTTACTAATGGTCCGAAATAGATGAACAGATCCGAACTGGGTACGGATCCGAATTCGGATGGATCCGGATCGAGTTCATACTTGGTGAAATTTTCCAATATTTTACAGATTTACGTTTTTGACCATTTTTGCATGTTTCTGAGTCTAATACTGTAAATATGAACTTAGATGCTATTATTTAACTTATATCATCATATTTGTACACCAAAACAACCCATTTGTGTCCATTTTTCTACATGTCTCGAAGAACACACACACTAAAACACACACTTAATTTCTGAAATCACACTTAGACTTCAAATCTGATTCTGAATTTTTGTATACAACAACATACATGCTCGATTTAAACTAATCCATCATATTATATAACATGCATAAACATTTGCATCACTAATCTTAGAATTCGGTTTTCATAAAAACCGAACCAAAATATCAAAAATCCGAATTATTGAATGATGTTTACCTTAATTTGATTCTTGTAGTTGTTATAGTTCCCTAAATGCCACTTGAATCCAACTTCTTAGCCTCCAATTTAATGATCTTCAATGCTTTTGATTTCCAATTGAAGAAGAAACCCACGGTTTCTTTTAGAGAGAGAAAAGAGAGAGAATCGTGAGAGTAGAGAGAGAGTGAGATTGGAAATTATGAGCTTTAACTCCCTTTTTATTTGTCACTTTCACTTATTTGCACAATGTACCCCTCACTTTGTATTTTCTTACTTAACTAATAATATGATCAAGATTTAACTTAAATTGATATAATATTCCATTAACATAATAATTAAGTCCTTAAAATTGCAAATTACATATAATTGAAAAATAGGGATGTTACAGATTTTGAGGCCCTAATGCACAAAAAGTTTCAAATGAGTTCAATGGGGGAACTCACATTCTTTCTAGGGCTGCAGGTTAAACAGAAGCCTACTGGTCTATTCATAAGTCAATCAAAGTATGTCAAAGACATATTGGAAAAGTTTGGCTATCAAGACACAAAGGTTGCAAGTACTCCAATGGATCCTCACAAACAGCTCCATACAGACAAAGATGGCATAGATGTGGATATTCATCTATACAGATCTCTTATAGGATCTCTCATGTATCTAACATCTTCAAGACCTGATATTATGTTTGCTGTCTGTGTGTGTGCTAGGTTTCAATGCTCTCCAAAGGATTCTCACTTGGTTGCTGTTAAGAGAATCTTTAGATATCTTAAAGGCCAACCACATTTAGGTCTATGGTATCCTAAAGACTCTGCTTTTGAACTAACTGCTTATTCTGACAGTGACTATGGTGGATGCAACATTGACAGAAAATCCACAACTGGTGGATGTCAATACTTAGGAGCAAGACTGGTCTCTTGGCAATGCAAAAAGCAAACAACTGTCTCCACATCATCCACTGAAGCAGAATACGTAGCAGCTGCAAGCTGCTGCTCCCAGGTAATGTGGATTCAAAATCAGCTAAGAGACTATGGTATGAATTTCTTATCCACTCCTATTTATATTGACAATTCAAGTGCAATTAGCATTGTGCAAAACCCAGTGAAATTCCCAAAAACCAAGCATATAGAAATCAGATTTCACTTCATCAGAGATTGTAATGAAAAGAAGTTAATCCAAGTTACCAAAATACATACAGATGATCAGCTAGCTGATCTATTTACAAAACCTTTTGATGTGGGAAGGTTCACTTTCCTAATATCAAATATTGGTATGGTAAACATGGATTAATTGGTTTTCATTATTATCGACTCAGTATGCTAATTTAAGGGGGAGACACTGTTCCATTGAAAAGTTGCACAATTTTACACTAACAGCATGAGTATTTTCTCATGCTGCTAGTTCATTTTCTCGGACTGCTAGTTATTTTCACTTGATCTGTCAAAGTGTGCAGGGTATTTGGGTAATTTTTCAAATGTGTGCGCGGGACCCAACCTTTTTTCGAAACCTTTAAAGGTCCCAGTTTCGTTCAGTTGTAACTACCAGTTACATATTTTTCTTCCACGGCCTTCTGCTTTCTCACTGAACGAATCACACATTCTTCTTTCAAACCCTAAAACCATCGTTTGATCATCCATGGAGTTTGTCAAAGAACACAACTGCCTTCCATACTCGCTCAAACACTCTGAACTTCAGCCGTTCCATGATATGATGGATTTCCTAAGACACTCCCATATCAACCATGCCCTCAATATCAATCCCACCATATACATATCGCATATTGAACAGTTCTGGAACCGTGCCACTTTTCAAACCATCAATGGTATTCCTACCCTTCTATCCAAAATTGATGGCACTCCCATCACCATCACTGAGGAATCCATTCGGCACCATTTGCATCTTCAAGATGCCTCAGGTATAACAGACCTATCCCTTCAAGCTTTACATTTTGGTCTTCAAAACATTGGTTATAGGGGCCCTGCTGATTCTTTTACTTTCTTAAAAGCCTATTTTTCTCCTAAATGGAAATTTCTTGTACATATTATTCAGCAGTGTATGAGCCCCAAAAGAACTGGTTGGTCAGAATTTTCTTCTAACATTGCCACTGCCTTAGTGTGCTTTTCAACAGGCCAACGGTTCAATTTTTCAAACATGATTTTTCAGGGGATGTTAAGGCATCATTCCCTAAAGAATGGGAAGTTTTTAATGTATCCAAGATTTTTGGCAGAAATCATTGCACACACCTGCACTACTTCTCATGTACATAAGAGGATACATATTTTCCATAGGCACTCACTATCTTCTATCAAAAGGCTGATAAAGCCAAGTGCCAATTTTGTCAGTGTAGATGTTCCATTACCCTCTGCAATGATGAACATCATTTCAGGAAACAGAGGAGAGGGTCTTGAGCAGGCTCAGCCTAACATCACTGCTACACCCCCAAGACCCCAACCCACTCCTCATGATACACAAACTCCCACTGATCCTTTTGTACAGCCAACACGCCCACTCAGAAATACATACAAAAGAAAAAGGGGACCAGGAGCTCCTTCCTCCTCTTCCCATCAGCAAGAGCCATATATCCCTGTGCAGGAGGATACTCCTGCACAACATATCCAAAGGGAACCACTAGAGGAAACTCCCATCCTCACTCAGGAGGTGAACATCTCTTCAGAGATGGTTCATATGGGTTCTGTGGCTGGCACTACTGATGTCTCTGCACAAGAGGCACAGGACAGTGCCAATATAGCTAAGACCACGCCCATGGCAACAGCAAGTGTGCAAACACAAGCTGGAAGTCCCCAGAACCAAGAACAGAGGGGCCCAGAGGTTTCTACTTCTGGTATTAATGTCAGTGATAGTTCACAAGCACCACAGGTGTTTTCTGATCTTGAGACTAGTCTGCAACTCATGCTTTTGACGGATCCCAAGCTGAAACCTGTTGTAGCTATGTTGGAATACCAAATGTCCATCATTGCTGCACAGGGTGCACAAATAATGGCTCTAAAGCAATCAGAAATGGCTCAAAATCAGCGGATGGATTATCTTCATAAGGGGTTTACCCTTTGTGGAAATAAGCTCATTCAATTAGAGCGTTTGATTCAAACCAAAGGGGCAAAGGTTGTAGGTCCTTCTGACCAAACCAATGCTTCCAAAAAGGGGGAGAATCAGGAGGTTCCCAAAACAGTCCAAGCAGCTCCATCAACAACAACAGTCCAAGTAGCACCAACAGTCCCAGTTTCTAGGCTAGCAGTCCCAACAGCTTCTCAAGCTGTTAGCCTAGAAACTCAAGCTGCTCCTTCAAAAGTCACTGGAGTTGTGATCAGAGAAGGCATTCAAGCTCCATCAAGTACAGTCCAAGCAACATCCTCTTCTGTAAAAGACAAGGGCAAGGGCATTCTTATTGAATCTCCAAAGCACAAATTCTCCTCCAAAGAAGCCCAGATTGCCTTTGATGCTGAAGTTGCCAAAAGAATAGCAGAAGAACAGGACAAAGAATTGGATCAGCAAGCCCAAACCCCAATGGATGATGATGAGACCTTAGGTGATTACCTAAAGGGGTTTGTGGCCAAGCAAGGAGAAAGGAAAAGAAAGATGCCAACAGGGCACACTAAAGCTGAGCACAGAAGATTTTTGATAAATTTTGCATTTGCAGCTGGAATTCCAAAAAAAATGGCTCAGTCCATGACAACTGAAAGGCTGCATGAGATTCATGACAATGAGATGGACAAAAGAAAGAGAACAAAAGTCTCTCCAGAAGCTCAACTATCCCAATCAGTCCAAACTGAAGCTGCTGCCAGTTTACCTGTTCCCACTGATCAAGCTGCTCTTTCTATTCCTTCATCGGTTAAAAGGGTGCTCTTTGAGCAACAACTACAAAAGGCCATGGAGATAGAGAAGCTGATTGATCAGCATGATTTCACAAAGCCTCTGATCAACTACTGGTTTGCTAAGTCACTGGATGACCGTGACTTGAGAATTAAGTTTGTGATAAGAAGAGAGTCTGGACCAGAAGAAGAATATGATACATTTTGGCAGATGGTTCAGAAGTTGACCAGAGAAGAGCTTATCAGAATGCACAACATTGGGTCTGTATCACAAGTTAGATCTGCTCTACCACAAGTGAAGCAAGTAATTAAAGATCTAAATTGTTGACCCTGAATCTGCAAGGAAAGAAATAGAGGATGCTGTGAAGAAAGGGAAGAAGGTCAAGCAAGTTGATCTGTTTGTCAAGTCAAGGACATACAGAATCAAATTTTCAGATGGACCTGGTATATTCTTCAATCTCGAATTTTATGATTTACCAAAAGATATGCTACTTCAGATAAAATCTGTTAGGGTATCTTGTGATAGAGATGAGATGAAGAAAGAATTTTTGAAGGTTGTAGATCAGAAACTTGCACAGTTGTAAGTTTTTGAAAGCCTTGGTTTGTAAATAACAATTTACTTATTCATTTCCATTTTTGTATAGAACTTAAAGTCTTGTGTAAAGAATTTAAGTTAGGGGGAGATTGTTGGGAAATAGTTTAAGTATGCTCAAGCTGTTAGTTAGACTTCTCAGACTGTTAGTAGATTTTTTATGTAAATACAAAGTTCATGCTGCTAGTTGAAGAAACTCGAGCTGCCAGTGTAAAAGTTCAAGCTGCCAGAGCAAAACAACTCAAGCTGCTCAGTTCATGCTGTCAAGACATTCAAGCTGCTCAACAGTTTCATAAACAGAAAGTGCTGATTTTCAGGAAAGATATCTACACGAAGATTCCAGCATATCTACTATCAGAGAAGTCATAGTCCTTCAAGGAAACAAGTCCAAAAAGCAATATAAATAGACAGAATATTGTATAGAAGAATATAGAAGTTTATAGCATATTTTGAGTCTGTAATTGCTTTGTTGATTAAGTTTTCTTAAGCCTCTAAGGTTGTAAAACCCTAAGAACAGTTTGTGTTCTTCGTCTAATCAAAACAGATTAGAGGTGATTGTTATCATTGAATTCAGCAATACAAACAGTCTTGATTACTTCTTATGTTTTATGCTTCATTGGTTCTGAAAGTTTTTGTTAAAATAATTAAGTGTTATTCCGCAAACTTCTTAATTAAACTTTGATTCAAAGCAAGATTATTGATTTATACTCTGATAAATTTCAAATCAGTTAATCTTGGTTATTCAGTTTTAGATCCTGACACACTTCACAGGTATAACCATATACTGTTACTATTATTCTTAAAAGTACAATATGCTGTGTTGTTATAATTATGCTTATAACTATATATCATATTTATGAAATACAGGTAGGTGTCATTCTGATGTCTTGTTAAACAATATGTGTGAGGTCTTTAATAGGCAGCTAATAGATGGAAGGGACAAGCCTATTATAACATGCTTAGAGTACATTAGGACTTATCTAATGAAAAGGATTGCAAATGTTCAAAAGGTCATTGATAAGACTGATGGACCATTGACCCCCAATGCAACCAAGTTGCTTGATTCAATCAAACATGAAGCTTCAGCATACAATGTAGAATGGAATGGGGGTGATAAGTTTCAAGTAACAGGTCCATACATGGATCAATGTGTAGTAGACATGAGTGCAAGGGATTGTTCTTGTAGAAAGTGGGATTTGACAGGTCTCCCATGCAAGCATGTTGTTGCAACAATCTGGAACATGGCTTCAAATGGGGAACAAGTTGGATTACCAGAAAGTTGGGTACATCCTTGCTATCATCTTGAAACTTGGAGGAAAGTTTACAGTTACAAAATTGATCCAATCAATGGCAGCCAATTATGGCCAAAGTCAGTTTGTCCAACTAGAATTACACCTCCAAAACATCACACCCAAGTAGGCAGACCGAAAAAGAAAAGACGAAAGACTGCTGATGAGTTGAACCAACCAGTTGTCAAAGGAAGTAAAATTTCAAGGGCTGGAAAAACAGTTACATGTGCTAAATGCCACAACATTGGCCACAACTCTAGAAGTTGCAAAGGACAACAGTTGGATAGTGGCAGTCAAGGACCATTATGCAAGTAGGAGTTCAACCAAGGTGTTCACTTGTTCCAAGTGTAAGATTCAAGGACATAATGCAAGGAGTTGCACTATGGACCGACAAGGGAAAGAAGCAGCAAAAGGTAAAAGGAAGAAAGCACAACAGCAGGGACAAGGGCCAGTTCAGATCAGGGAAGGGGTAACATCAACAAAGAAGGGAACAAGTGCAAAGGAAAAAGGCAAAGGAAAGGGGAAAGTGTAATGTTGTTAATTTGATAAACATGTCTTTTGGTTTGTTGCTGGAACAATCTATTTTGTGCATCAAGCTTTTGGGTTGTCTGTAACTTAAACATGTCTTTTTTGTTTGATGCTGAAACAATACTTTTTGTGCATCATGGGTTGTATTAATGCAGTTGGTAGAATTAATATATGTATCTTTAATGTCATTGCTACTTTTTTACCTAACTTTATCCTTTTTACATTAATCTTTGTGGAAACTATACATTAATAAATGTTTGCAGCTGTAACATTTAGTTACAAGCTTACTACAATTCCCATTATGTAACAAACATACTTTTATAGAAACACAAGTTGTAGAAACTTCATTTTATAACATAACATATGAGTTACATCCAAAATAACTTTACATTACCACATCACCAAAAGTTACATCCAAAATAACATTATATTACCACATCACCAAAAGTTACATCCAAAATAACATTACATTACCACACAACCAAAAGTCAGCATCCAAAATACCCTTAGGCTAAATTAAATAGAACAATTACAATCAGGACCCAACTACCAAACAACATCATCCCCAGCCTCTTTGCCTCATCTGCTTTCTGTTTTAAGGATGCTTCCAAATGGTTTCTTGATCTCAATAACCCAGGGATTATCTCCACTGCTCTGTTACACATTGGTGGGTCAACCCAACCGATGAAGTTGCAGTTGCATCCCTTCGAGAATGAAGAAGAAGTAAGAAATCTATCACAGATAATGAAAGAGAAAATATGACTAGTACTTACATCTTTAGAACACGAAAAGAACCTTTTTCCTGGATTTCTAGTTGTCCATGAAGTTCTTATTATCGAAGGGTATCCACACTCGCATATCACCATGAAGATTTATGCTTTCAACAAGGTTTTAGGAGAGAGTATTTTTTAGAGAGATTTATGAAAAGCAAGGACGATTCTTATAAGCTAAAAAGGAAAAGAGATTCTGACATTTAAAAGAGAAAATCTGACCTTTAAACAAGAAAAGACCATAATACCCTTGCATGTACAGCCCTTAAAAGCAATAAATAACGTCCGTTAGAGGGAGGGACGGATTGTGAAAGCAAAATGTGGTTTGAGGGACTGCCAATGCAAGTTTGGAAGTACAGGGACCGGTTCCATAATTTATGACAAACCACAGGGACCATTTATGTAATTTACTCTTATCGTTTATAGTAAAACTTTTTTATTTTTCTATCAATAATAGTATTTGGTGATCTGCAACCTAAATGAGTCATCGTTTTCTATTTATAAAATTAAAAATCATAATGAGTCTCAGTATTTCATTCAGAAAACTATAAGCCACAATTACTCATGGTTTTTCCATTCATTAAAAAACGAAAAATATGAATGGTTCGTAATACTTTTTCATGTTTTAGATTTTTTTACAAAAAACTGTAAACAATTCTGTTTTTTTTTTTTTTTTTGTTTCTTCTAACAAAATAATTGCAACACATTTGTTTTTGTGTTTTTATCAACGAAAAAATCTATGAATTAATCTGGTTATAGTTTTTCCGAATGAAAAACATTGCAATCCATTTTGATTTTTAATTTTTCAAATACAATTCATTATGATTTTTAGTTTTTCAAATAAAAAACCAAAATGTTTCGTACTCTTTTGTTTGGAAAAACTTAAAATCTGTTCGTATTTTGTTGTTTGGAATTAAAAAGGGTTAATATTGATAAAACCCCATCAAGTTTATTTATTTTCGCAATTAAGTCCCTAAATTTTTTTATTATTGTTTAAGTCTCTAAACTATTTTGTTTTATTCAAAAGTGTATATTTGACCTGTTTGACCGGTTACCAAACATGTAAACTTAGTTGTTTCACTTGATTAATGTTGGAAAAAACCAATCATCTTTCCATATTATAGTGATTCGGTAAATCTGGTAGCTGGTTAAAGATATATACTTTTAAATAAGACAAAAATAGTTTAGGGACTTAAATAATTGGAAATAAAGTTTAAGGACTTAATTGAGAAATGAGAAAAGTTGATTGGGTTTTTCAACAATAACCCAATTAAAAAACCACAAATTATTCAGTTTTTTAATCTTTCCGAACAAAAAGTACTATGATAGTATGATCCATTCGAATTTTTAGCTTTTCATAACGACAAAAACTACGACATATTCAAACTTTAGATTTTTCTTGATAAGAAAACTATGAACAACTCTAGTTCTTTGAATTTTGCTAACGAAAAAATTACAACCCATTCATTTTTAAAACTATTAATAACTGCGGTTTTATCGTTTTTCTGAATAAAAATTATTTCAACCTTTTTGATTTTCAGTTTTTTTTTAATTAAAAACTACACCCATTTATACCGAAAAAACTAAAAAACCAAAATGGTTCATATTATTTTATTCGAAAAAACTAAAAAGAAAATGGTTCATCATTTTTTCGTTTGTAAAAAATGAAAATTGAAATAATTTGTACTATTGTTTCGTTCATGTTATATATAATCTAAACGTAAATAAATATTCAAAATATATATTAAAAAATTATAAGATTACGAAAATAAACTTATAAATAAATAAACTAAATGAAACTAAAAAAATATTCACTAAAGGTAGTAATAATATTATTAAATAAACTTTAATTAAATAAATAATAAATGAAATTATAAACAAATATTTTATTATAAAGTTTCATAACAAAATATGAAATATAAATTGAGTTTATTTTGATGTTTATGAAATCTTAGAAAAGCCTAAAAAAAAAAAAAATTGGGTTTAATTTGATATGTTACTTTGCAGGTCACCAATTACTATTATTGACATAAAAATAAAAAGTTGTTACTATAAACGATAAAAAATACAAAAGTCAATGTTACTAATGACAAAAAATAAATAATGTTAGTATTAATGAAACAAAAGTCAGAACTTGTTACTATTTTTGGTAATTTGTCCCTTTTTTTTCTTTTTTCTTTTTTTTTTAATGAAAATAAATTCAGTTATTTAGTTTTAGTTATTTCTAATCGTTGATAGTGAACTCATGATAATTTTTTTTTCATCTTCCAATCTTATATGGAATACATAATATTCCTGTAAATCATATTAAATGTTTCTATAATAGATTTTGATTTTTTAAGAAACCAAATTTACACTTTTTGGTGTTTATTACATATGTGATAGTTAAATATTATATGTACAATAGTTATATATTATATGTGTATTATTTTATCATATGTGTAACAATGTCTACTATATATATATATATATATATATACTAGATGCATTTTCTTGCCGTGCAATGCACGGCCCTGCTAACAGGAGTGGTTTTATTGATGTACATGATAAAATTTATAAATTGTTAAAATACTACTAAATTTGAGGAGTTTTAAAAGCTTTTGAGACATACCCTAAACTTAAAGAAGAAGAAACAAAAACAAATTAAACACCTATGTGAGTGCATTCCATTAATTCGTGGACTACATGACTTATGTAATTTTTATCACATGTCAAACATATACACGTACTTTTAATTTTTATCATAGTAACTATCATAGACTTATAAACCAATATTAGTCAAGACCATTGTCATTCTTAACATTAGCACATAATCAATCTAAAGTTAAGGTCTACCCAAAGAAGAAAAAAAAAAGACATATACAGACCTAAAAACAACTTTTAACCTTAACATCGGAAGAAGGAAGAACATTTAGAACGTATACATTTGAACATACAACAACCTTTTTGCATTCACTTCTTTAGACGTGGTCATACGTACACCTAAAACAAAATCCCAAAAGGCAACATCTTTTATGAAAGAGAAAAAGAAATGATCAAAGTAAATGTGCCACTAAGAATATACCATCTCGTGTAGACAAAGTAAAGTTATCTAGGAAAGTTAACATTGTTGTTATCAAAATCAACAAAAGGTTGTTGCAAAGTAAACGGATAAAATAATACTATAAAGCTAATTTATTCTTGACATCTAATAAATGAAATGCACAATAGTTCAAACAGAGTGAAAGTTGCATTCACTTTTACAAGTTCAAAATTGAGATTGTTGGGTAGGTACATAAGTTTATAAGAAGATGGCATCAAGTTCTACAAATATTATGAAACAATGGTATTAATATTAATTAATATAAATGTATATCAAGATGTATGAAAGAGATCATGAACCTGATTGCATTTCTAAACATGTATACACGTGTTGACAGATGCTACCATTAAGATACGGGACCTTGCTGCTAGAGACATCATATATCTTCAATTTCAGCAATGATTATAAAACATCATAAGAAGCATTAAGCCCCCAAGATTCTTGAGTCCAGCCTTCTACATGGGCGATAAGTATAGACAACATATTCCAAGAAGCAAATAACAAGAGTTAGGACATATATATATATATAGAATTTCTAAAGTGAATGATATTTTTACATTGCTTTCTACACATATCTCATAACAAGGTAAAAATAAAATATTTTTTCACGTATGAGACACCAAGCCCATGTTAATGAATTGCATGTCCTTTGGCACTCCCATAACACCACATCCTTCAAATATCATGGCAAAACAATCCAATAATTTGCTCTCTATAAGTACTTCCACAGAACAATATAAGGGAATCCAAAATAAGTTATTTTGGTTGCCTTTTTCTTTTGCAAACTAAGAGTCATGGTTTTTCAAAGAAAGCTCATATCATACTTTCAATAGCTTGAAAATTATAATAATGATTCTAAATGCACCATCATAACACTTTTACACCCACTCATACATTTAGTCAAACAGATAACATACATAAGAAATTTACATTTTTTTAGTATTTTTAGAACTTCAACTTCTCATTTTCAATATTATCTTATGTGGTTAAGTTTATCAAGTAAATTACTCAAGTGGGGCTTTTCATGTAACTAAACATTTGGACCGTATTTGACGAATTCTAATTAAATATTCATGCTTGTTAGAAAACATAACAAACTCTAAGATTATGCAAAGTTAGTAAAATTCATTTAGACATTTCAACAAACACCCTATATACAATATACCAAATGTAAATCAAAACTAAACATCTCAAGTATAACTCAAATGCATATGGAGAAATACAATCAGCCATATCAATTAACATAGAAATAGGTACTTGTAGGTCGTAAATTCTTCACACTCAAAAGCAGTTCGACGTCCTTCACTTCAAATTTTCGTAACAATAAAACGAAAACATATGTTCAAGCATTAGCTTTGGCATTTCCAATATCCATAAATCATTTAGTTTTGTTTGAATACTTCAAAACCAGATCATCAACAATGTTCCAATAAATAAACTACAAACACATCAAAATATAAAATAAGAAACTAAATAAAGCTATCCACCCAAGAAAACAAACGAACCACGAACATAGCTGATTTGGTTCTTTTTTCGACCTTGATCTAAATAAACCTGAGTCAAATATAACTATAGAAACCTTAATATTTAGTGATATATACGGGCTGAAAAAAAAAACAGATTTGTAGCCAAAAGTATAAAATTAGAAAAAGCACAAACAATTTTTTAAGAAATGGGTACCGGTGCCAGACGGGGAGCTTAAGGACGACACAGAGAGAACGTCGGCAAGTCAGAGGATGAGAGACAGACAGGGCACAGTGAGACGTAAGAGACGGGGTGCAAGTGAATCGAATAGGGGAAGAGTTATTGAGTGAGAGAGCAATAGCAGAGTTAATCTTGCGTAGTTGCGTACCGATGACACAACAATAATGTAGCAGATGACACTATTCAAGACACGTGGATTTTAAAGAAGCAAGAAACGTGTTCCATTTTTAAGTTGATGACTACTTCTTATATAATAGTAAGATATAGGTTGAGATCATTGCAGAACCTTAATTTAGTGCAGAACCATAGAACCAATCTAAACCATTAGATTATAATATAACACTAGGGATAAGATGGTAATTATACAATTAACATTGAATTAATAGCAGCCTACCAAGTTTGACTGTCCACTTTGACTTTTTTTTTTTACTCTTTTAATATATAATGGACATGCAGTGTTGCATCGACGTTAAATATACGATATCAAAGTGTTCATTCGACATCGAATGGTCGTATGGGTAAAAAAAATTTACGAAAAATAAACACGTAAATTTTTTTTTCAAAAAAATATATTCATGACCGTTCTCGTTAAATCCACCAACTTTGACTACTAATTTTGACTATTATTTATCTCTGTTAATAATGAACGTATATGCAGTGTTGCATCGACGTTAAATATACGGTATCAAAGTGTTCATTCGATATCGAATGATCTCATGATCTCACCATGATATATTGCATCGTGGTCTGGGTAAAAATTTTTTTACGAAAAATAAAAAAGTATATATCATAACCGTTCTCGTTAAATCCACCAACTTTGACTACTAATTGTGACTATTATTTTGGCTCTGTTAGTAATGAACGTATATGCAATGTTGCATTGACGTTAAATATACGATATCAAAGTGTTCATTCGATATCGAATGATCTCATGATCTCACCATGATATATTGCATCGTGGTCTGGGTAAAAATTTTTTTACGAAAAATAAAAAATATATATCATAACCGTTCTCGTTAAATCCACCAACTTTGACTACTAATTGTGACTATTATTTTAGCTCTGTTAATAATGAGCGTATATGCAGTGTTGCATTGACGTTAAATATACGATATCAAAGTGTTCATTCGATATCGAATGATCTCATTATCTCACCATGATATATTGCATCGTGGTCTGAGTAATTTTTTTTTTACGAAAAATAAACACGTAAAATTTTTTCAAAAAAAATATATCATGACCGGTCTCGTTTTAAAGAGTATAAAATTCTCGTTTTTATGGTATAATTTTTTTGATTTAAAAAATAATAATATTAATGTTATTTTAATTTAAAGAAAAAAGATATTTATTTTGCTAATGTCAATCTTTTTGTTATTTCCAATCTTTTCCTTTTTTACCCCTCCAAGAATTAAAATATCACTATTACCAATCTTTTTTTCACTAATTCCAAACTTAACTCTTTTAATCAAGACCATTAGATTATTCTAATCTATTGACGATATTGGTTCTACAGTTCTACACTAAATTTAGGTTCTGCAATGATCCCATCTCTCTCTCTCTCTCTCTCTCTCTCTCTCTCTCTCTATATATATATATATATATATATATATATATATATATATATATATATATATATATATATATATATATATATATATATATATATATATATATATATATATATATATATATATATATATATATATATAGGGGGTTCAATGGAAAACTTCCATGCACCTGAAAACTTGTGAAAACCGCACTGCACCACCACAAATGCATCGAATTCCCCGCGTGATGCATCAAATTCCCTCGTGATGCACCAAATTTCCCGTGTAATGCATCAAAATCTCGTGTGATGCATCACCTTATTTACGATCATGCCACCGCGTTTTTCATGAAATGCACCATATCGGACGGTATGCGGATGTTTCCATAGTTTTCAGGTGCATAGTGGTTTTCCATTGAACTCAGCCCTATATATATATATATATATATATATATATATATATATATATATATATATATATATATATATATATATATATATATGTGTGTGTGTGTGTGTGTGTGTGTGTGTGTGTATGTATATATACACACACACATTTTGATGTGAAAAAATTTCTGTCAAATTTGTATTGTTAATGAAGTTTGTATTAATTTAATTTTTTATATACTTGATTTTGTGAAACTTTGAATGTATACGTGTAGTTAGAATTTAAATATATATAATTTAGAAGGTTATTTGATGATTATTATAATTTAGAAGTATTGATGAATGTCTTTGTTTTAGATCTGAAATTTTTAAGAAACCAAATTTGCACTATTTTTGTATTTATTAGATGGGTAATAATAAAATATTATATTTATCATAGTTATATGTTATATGTATAATATGTCCAATCACATGTGTAATAGTTTCTAAGTATAATAATATACATTACATGATAAAGTGATCTATTTTTATCATTATACAATAAATAAATAATATTATATATGTAAAACTTGATGTTTCTACATATAATATGTGATATTTTAAGTATATGTAGAGTATGTGATATTATACGTAAACTATCTAATATTATATTTTATATGTATATATAGAATCACGTTCACTAGCGTACTCTAATGTAAATGATCATTCACATATATTTTTTTTAATAGACATTATAAGACAACATTATAAGACTTATTTTCAAAAGAAGTAACATCATAAATCTTGTGAATGGTAAAAAACATGTGAATGATCATTTTGACCGTATTTCCGCAAGTACTCTGTATAAATTAATGTATAATGGTATCGAAATACTTGTATTAGTTGTATGGGTGTTTCATATAAAATGATCATTCACATCACCTAATTGATCATTCACAACACTTATTTGATTATTCACAAGAATTATTTCACCATTCACAATAGTTATTTAATTATTCAGAACACTTATTTTATCATTCATAATAAGTGTTGTGAATGATCAAATAAATATCGTGAATGATCAAATAATTATTGTGAATGATAAAATAAGTGTTGTGAATGATCAAATAAATATTGTGAATAACTCAAATACTTCTTGTGAATGATCAAATAAGTGTAGAAGAAGTGTAAATAGTCAATATTGTGAATGATGAAATAAATATTGTGAATGGTCAAATAATTAAAGTAATTGATCAAAGTAGTGTTGTGAATGATCAAGTAAATAATGTGAATAGTCAAATAATTCTTGTGAGTGATCAAATAAGTGTTGTGAATGATCAAATGAGTGTAGAAGACTTGTGAATGATCAAATAAGTATTGTGAATGATCAAATAAGTGTAGAAGAAGTGTGAATCGTCAAATGATTCTTGTGAATGACCAAATAAGTGTTGTGAATGATCAAATAAATACTGTGAATGATCAAATAATTATTGTGAACGATAAAATAAGTGTTGTGAATGATCAAATAACCACTGTGAATGGTCAAATAATTCTTGTGAATGATCAAATAAGTGTTGAAGAATTGTGAATAGTCAAATAAGTTTTGTGAATGATCAAATAAGTGTAGAAGAATTGTAAATAGTTAAATAATTCTTGTGAATAATCAAATATGTGGTATGAATGATCAAATATGTGGTGTGAATGATCAAATAAGTGTTGTGAATGATCAATTAAATAATGTGAATGATCAATTAAGTAATTTGAATTATCATTTTATAAGTGTTGTGAATGGTCACTGTAATTACGAAAATCTCTTCCGGCTAAAAAAAAGGGACGCACATGATACTTTCTATTTTTTATCACAACCCTTGTTTTTTTAGAAGGATACTTTTGGTACACTCAATTCTCATGGGTACTTTTTTGAACCCATATATATATAGACACACACACACACACACACACACACACACACACACACACACACACATATATATATATATATATATATATATATATATATATATATGAGATCATTGCAGAACCTAAATTTAGTGTAGAACTGTAGAACCAATATCGTCCGTTATTTAGATTAATCTAATGATTTTGATTAAAAGTATCAAATGTAGAATTAGTGATATTTTATTAATAGAAAGATAAATGTAAAAAAAAGATTAAAATTAGCAAAAAAATTATCTTATTTCTTTAAATTAAAATAACATTAATATTATTAATTTTTAAATAAAAAAATTATACCATAAAACGAGAATTTTATACTCTTTAAAACGAGACCTGTCATGATATATATTTTTCGAAACAATTCTACGTATTTATTTTTAGTAAAAAAATTACCCAGATCACTATGCAACATAACATATTGAGATTATTCAATGTCGAAGTACAGGTTATATCGTATATTCAACGTCTAAGTAATACTATATATCATCATATATGCAAGTCTGCATATACATTTAATATTAAAGTGTCAAAATTAATAGTCATATCGAGATCATTCAATGTCAAAATAACAGTTACTATCCTATATTCAACGTCGAAGTAATACTATATATCATATATGCAACACTGTATATACATTATTAAAACAATCAAAATACAAGTCAAAAATAATACTCAAATTTGGTGGACTACTTTTAATTTAATGTTAATTGCATATTTATCATCCTATTACTAATGTTATATTATAATCATATGATGTAGATTGATTTTATAGTTCTGCAATGATCCCAATCTTTATATATATATATATATATATATATATATATATATATATATATATATATATATATATATATATATATATATATATATATATATATATATATATATATATATATATATATATATATATATAGATTCAGGTTCAAATAAGTACCTCTCGATATCAAGTGCACCCGAAGGTACCGACCTTAAAAAACTTTTTAAAATTTTTTTTTTCACATAACCATGTTTAATTTAATGTTATACGCATGATATATGAATTTCACATAGATTCACACTTTCTGTGTGCTTAAAAATTATGTGAATGCTCAATGCATGTTTATGTGAATGGTCATCCATGTGAATGTTCATTTCATACCATGTGAATGGTGTGAATGACCATTCACATGATCTTTTTTTTACCATTCACAAGATTTATGATGTTATCCCTTTTGAAAAAAAGTTTTATAATGTTGTCTTATACATGTCTATTCAAAAAAAATATGAGTGAATGATCATTCACATTAGGGTACGCTGGAATCTCATAGGTACGCTGATGAACCTGATTCTATATATATTATACTTTTGCATAAAATTTAACAAATATGTGTGAATGATCATTCACATGCAGTCTTGAACATATGAATATTATACTTTTGCATAAAATTTAACAGTTTATCGTAATGAACATGTTCATTAATATGTACTCATGTTTCCCAGTCTAATATGATACTTCATGGATCTCAAACTTATATTTGTATGTGTGTATATATATAGACTATGGTTCGTGTGAGTACGTAAAAGATGCAGAGTACTGTGAGTAGTTGTGAACATGCTCCGAAAAAAAAAATTTTAATTTTTTTTCCTATTCAACATCGAATATGGGTTATAAATTTGAATATTCAATATCGAATGTGAGTTATAAATTTGAACATTCAACATCAAATATATGGTTATACACATCTGCACTAAATTTAGGTTCTACTGTAATTCCAACCCTATATATGATAAAATTAGGTTTCAATGGAAAAATAGCATTCGAGCAATGTTTGATTATGCTTTTGCAACAGGCACAAGGTACAATATCACCAAGTGACCAGAAAGCCGAAGCCAAAAAGTTTTTTAACTTATAATGTTGGTTCGATTGATGATATTAATTAAGGTTGTAAATGACATTGTTGTTGTTTATCAGGATGCTCTTGTTTGGTTCACTTCTTCCTAGTTTTTGTGTTTTCTTTTTTATTTACATGGTTTTTTCCTACCAAATGACTACATGTCTTAATATATATATATATATATATATATATATATATATATATATATATATATATATATATATATATATATATATATAGATGGGATCATTGCAGAACCTAAATTTAGTGTAAAACTGTAGAACCAATATCGTCTATAGATTAGAATAATCTAATGGTCTTGATTAAAAGAGTTAAGTTTGAAATTAGTGAAAAAAAGATTGGTAATAGTGATATTTTAATTTTTGAAGGGGTAAAAAAGGAAAAGATTGACATTAGCAAAAAGATTGACATTAGCAAAATAAATATCTTTTTTCTTTAAATTAAAATAACATTAATATTATTAATTTTTAAATCAAAAAAAGTATACCATAAAAACGAGAATTTTATACTCTTTAAAACGAGACCGATCATGATATATTTTTTTCGAAAAAATTTTACGTGTTTATTTTTCGTAAAAAAAATTACCCAGACCACGATGCAATATATCATGGTGAGATAATGAGATCATTCGATATCGAATGAACACTTTGATATCGTATATTTAACGTCAATGCAACACTGCATATACGCTCATTATTAACAGAGCTAAAATAATAGTCACAATTAGTAGTCAAAGTTGGTGGATTTAACGAGAACGGTTATGATATATATTTTTATTTTTCGTAAAAAAATTTTTACCCAGACCACGATGCAATATATCATGGTGAGATCATGAGATCATTCGATATCGAATGAACACTTTGATATCATATATTTAACGTCAATGCAACATTGCATATACGTTCATTACTAACAGAGCCAAAATAATAGTCACAATTAGTAGACAAATTTGGTGGATTTAACGAGAACGGTTATGATATATACTTTTTTATTTTTCGTAAAAAAATTTTTACTCAGACCACGATGCAATATATCATGGTGAGATCATGAGATCATTCGATATCGAATGAACACTTTGATACTGTATATTTAACGTCGATGCAACACTGCATATACGTTCATTATTAACAGAGATAAATAATAGTCAAAATTAGTAGTCAAAGTTGGTGGATTTAACGAGAACGGTCATGAATATATTTTTTTGAAAAAAAAATTTACGTGTTTATTTTTCGTAAATTTTTTTTACCCATACGACCATTCGATGTCGAATGAACACTTTGATATCGTATATTTAACGTCGATGCAACACTGCATGTCCATTATATATTAAAAGAGTAAAAAAAAAGTCAAAGTGGACAGTCAAACTTGGTAGGCTGCTATTAATTCAATGTTAATTGTATAATTACCATCTTATCCCTAGTATTATATTATAATCTAATGGTTTAGATTGGTTCTATGGTTCTGCACTACATTAAGGTTCTGCAATGATCCCAACCCTATATATATATATATATATATATATATATATATATATATATATATATATATATATATATATATATATATATATATATATATATATATATATATATATATATATATATATATATATATATATATATATATATATATATATATACAGGGATTCAAATGTAATTGTTAATTTTTAGGAATTAAACTCAATATTGAATAATATCATATCAAAGACAAGTAATATTGGATATCAAGTCATACCATACTTAAATAAAATTTATACTCAAATTCACTACAGTTTTCATTTTAAGACAAATCAATTTTTGTTTATAATCCAGAACAATATCTAAACATGTTTTTCAAATTACTTGGTGCAAATTTCTTCTCCATTGTATAATGACATACAAAAACAATAAAACCTTTTACCTAAATTAGGTGGTCGAATATGTTATATAAATCCAGTTTATATATAAGCTTAGTTCAAATGTGTGTACAATTTATAAACAATCTTAGGTCAAATGTGTGTACATGGCATTCCAGAATCAATCAGTGAATTTGAAAAGCACCTTTGGTGTAAGAATATGGTTTCTCTGTTTTCTAATCTACACAGAGTATTACTCCGAGGTTTTAAATGAGCAAAAGTATCATATACAAAGCACCGTTCACAATCACTTAATCAAATCTATTTATTTCTTGGAAAGAAGCGCTATTGAGATGACAAAAAGTGAGAAAGCAAGATATAGAAATGAATCGCATGAAGGTATAGATATAGATTTGGCGGCGAGTAGCAAGGCTGACCAACATTGGTAGCAAGAAGCGAGGAGGAGAAGAAGAGAGTTGATGTAGTCGTAATAGGGATCAAGATCGATTTGGAGAATACGGCGAGAAGCAACAAAGAATAAGATTGGCAAGAAGTTTTCGATTGTGATTAGGGAATGAGTGATAGATTGGTAGATGAGTTAATTTATGAAATAAAGGCGGGAAAATAAAT
Source organism: Centrapalus pauciflorus (assembly GCA_020465985.1). Taxonomy (NCBI): domain Eukaryota; kingdom Viridiplantae; phylum Streptophyta; class Magnoliopsida; order Asterales; family Asteraceae; genus Centrapalus; species Centrapalus pauciflorus. The sequence goes on from JAANYP010003053.1 coordinate 233,310, forward strand.
TTTCGGAGGCTTAAGGACATGTGGTGGTTAGTATTTTCTTTTATTAGAAAATATAGATATAGATTTTTTGGATTACTTAAGTGCCATTGCAAATTAGTGAGGGTAAACCGCAAATTTTCTTTGAACATATTCTCTAGTCTCTTATTTATTTTTCTTGAAAATAGAAGGTGCAAATATTCAAAAAGAAATTGGACATTTTCTTGAAAGGAGGGAATAGTGATTTATGGTTATTGCCTTATTGGAAATAATTGAGTTTACAATTATATTTCAGGCATAGCGATAAAAGACATAGGCTTCTTGGATGGATTTGAAGATTAATCCAATCAAGGGTATTTCACCACCACAATTATCACCTTAGTTGATCAAACACATTTTTTTAAAAAAAATTGGAAGTGACTTGCAACAAGCATGAACATTGGAAGAATCAATGGTTTAGAGATTTTTCACGCATTAACACAAACACAAGACCTGTTTTAGAATTCAAATTATGGCAAAATAAAAAATCAAAACTTTATGAATGCAAAGAACCCAGGTTTCAAGCATTAAAAACATATAACATACCAATCGTAAATTGGTGCGATCAATATCAACCAAATCGATCAAAAACTGGCAAACATTGACGAGTTCGAGGAACATGCAGATTAATATTTAGAGAGAGAATACAGAGATCTAGGATTTTCGGTCGCCGGTGACACAAATTTAAGCAGTGTTTCTGATTTTATAATTTTATTAATTAGATTAGTCGGGTCGGGTTAACGGCCGATAGTATTAATTGAAATGTCATAAATTTTGGGATTGAATAAGAATAATGGTATTGAGTTTAATGAAATGAACCAAATTTATAAATAATAATGGCTTATTGGTATTTAATTTTAGGCTTTATATTATTAATTTATTATTATTTTTATTTGTTACATCAAATTATAAATAGTTATACTACAAAATTTATTTATTTGATTGAAGGTTATAAATTTTTTTTGATTAAATTATTCAAATAATGTTTTAATATTTGAAAACCATTGTTGCACGTTCAAAAACTCACCGGTTGCACAAACAAAAAATTGTAAAAAATTACATTACAAAATAAAGTTATTGACGAAAGGACCGGTGACACATGTCACCCCTGCCTCCCACTTGGGTCCGCCCCTGAGAGAATAGCGATATAAACAGTGTCATAACCAAAAACATTTTCTTGGGTGGCCAAGTAAATTTTTAAATACAAACAAATAAAAAAAGTCATGAAGATATTTTATTATATATACAAATTTAAAATAAGCCAAACTTAGTATGTAAACAAGAGTCTCTATTGTTATATTTTCAGCACCTTACAGAGAACTATGAAATAGAAGTAGTTTAAAACTTGATAAGTACATACATTTCTATTAGAAATAGTTTATAACTATAATTCAAAATTTTAAAAATTGATAATTAACCAAAGTGTACCAATTGTCTTTAAATCAAACAAATCAAAAATTAAGGCATGAGTCGATTGGTAATCAACCATCCAAACATTTAATCCAATAAACAAAAAAAGCAGAGGATATGAATAAGTTCTAAAAAAAAAAAATTTGGCGGGATTTTTGCCAATTTCTTGTTTCTGGAAATTACATAACAATTTTTTTCCTAGGTAATCGTGGTTCAAATATTGGGTCAACTAATCCAATGATCCGAAAAGAAGACCAACATGACCCACACAAAAGTTATACATTTTTCTTTTTGTTGGTAGCCAGATTTTAAAAAACATTGACCTCAGCTTTTTAATCTTTAATTTAATTAAATTTAATCAGCTTAATAACTCTTGGTGATTAAATGTATAAATATCTGTTGTATAATTGTACATTGGTTTTCTATCGTTTGAAACAATTTAGGTGATTTTTGTTTGCCTCTTAATGGAACCATTAAGAGGTCGTTTAACCTTGAATGAACCTCTTAATGATTCCATTAAGAAGTAAACAATCATATTTGACTAATCAAAATAATACATGACAATAATCAAAATAATACATGACAATAAGCTTTTACCATATGGGATGGTAGCAAGTAGCCCATGCCACTGAACAATTGTTCAAAAAACAACCTCCGAGTGATTTGGCAATTCATAAGGTTTACCAAAGGGTTGTTTGTTTACTTCTTTATGGAATCATTAAAAGGTAAATAAAGTAATAAACCAAGGTTTACTTGATTTCTATGAGATGGAAACAAGGTACCTCAGGTGAGCTGAGCAGAAAAGATACGGTAGAAGAGAGAACAAAGCAGTGTGACATTGCAATGCCCCTGGGAATGAGATTTTGATGATCTTTCAAAGGTTATCCTCTATGTTTACAGTTTACATGAATCGCGTGTGTTAAACAACAGGTGGTGGTGGTGTTTGGTTGCCCGGTCTATAGTGTGTTAAACAACAGGTGGTGGTGGTGTTTGGTTGCCCGGTCTAGCGGTCACTCACACTTACATAACCGACTGCACACACATCATGACTAAATGTTTGTGTTCATTTTTTCAAATCAAAATTGTCATCCCCCGTATAATTTATCAAATCTGGTACCCAATCATGTGAATTGTGAAATAACTTTTTTCATTTGGATAGGATTGGCACCCATTCCCCAGGGTATCTTTGGAGAGCTTAACTTTACACCAAAAATCAAACACATTGAAGAGGAATGAGTTACTTCACAGATGAACTACAAATCCTTCAAAAAACACTCCCTTCATGCACAACTACCGCTCTTCCGAGTTGAATTTGTTCCAAGCTTCCTACACCAAACGAAGATCAAACAACATTGGTAAAGACATTAACACGAACTAAAAAAATCAACTTGCTGCTAAGTTAAATCGAATTATTTTGTATGCATAGATAGCACCACTAGTCCACAAATTATTGTCTAGTTGCAAGCAGTCAAGCTTTTATCGAGTTATTCAAGGCTCGAACTCGACTTGAGTAGAACTTTATCGAGTTCAGGCTCAAGCTTGAAATACATGATGAGTGGAACTTGAGCACGCAAATCAAATTGAATCTTTGTTCAGCTTGTCAGGCCTATGTGTGTGTTGATATTTTTAGGTGGAATGTGAATCAAAATTGTTTTATTGAGCACTGTTCTACTTTATATATTCCAACTTTCTCAGGCCTCTAGACTCCCCCAAGCCAAAATGAAGCTTTCATTAAGAAGAGTTGTCAAAGGTATCAAATCAAGTTCCAGCCCTACTTGCTAATTTCAAATTAGAAGACCAAAACACAACAAAAACAGTAAGGTGTAGCCAGTTACAAACCTTGAGGAGATCAAAAACCTTCTCACAAATATACTTTTGCTGAATGCTTGCACCACGCTGTTGCAGTTTGTCCGGGTGCACACAGAGAGTGGCTTTTCGGTAAGCCTTTTTCACAGCAGCAGTAGTAATAACCTCAGTTAATGGAACTGGTTGCCAACCACTATCAGGACCAAGAATCTGAAAATAAATAAACAAATCTGATCTTAGAAACTGAATGAGAAAACTGAGAAAGTAACAATGTGAAACGTAGAAAAGTGGACAGAAATATCATTCATCAATAAATAAACGATTCAAGTGAACTTTGGGAAACATGAAATGCGTAAAGGAAACAATCACCCCAGCATGCATGTAAATATTTCACGCATAGCAACAAGGATACATACATATTGTAATGTTGAAAGTAATGCCCGTAGGTTGCCTTGTTTCCCACTGGACCATCTTTTTACTTCAGCATCAAGACCTTCAGCCAATCTCTGAAAATAACACACAGATATAAATAATTCATACAAGAGCTGCAAAGTTTCACGAATTACTCCAGTGGTCCAGTTCAAAGTTATTTACATTTCTCTCTGCTAGTTCTTTTTGAGCAAGAAGATCCCTCATATTCTTCTCTGCCAGAGCTTTTGCCTACAGCACATCAGAAAGTTATCACTGCTAAGGTATCCACTGAAGGGCGGCCCATGGGGAGGTGGAATGGCTAACCAAACATGTGAGAAATAGAAGAGACAACATACCGCACGGTCAGCTGTTCTCTGATGCCTCTCGAAGCGAGCTTTACACCGTTGTGGTGATTCACCTTCACCTCCTACATACATCACAAACATTTCCAATTAAAAAAAAAAAAGAAAAAAAAACTTTGTTGAAGCTCAATGTTTATTTAGCTGTTATATAAATGAGAGATATTTGAGGAGCAAGTACTGTTTGTACTTTTGCTTCACACATGACGTACCACTGTAAGCTGTATTCTGAGAATATCTTAATCCACTGTAAGACCCCACTTTCTGATATTGTGAGTCTGACTGGTCCTGATTTATCATCTGAGTTAGTCAGGATGCATTTAACATATAGAATAGTAAAAGAGCAAGTAAAAATGCTCACAGAGGATAAAGAACTCTGTCTCATTCCACTACTTCTAGAAGCAGAAAATTTATCATCAACTGATCTTTCAGCCCTTTCACGAGCCTCTGCAGTTGCCTTTTCTACTCGGAGCCTCCCCTCCATCGCCTTTTCAGCTAGCGACCTCTCCCTAGCCTCAGCACATGCTTTTTCTAATCTTTCTCGAGCCTCTGCCAGGGCTCGTTGTCGGAACTCTGCAGTTGCTCTTTCCACAGCAGCTCTTTCACTTCTCTCCCTGGTCTCAGCAAATGCCCTTTCACGAGCTTCAATAGTAGCTCTATCGACGGCCATTCGATCCTTCTCTCTTTCTATTTGCCTCTCCCTCTCTTCTTCTATTTTCCTTAGGCGCTCATTTTCTAGCTCTCTTTCTCGCTGCAACTTTTCTTCTTCTATTTTCCTTAGGCGCTCGTATTCTAGCTCTCTTTCTCTCTGCAACGTTTCTTCTTCTATTTTCTTTAGGCGCTCGTATTCTAGCTCTCTTTCTCTCTGCAACTTTTCTTCTTCTATTTTCCTTAGGCGCTCGTTTTCTAGCTCTCTTTCTCTCTGCAACTTTTCTTCTTCTATTTTCTTTAGGCGCTCGTTTTCTAGCTCTCTTTCTCTCCGCAACTTTTCTTCTTCTATTTTCCTTAGGCGTTCATTTTCTAGCTCTCTTTCTCTCTGCAGCTTTTCTTCTATTTTCCTTGCGCGTTCGTATTGTAGCTCTTTTTCTCTCTGCAACTTTTCTTCTTCTATTTTCCTTATGCGCTCGTTTTCTAGCTCTTTTTCTCGCTGCAACTTCTCTTCTTTTTTCTTTAGATGCTCTTTTTCTAGCTCTCTATCTCTCTGCAACTTTTCTTCTTCTATTTTTCTTCGACGCTCATTTTCTAGTTCTCGTGCTCTCTGTAATTTTTCTCCATTTTCCTTCTCTGAGACACCCTTGTTGTGAAGCTCGTCCTTCCTTCCCACGGTTTGGCATATAATGTTTGAAGCTGTGTTGTTTGTATTTCTGAATGAATCAGCTTGATCCACTAGAGGTCTCGTTCCAGCTTCAACCCACTCCTTGGCAACTCGAGATAAGGTAGAGGTAGTCATAGTTGTATTTATTCTTCCAGTGGCATTCTTTAATTGAGAAGTTGTCTTATCGTTCTCTATTGGAGTTTGTCCAATAACATCAACACCGTATGTTTCTCCTGCACTTTCATTCAACAAATTTGAGTTTGTAACGTCTGTCGTTCTTACTTCAACCTTTACGCCTTGCAAGTCATTCTGGTTTAATCCAGATAAGGAAAACAATTCCTCAGTCACCTTTTGATGTGTTTGTTCAACAGTTCCTTCTATTTTCTCATTCTCCACGGAAAAGGGGGTTTTGGGGGTTGCTGCATTTTTTTCATTGGGTATATCGTGATGATCATCTCCAGCAGCTTGTAAGATCTGATTATCATCCACTTGGTATACCACATCCAATGCCTCTGAACTCTCCGTTGTGCTCGATTCAGTTCCTTCGGTCGAGTTTAACCTCCTATCATCATCGTCCCACTTGGTACCCTCTTGTTGATTCTCAACGCCATCAAATTCAGATACCGACTCCTCCCTTTCCTTACTTTCTTCTCTTTCCTGGTCCTGTAATTTGCTATTTACTCCAAAAACGCAATCCATTTCATGCACAGACTCAATTTTTTCATTTTTCTTATCTTCCTCCTGCATAAGTCTTTCCTGTAATATTTCCTCATTGAGATATAGTGTTTGCTCCTTTTTGTTCTCATCTTGCTCAGATAAGGCTTCTGATGTGTCATCATCATTCTCTTCCTGCTCGGACTCCTTTACCGACATCTTCTCTTTCTCTTCCAACCAGAAAGAATCTTGAATTATTCTCTCACCTATTTCTCTTTCACAATCATCATCTTTAATATGAATTAATGTCATTTCTGGATGAGTCTCTTTCTGATCCTGCTCTTCAGTCTTCTTTAGTCCCTCCTTATCTCCTTTCTTTAAAGCTTCTAGTAGTCCAACATCATAATCTTCCCACTCAAAGGAGGTTGATGCCATGTCATCTTCTATCCTTTCATTATCAATTTCAAATTGATTCTCAGTAACTTCTCTCTCATTGAACCCTACTAAATTTCCTGCAGTTTCTACATCGTTATCTTTTAGCTGAATTTCTATAAGATTCTCATACAATTCATTTTCATCAGCCTCACATGGTGTCTTATTTTCTCCATGCCTGTGTCTTGTTATAGTACTATCTCTTTGGAGTAATCCCTTCATTCTCTCAACTCCAAATGTACCGGATCTCACATGATCCTCATTTACCCTTACCTTTTTATCTCCTTCATTATTCTCCATCCGTAGCTTTGAACGACTTTGACGACCCTCTTTTTTTCTGTCCATTAATTCTTTTGCACATTTGAGCTTTGCTTGAGCTTGCTCCACTGCATCTTTCATAGCCGCAGCATCTGCAGCAGCAGATGAACTTGCATCTATCTCAACATCAAAGTAAGGTGGTGAGCGGTTACCTGTCATCCGTTCAAAAGCATAGCTCTTGGATGTTTTGAGTTTCGAATTGAAACTGCCAGTATCTACCTTCTTTGATATTAAAGCAGGTGGTGGCCTTGAGGGTGGTGGTAAGTGAGAAGGCTGTGTTTTAAGGCTTAGATCAGACACAGAAAGCACAGGTTTATTGCCAACAGGATAAGCTTTCTGATTTCCTACCAGATGATTGAGATCACTTCCATATCTTTCTTTGCCACAAACACTATCTAACGGTTGCGAAAAAGATTTCTTGAGCTGTTTCCCCTCAGAAACAACACCAAATCCCTTACCTGCACAATGATCATTGTTAGCCATTGAGAACAATTTCTCATTTTCTATTTTACTTGGGTGTGCCTGGTTTTCTAATACAGTAGATCCAGGGACATCAAGAAACTGAGAATCATTTGCCATCCCGTTCGAGACATCATTCTCTGCTTTCAAAATAGGCTCGTTCGGCAAATTCAAACCAAATAATTGGTTGGGATCTGCAGGGTGTGGATTCGTCTCCAACACGGCACAAGGATCTGACTCATCTGACAGTGATTCACTTTGAGCAGGAGTCCTACCACAAATGAAAAAGAAACATTTTTTCATGTCTAAGATTATTTAAGTTTGAATAAAAAATTAAAACAATTGGATCCCTTTTCCATCTCTATGGTAACATCGAACAACAAAAAAACAAGTTGCAATTGGCAGAAATTTAATTTTTGACAAAATAGTTGGTTAAACATCATATGGAATTACATTCATTTAGTGCATAGGGTAAAACAATTTAACCTTTTCTTGCATAGCCACATCAAAATATTTTATGTCATGTTACCTTATTTTTTTTATGTTTTTTCTAAAGTTTATACCTTTTTAAAAAAGAGTAAAATACTATAATGCCTTGCATATTGGTGTATAATGCCTCACATAGTAATTCCGTGAAACTATATCACATTTTCTTGCAATTAAGCTCTTTTCAATTGAGACACGTATCGAATTACATGAATACATCAACAAGTATATATGATGTTTTAACTAAAAAAATGTCATGTTATTTGTTTGATGGCAAACTTAAGCTTGAACGAAAATGGAGCTGCATATAACAATTACACGGGGTCTTAAATTCAATACCGTACATAAAAGAGAAGATCCAATAATAGCCACGTTACTGGTCAGTGGTCACTAAAATATAAACAGACCTCAAAAACCAACACGACCCCTACCCCTTTCAATCAGGAATCAATCATTTCCTGCAACTAAACTTCCCCTTGTTTAATGTTGTTAGATAAATAGATAAGTTATTATATGCGCATAGCTCTAGCATAGACGGACCTTGGCCTTTCGGTTTTCTTATGTAACCTGTATATGGTGATCAATATTAGTCACCAATACAATTATCGCTAGCAGGTTTTCATTACTCTACAAATGTCCGTTCGTTAATAAGGATGAAGCACAGAGAGCTAGATCAAAATTGTGAAATACATCATAAATTTTTCAGAAACTTCATTGGGAAGCAAGCATCGATATATGAGTCAACAAAACAACTTATCTTAAAACACACGACGAATCTGCAAATATATTATATACTTCTACAGTCAACAATTTCATTTCAAATGAAAAAAACAAAACAGATGATTATAATTTACTTATGTGAATTAAAAAGCATGTCAGTGACGGTAAATATATATAAAAGTGAGTGAGTGTCTGTACCAAACATCATCCGAGGAATCATCATCCACAACTTTCGAGCTTTTAAACAGCTCTTCATACGAAACCGCAAAATCAAGTCCGTTAAAACCTCCAAAAACCTCAGAATAATCAATGATTGAGCTCTGTACATCAAACCAAACGTCGTCGGAGTCGTCAGAAGGCGGCGGAAGATCTAAAACAGGAATTGAAGAGCCTCGGGAAGCGTGAAAGCCCTGAAATATCTCAGTGTAGTCCTCAAGGCGAGGAGGAAGAGTCGTAGCTCCAAACTTCGGCGGACCACCAAATACATCGTCATACACCGTCTTATTCCGAGCTCCGAAACCACCACCTCCACCACCATTGTCTCTGTAACCTTTCATGAGACCTCAGAATCTCTGTATAAACTCCTCCTAGGGTTTCACTGTTGAATATGGATTTCTCTCTCACGTAGAAAGACGACACACACTGTGGAAGGTGCGGTTTCCCTTTTGCTTTCACTGTGTCTGTGGGGAGGGAGGGAGGGAGGGAGGAGGAAGGGGTGGGTTTCAGTTAGGAGGTAGACGAGACGAGAGGGGCAAAATGGGGAATAAGAAAATTCAGATATTGCAACAGAAGGGCCTCTTTTCGGCCTTATATTGACAAAAATCAAAACTTGAGCCCCTCAAAATAATTATTTTTTGTTTTTGTTTTTAGAAATCATAATTTTGGAATGATGTAAATAAAGAATTTATAAAAGTTGAAGGCGGGATGCGTTCCGGTGGTTGTCACCACATCATAAGATTCTTGCATAATCTTTGTGTTTTTCAACTTTTTTTTTTTTTTCTAAGGGTCCACCAAAAATGAAATATCAGGTTATACATTTTGTAAAGAAAGTATTTTCACAAATGCTTTTTTTCTAAATATGTATAAAAAATAATATATAAATTAAAAAATATACAAAAAATATGTTGTTATTGGTGTTATTATCTGTTTACTATAATATAGACAGTTTTACCTTTTCTAGTTTCATTATCTTTAAGCATGTTCATAAAATAGTTTCATTTATATTTTGAAAAACACAATTAACTAATTTATAACATACAAACGATAAAAAAAAAAGTAAGGGAACGTTTGGTTCGCAGATTTTTTTCTGGGATTTGCATTTTGTCAAAGGATTTGCATTATGCAGCATTTGCATTTGTCAGGATTTTGTCAAAAAATTTGCATTATCTTATTGAAAAAATTTGCTAATCTGAAAAATGCAAGGTAACTGGGATTTAAAATCCTAGGGGGGAGGCTGGGATTTTAAATAACAAAGAATGGAGGAATTTAAGGAATCCTGAGATTTTAAATCATTACTGAAATCTGCGAACCAAACACAGGATTTTAAATGCAAATCCCAGGAAATCCGCGAACCAAACGCCTCCTAAGGTTATAAAATGATGCCAGATAGCTATGTATTTTAGTTTGTACACATTTATATAATGTACTTTTTTTACATATATATGTAGTGTACATTTAAAAGAGTTTCAATTAGGTAATTGGGTGACATGATAACCGCTAACAACAGGTCACACAATTACCTAATTGAAACACTTTAAAAGTTTTGACTACCAAATATGCATAAAAGAAATTGTACACTACATAAATATGCATTTAAAAAAAAGTCCGGTTAAGCATGTCAACTTGTTGTATCAGTCATCAAGTCACTAACTTACCTAATTGAAATACATAAATATGCACAAAAAATACATTACGTAAATATATATAAATTTAAATGTACATAGTTAATTGATATCATTTTTCCTAAAAACAATTATTTAAATGTGTTTATTAGAACATGCTTCCTATATTTTATATATTAGCACAGGAGTTCACTTTAAATATTTATATTTTTAAAATGCCCAAGATGAATCACAGAATTTGGATCGAAAATTATTCCCACCCAAAATTCTTACCACATTGTTTGTCGATTTGTTTAGCAATTTAGTTTTGGTTTGTCTATTTCTAAACATTCACAAGTATTGATCGTTGTGCAGTCAAGTACAGAAGATGTGTGTATTTGATCAGTTAACATTCTTTTGGTTTACTATTCAATTATACGTACAAAGATATTTGTTGCACCAGTCGTCCATTATTAGCATTAGTTTAGGTAAGAGTTGCATGAGTATTAACAATATATGGATGCTGGATATGTTGGAATCGAGAAAATAGAATGCATGGTGTTTTCAAGATTTTTGATCTTGCGATGAAAACTAGAATTTTCTCAATTCTTTTATTCGTTATTAAAATTGAGATAATCTAAATATGATAAAAGAGAAATTTAGTTTTATAGTTTTTATTTCATTTTTCTTCATAAACATGTAACTATTATCAGCTAAAAAGTTTATAAAACTTAAACAATTGCGTTCTCTACTATTCTACCGTCCCAAACTAGTGATTGCAATTTCGACCCAACGGGTCAAACGGACAGAATGATCAAATTGATCCGTAGTAAAAACTAAAAACTAAGTTTAAAAAACATAATTTTTTTTAAATATACAATTCTAGAAAAAGATGTAATAAACAATTTGTTTTTTGAAATTTTTTTCAAAATAATGTTAAATTTTTAACTTTTGATTCTCGATCTGTTCGACCCATTTACTTGAATGGGTCAAAATAGTCACCCATATTACAAAGATATTATAGATTTGAGATATTGCATAAAACAATGAAACATCTCATGGTTATTGGCTTATAGCTAGGGGTGTTATCGGGACCAAACCCGGACCGGACCGGACCGAACCCGGTTAGGACCGAACCCGAATGAAGCAAATATATGAAACCGAGGACCGGACCATTTGAATATTCTTGGTCCCGGTTCGGTCCCGGTCCCGGTTCCGGGTATTCGGGAAAAACCCGGTAGGACCAAACTAAAAATCACTTTTTTTTTGGAATAGCAACTATAAATCGCATAACAAAGTAAAAGAAACATCCATGATATTTAGTGTACCAACATTCAAAAAAACAATGACAAACCAACCAAAAGTTTTGAATTTTGACAACCATTCAAAAAACCGAACCAAGTCAGTAACGAAAAAAAAAACATCGATCGCCCTTTATTTTTTTCCTTTTCCATCGGGGTCGCGTATTGATTCTTCAATCTCTACAAAAAAAAAATAGTATATATTATATAATGTTTGATTTCTAGAAAAATATATGGTCTAAATGGCTTTGCATTTCGGTTCCGGGTAATTCCCGAACCCGGACCGGACCGAACCCGGTTAGGACCGAACCCGAATGAAACAATTATATGAAACCGAGGACCGGACCATTGCTTGGAAATCGGTCCTATTCGGGTTCGGGACCGGTCCGGTCCCGGTTCGGTTCGGGTATTTGGTCCGCATATAACACCCCTACTTATAGCAAGTGTGATCATAACGATGATGGAAAGAGAATTCTTTCTTGAAGTATGAACATATTTTCTGCCAATGATCAATTGATCACAATTCACAACAATTGTTTTTTAAGATTTATATGCAATTTGTGCGCCGATTTCTAAAAATCACGACGATCAAGATTTTCATATTTCCATTTCATTTGGAAGTTTCTAATCCTTCCTTTTTACTTTTTCTACGTTTTTTTATTGGGTTTATTATGAAAAAAACTAACATCTTATCACATTTTTTACGTTTTCATCTCTTCATGTTATTTTTTTCCATAAAAAACCTTAAGTTATTTTTTTATTTTTGGTTTAGTGAAATTTGGACATTAGACTCGGGTTATAATTTGTGAACAGGGTTTTAAAAATTGAAAAACCGGGTTCTAATGTACAAATTTCACTAAACCAAAAAGAAAAGAATAACTTGAGGACTTTTATGGAAAAAAAATAACATGGAGGGACGAAAACGCAAAAAACATGAAAACATGTTGGTTTTTTCATAATAAACCCTTTTTTATTCAAATAAATGGGTTATATTCGGTCGTATATAATTTCATCTGTCATGTTATCCTTTGATTTTTAGTCAAATTTAAATGTATTAGAATGTTATAAGTTCAAATTGGAAAGATATCTTCAAAGATTTTGAACTACAAAAAGTTCTTTTTAATAAACAATATGCCGTCTATAAATACTTCTTTATAACATCTAAAAAACATAAATTTTTACATAAAAAACTGCTTCAAGTTTTTTTTAAAAGCTAGTTTGAATCTTTTACTACGTCTAAACTTCAAATAGTTTAGTTTTAACCATGTTAATGGTCCCATATTATTGGTCGATATGGAGATGGTTTCAAAATATATATTTTATCAATATAAAACACTCGTATTGATAAAAAAACACTCATATTGATAAAATGATCTGAACTATTTAACTGGGGTTTTTCTCCCCTCTTTTAGCCAATGTTGAATCAATGATCTATGTATTGTGTATAAAGTAAGAAAAAGTTCAAAGGAAAAAACGTGTATAATTCCGAGCCTAGAAAGTAAATATTCTTGCATTTATTGCTATTGCACGGTTCATTGTGGTCGGATATTTGAGATTACAACGACTAGTACATGTCATTCGATTAAGTTTTTAATACATGAAATAATAAAATACATTTTTGGAATCTAATAATCATACGTGGTCATCAATTAAGCATTATTATTGTTCATTATCTAAAAAATAAATACAATTTATTATGAAACAATCTGGATTTACAATTACTCGGTCAGTAAGATCTCCCAGAAGGTGGGTTACCACTTATAGTTATAATTATTTTTAAAACTTTCAAAGAGTAACTCCAATTTTATTGTTGAATTCTATTAATTTGATAACAACCGTTCTATGGAAATGGTAGAAGATGAAGATTTCGACAGTCTTGCCTCCATCTAGAATAGAATGACCGTGTCACAGATAAATCTCCGGCATGCAATGACCATTGTAATGACATGCATATCCATTAATTTCATTTATCTAAAGGGTAACCCACCCTCTGGGGGCCTCCACCAACCGGTCCTACGGCCAACATGGACGAGTTAAATCGCGTAATAAATGGTTAAATGACGTGTACAAGGTTGAATCCTGAACCTCCACTATAGATTTCATATCCCAACTGCTAGGCCACCATCGCAGGGCATATAATAGATTTAGCCTGATAAACTGGTTATAATTATTAATTGGTTAATAATTAACTAACATACACTTTACAATGATCAATCAAAACTTTTGTATGAAACTTTATATAATAGATTTAGCTTACCAAATTAAAAAAATGTATGATATAATGTTACTTTTATAAATACTAACTAATACATGGTTTCCTTGATGACGTCTCCTTAAGGTAAGTTTCCCTGATATCTATTAGTGTGGAATTTGTGGATTCCATACAAGGTAAATATGTTTTTTGGCATGCTATCAACGATCACCTACCCTAGTTAGCTTGGATTCTCATAGCATTGATATTGATTTAGTTCTCTACACTTTATGTCAGGATCATCTTAAATCTAAGAATCATGTCCATTTTCCTTGTTGAGCAAAATATATTTTGCATAAAATGTTAGTCGGTGGAAAATTCTGCATCTTGACATTGTTTCTATGGATACCAATTTAGGGATGACAAAAAACCCCGAACCCGATGGGGAAACCCGAAACCCAAACTTTTCGAGATGTGTTCGGTGATCTTATCGGGTACGGGTCATGGATGGGGGGCCAATCCCCGCCCCATCCTGTCCTGATAGTATTTATATTATTTTTCATACACACACACACACACATATATATCTATATATATAGATATACCTTCTTATTTTAACTATGTTATTAATATATACAACCTATTATTAATATCTACGTAATTTTGGTTGTTAATGTAATTGTATCGTTAATCTTTATCTATGATAATGCAAACGTGTTGTTGTTTAGTTTCATTTGGTCATATTTCATATAAATTTTCATCTTTTATTGTTAAAAAAATATTTGATATCATTTGAAAATTTATTAATTTTGATTTTTTATATGGGTTTTAGGTTCGGGTTTTTATGTAAACGGGAAACGAAAGACACTAACGGGGAATAGTCTTATTGGGTACCCAATGGGGACCCGAAACCCACGAAGACCTGATGGGGATCCTCGATAAGAATCCCGATAATGAATGAGGTGGAGACGGGGGACCAAATCCCGCCCCGAACCTGTACCATTGCCATTCCTAAATATCATCTCAGACTTTGCTCCATGTTACTAAGGCCTTCAAGGGGTTTTGTTTTGTGATTTTGTGGTTTATTTGAAATTGGCAAGTGAGCAAAAGGATTTATCCCTAAAAGTCCAATTCCCTCCTCCCACCATCGGATCTTTCAATCGATGCTCAAGATTTGGCTCTTCATAAATCATTGGATCTATAATCCTTGTGCTTTTGGGGCTCCCAACATTTATTTTGGGTGTGGGAGGATTGATGATGTTTGGGTGACATTCGGTGTTTGTCTTAATTTTAATTGTTTCTTTTGGTATTAGTTTTATATTTAAGTCCACATTATTTTTTTGGGAGAATTTCATATATACCCCTCCAAAACTTCATAATATCATATATACCCAACCTAAAATTTTAATATCATATATATCCCTCCTAAACATCATAATATCATATATACCCAATTTTATTTATTAATATCACATATATCCCTCTTAAACATCATTAATATCATATATACTCAAATTCATTAATTTAATTATTTTTATAACATTTAAAACTCATAATTAATATTGCTTATTAATTAATGACCATTATACCCTTACTCATTTCTTCTTTCAACTAAACTTCAAAATATCATATTTATCCAACTTAAATCAAAATATCATATCCCTTTTAATTATTCTATATAATTTATATTTGTAAACTTTACTAAATAAATTCTTCAAACTAAAACAAATTGACATTAAATTAATTGATTACATATTATGTTCTTTTTTTTCCTTTTTCTTTTCGAACTTTATAGTTGCATCACATTTCGTTTTTTATAATTTAGTATATATTTTTTTTGTTTTCTAATACATTGGTTTCTATTTTTTTTTTTTTTCAAATTTGCATTCGTATTATAACTAGTTTATTTTTTAAAGTTTTTATATTTAGTCTAGAATCTGAGTTATAACCTGTTATCCGATGTAATTAGTTGTGTATATTTTTTGTTAATGATAAGATTATATATATATATATATATATATATATATATATATATATATATATATATAACTAATTACATCGGATAACAGGTTATAACTCATATACTAGATTAAATATAAAAATTTTAAAAAGTGTAAACTAAATAAACAATAGTTATAAAACGAATGCAAACTTGAAAAAAAAAATTGAAACTAATGTATTAGAAAACAAAAAAATATATACGAAATTAAAAAAACAAAATGTGATACAACTGTCAAATTCAAAAAGAAAAAGAAAAGAAAGAACATAATATGTAATCAGTTAATTGTATACAGATTACTGTAGAAAAAAACAAATAAGAAAATATAATAAGACGATACGATTTCATTACAAACGAGCAAAAACATGATACAAGATTTTTTTTATTTTTAATGTTAATTTGAAGAATATGTTTAGTAAAGTTTACAAAAATAAATTATATAAAATTATTAAAAGAGATATGCTATTTTAATTTAAGTTTGATAAATATGATATTTTGAAGTTTAGTTGAAAGAAGAAATGAGTAAGGGTATAATGGTCATTAATTAATAAGCAATATTAATTATGAGTTTTGAATGTTATAAAAATAATTAAATTAATGAATTTGGGTATATATGATATTAATAATGTTTAAGAGGGATATATGTGATATTAATAATTAAAATTGGGTATATATGATATTATGATGTTTAAGAGGGATATATATGATATTAAAATTTTAGATTGGGTATATATGATATTATGAAGTTGTGGAAGGGTATATATGAAATTCTCCCTATTTTTTTAGTTCATGGTATTTCGTTTTTGTCTCCTTGGAAACTCATCTCCTTGTTATCAAGTTCTGTATACAATTTTTCTCCTGTTTGGACAAGTTCTATCAAATTGTGTTTACTGTAAAGAAAATATATCCAAAACACTTTTTCATAACAAATACATTGTAGTGTATAAATTTTTATTTTGGTATTTTACAATCAACTGAATTTTTCAATTCAATTGCTAGTTTTACTACATAAATCACATTAATGCACTTTTCATAAGTAGTTGGACGCATTAACATATCAAATTTATTTTTTTAATTAGGTTTGTATGTCACTTTATGTTATTTTATATTTTTTTAGTTATATTTTCAAATATTTTAGTATTTTACCAACATATATGCAAATAAAATTTTTAATTCCAACTAGTTTTGTCAAACACGCATGACACAGTGTATTATTGTAAACCATTAATACTTCAAATATAGTTGTTGATTGTATGGGTCCATTCTTGTATGCGGCCTACAGACAACATATCTGGCCCAAGGATTGGCAGGGCCCGTCCCATTTGCAGACTTTGAACGTATGCTTTTCAACACGGCTGACAACCACTGGGTCGACAGCAAGGGGACATGTCAGCTGCCTGACCATCACCACTGCAACGTCCTTGGTACTTCGCTAAACGAGGCCACACGTCTGTCCTCACAGCCAAAGCCCCGAGGAGGGGAGGGGGTTTATGGCTGATCTATACAAGACCAGTAAGAGGTTACAGTTACACAAGAAGGTGCAGGGTAGTCGGTGATACCTGGTTGGTCGGAAAGACTCATGGAAAAGGATGAAGAATAGAAGAGGAACTCAACAAACAACACACTTAATTATATTTCTTCAAGAGAGTGGTGATCAGATTGATCTCCTTACAAGATAACTTTGCTCACTTAACAAGGTACCTCTAGACAACCACCCCTCTGGGTGGATGCTTATAAGTACCTTCCCTCACATTCAGAAGAAGGTAATGCCTAAAACCTTAATCTTCTCAATATTCCCTCTTCACCACATTTTGCACAATGTCATTTGACTTTGGCATCAGAGTGGCAACGCAGTGAACCTCCCATGCGCCGCCACTAACCGGAACTTTCTTCTTGTCTTGAAGAGTTGAAGATCCATATCCAAGTGCCCGCCATCATCAGCTCATCCCAGTACACTATACTGCGATCCATGTGTTTACCCTTAAATGGTTGCAAACCATCAATGCTTCAAATATAGATTGCATTTTAGTTTGGTTGTTGTAAATTTATTGTTCAATTGCTAATAGAAGACATTTAAATTCTAAAATATTTATGACCAAACTATTATAAGCCTTATTAAAATTTCATGTCCAATCAAAGTTCACTTGGTTATTACAATAACGTTTTTCATTTGCAATGTTGAATGCCGATATTATCTTATTACGGGACAACTTCATTAGTATATATAAAATTACTAGTTTATGAACTCACATATTATGTGGATGATTTTTTTTATAAATAAAAGGTTACATAAGATATATGAAAACTTAAAATTAAATCATATAAATAATAGTTAATATAAAAAATACAAGAAAACTACTGTTATTTTATTAAATATAATTTATTTATCTTGTTAATTATACGTGAATAGTAATTTTTTAACGTGTTTATAAAACTTATTTATATATATATATATATATATATATATATATATATATATATATATATATATATATATATATATAGTCGGGTTCAATTGAGAACTTTTATGCATCGAGGTACGGGGGAACCATCTTACAGCCATTGGATCAAGTTGATCTCGTGATGCATCATACCTGATGCATCTCATGATGCAACATAACAGATGCATCTAGCGAAGGGTAGTTTAGGGAAAAAAAACTATATAATTTAATTAATTTCAAATTTATATTAATTAAATGTTGCATCAAATATTTAAATAATAAATGCTAAATAAATTTATATAAATACACTTCCAGAATTATTACAAATTCAAATAATGACAAGATTTACATGCATCATTATTGTTCATCATTTATGTTCATAATCTTCATGATGCATCCTTCATGTTCATCATCTTCATATTCATCCTTCATGATGCATCCTTCGTGTTCATCATCATCATCATATTCATCCTTCATGATGCATCAACTTGGTCATCTAAAAACCATAATATAACATGATGCAACAACGTGTTAATCCAAAAACCTTAATCTAATATGATGCAACAACATTCAAAATCTTAAACAAACGTGATGCAACAACGTGATCATCCAAAAACCTTCAACCATCTAAAAATTCAACATGCATCACGATGCATCGTTCATTCAAACATCAATTTTTCATCGTTTTCTTCAAACATTCATACCTTCAAAAATGCATCTTTTTACGCGTATTTCATTCATGGTGTTCATCATTCAAAAAATTCATCGTGCATTCAAAAGATGCGGTGGTTATTGGCCGCCCAGAGAGAGAGAGAGAGAGAGAGAGATGGTCGGTGGTGCATCGGCCATGAACCGAGAGAGGGAGAGGGAGGTGTCGGGTGGTGCGATGGTGGTGCAGTTACGGTGGTTCGATGACGGTGCCTCGGTCGAGAAAAGGAGATGATGATGGTGGTGCAGCGGCCGAGAGAGCAAGACGGTGGTCGGATTTTGAGAATGAGAGGGGGGTGGGGCGGTCACATAAGGATGGAGAGGGAGAATGGTTGACCATCTATGGAGAGAGAGGGAGAGGTGAGGAGAGAAAGAGGGAGAAATTTTTGGTAAGTTGTTTAATGTATTGATTTGTTTCCTAATCATATTAAACCTAATTTTTTATAATTAATTAATTTTCTTATAATTTTTATTCCACAAATACCCTTAATGCACCCTTGGTAGATAGTCCGATGCACAAAAGTTCTCAATGTTGCCTCGATGCACAAAAGTTCTCAATCGAACCCAATCTATATATATATATATATATATATATATATATATATATATATATATATATATATATATATATATATATATATATATATATATATATATATATATATATATATATATATAAAAGGAGGTTCAATGGAAAACCACTATGCACCTGAAAACTTTGAAAACCGCACTGCACCACCACAAATGCATCAAATTCCCCGTGTGATGCATCAAAATTCTGCGTGATGCATCAAATTTCCCGTGTGATGCATCAAAATCTTGTGTGATGCATCACCTTATTTACGATCATGCCACCGTGTTTTTCGTGAAATGCACCAAATCGGACGGTATGTGTAGGTTTTCATAGTTTTCAGGTGCATAGTGGTTTTCCATTGAACTCACCCCTATATATATATATATACATATATATATATATATATATATATATATATATATATATATATATATATATATATATATATATATATATATATATATATATATATAGAGAGAGAGAGAGAGCGGTTCAATGGAAAACCACCATGCACCGGAAAACTTGTGAAAACCGTACTGCACCACCACAAATGCATCAAAATCCCCGCGTGATGCATCAAAATCCCGCATGATACATCAAATTTCCCGCGTGATGCATCAAATTTCCCGCGTGATGCATCAAAATTCCGCGTGATGCATCATCTTATTTACGATCATGTCACCGCGTTTTTCATGAAATGCACCAAATCGGACGGTTTGCGTAGGTTTCCATAGTTTTCACGTGCATAGTGGTTTTCCATTGAACCCACCCATATATATATATATATATATATATATATATATATATATATATATATATATATATAGGGGGTTCAATGGAAAACCAACATGCATCAGAAAACCTTGGAAAACCTCCATACACCACCACAAATGCATCACAATTATCGCGCGATGCATCAAATTCCCCGCGTGATGCATCAAATTCCCGCGTGATGCACCGACTTTCTGCGTGATGCATCACCTGATCCAATGACTATAAAGTGGTTCCCGAGTTTTCAGATGCATATAGGTTTTCATTGAACCACCAACATGCATCGGAAAACCTTGGAAAATCTACATGCACCACCACAAATACATCACAATTCCCGTGTGATGCATCAAATTCTCGTGTGATGCATCCAATTATGCATATAGTGTTTATATAATTATATTTAGAGTTAATTGCATAGATGGTCCTTTAACTATCCCCAAATTGCAGTTATCGTCCTTTTTTCGAAAACGTTGCAATTTGGGTGTTTTATGTACCAAAAGTTGCATTTAAGGTCCTTTCTAACAGAATCCGTTAAATGTCTCTGTTAAGTAAATGGCATTTTCGTCTTTTTAAGGATAAAGGACCTTTTTTGCAATTTTTTCTTATTATTTGCTTTTTTTTTTATTTTTATTATTATTATTATTATTATTATTATTATTATTATTATTATTAAACCCTAAATCCCATGACCCATCTGAGCTGACTGCTGCCTACCGCCATTTTCTTTCAATGAAGACTCCAAATGTTGAAATCATCTCTGATTGGTTCGTTAAACCAAAATTCGAATCGGAAAGATCCAAAAGACCCATGTATTTCTCCATGGGATCTCCTCATGATTAATGTTAATTACATTAAAAAAAGGTCTCCTTTTTTCGTCGCCGGAAAATCAAGATTTTTCCATGAACACGTTCTTGGAAGACCTAAGAGACTCACTCTCCGTCACACTTACTCATTTCCACCCACTTGTCGGCCGATTAGCCACCGTTAAACGACAAAACCCACCTTCTCTTGTCGTGTACTTGAGCCCGGAGAATAGTCCCAGAGTAAGTGACGACGCTTATCGACAGAATATTTTGTACCCACTTGTTGATGAAGGTGCATTTCTAGGTACCCACTCGTCGACGGAGCTTGTCGACGGAATATTTTGCACCCACTTGTCGACGGAGCTTATCGATGGAATATTTTGTACCCGCTTGCTGGCCGATTAGCCACCGTCGTTACTGCTGTAGCTCAATCCTGGATTTGATCAACTTGGCGTCCGACAACAGATTGTCCACTGTTGCTTCCCCGATCAACTGCTCGTATCCACCATGGCCAGGGCCTTCCTCGTGCTCATAGCTCTCAACATGGCTGCCTTCCTCCCAAACTCTAGAGAGAGAGAGAGGGTAGTTTGTAGTGTGGGTTTTGAGTGTGGAAATTGATGGATTTATAGGAGGAGGGCGCCGGAATTAATGGTGACGGTGGTGGTACAAAATATGATGAATAATTGAGGTGAGGAGATAGATTTGGTGGGGAACATTATCAAATTTGAGCTCTCATGGGTTTGTTTGATATTTAGGGTTTAATAATAATAATAATAATAATAATAATAATAATAATAATAATAATAATAATAATAATAATAATAATAAAGCAAATAATAAGAAAAAATTGCAAAAAATGTCATTTATCCTTAAAAAGACGAAAATGCCCTTGACTTAACAGAGACATTTAACGGATTCTGTTAGAAAGCACCTTAAATTCAACTTTTTGGTACATAAAACACCCAAATTGCAACGTTTTAAAAAAAAAGGACGATAACTGCAATTTAGGGATAGTTAAAGGACCATCTATGCAATTAATTACTCTTATATTTATTTTAATTTATATTAATACATTCATAAAAAAATAATATATATTTTTAATTAGATATATGGACTAGTATATATAAGAGATATTATGAATTAGATTTAGATTTCATTTAGAGTAGATCGATGTTACAATATTTCTAAATTAGTTATATAAATAAATATTGACAATAGTATATTGATATTAGAAAAAATTAATTAGATACATAAATAAATATTGATAATACAATATTTAGATACAATTTATATAAATTTAATTAAAATTAAAAGGATAACAAAATATAAAAATATGATGTATAGAACGTCAGATGATAATTTTTGACTTCCTTTACTTATATATGAAGATTCATCTAAATTATAATTTATATTTTTCATTGACATTTGATACTTAATGCTCATATTTGATACATTTATTTTATTTTTATTGATTTTAATTAATTTTTTATTATATTCAGTATTTACTTTAATTATATATGGTTTTTTAATCTCCGTAAGCAAGATTTTTGCGTGTAAAATTTTTTATATTTGTTGTGTTAGTATGAATGAGACATATATTACATATACATTGGTTCAAAACTGTTGATTTTTCTACATTTAATTGATGATAAAGATTGTAATTATATATGTATTATTAAATCTTTTTATTACAATTAATTAACGAAGATGTTCGTTTTCCCATTATCTTCCAGAAGATGATAGAAGAATTTAATACCAGATCCGTTTATGATAGGTACGAAATAGTATACACACTTTTGAGCCTCGGTTTCGTTTTCTTTTCAAGTGTTGTAATTACTTTCATTCAAGTAACTTTTATATTATAATTTCTATTTCCGCATTGCAATTTAAATTTCAAATACAATTTCATATTTCTTATATTGGTATCGCACAATTTATTACTATACGAATAATTCAACATACCATGTTGTTGTCACCCGAAGTTTTAAAATTTAACTTCATCAAAGATCAAGTCAAACGCAAAAACTAGTAAAACATGTAAAGGTTCAGTTTCTTTAGAAGAGAATAAGGTAAGATTTCAAGCCGTAGCTTGCTGGTTTTTCCATCATCCAATCAAACTAGTGTTTATGGATTTAAATGATGATCACTTAAAATTATATAAATTTTACATACTCATATAAACAATTTACAAATTCATACTTTTATAAATAATTGAACAAAATTTAATATATAATACCACATTCTTTAAAGGATCTATCAAAACAAGAATTCAAATGAGATACACATCTTCACTTTTATGCCTTCACTTTTTTTTTTGAACGATGTAATATATTTTTAGAAAGGCAAGATATAAACAAACCAAACTCAAGAGTCTGCAAGATGCAAAATAAATATAACCTAGTGCCAATATAAAACTGTTATGAAACACCTCCAACCCAATGCTAAAGCTATTCAAGCTAAACCCCAACGATCCAACAAAATCTACTTTTCACATCAATTTGATAGCAAAGACCAAGCAAGCAAAGGATCCAAAATAGCCTCTAGATGGAATTGAAACCTCTGGATAGCAACACCGTACATGCCATTGAAGTTTAAAGTTCATGCATCTTGAAGAGATCCAGCTAAAAGACATAAGTTGAATCTCAAAACTCGTACGTAGCAGAAGTACTAGCATCCATATTCGAAAAACCCTTCGAATTTTATTTTTTCCAGATCATATATAGTGAAGCATTACAAGAAAATGAGCCTACACTGAGGACAAAAGTCCTCACCATAAGTCAAAATGTCCTCACCAAAGCTCTGTAGTGATGACACATCATCACCATAGTTTCCCCACTAAAGCCTCGTCCCTATATGTCTATTATGAGGACAAAATTTTGCTATGGTGAGGACAGTGAACTAATATATACAAAATAAATGATAAATAAATTAATATTACCTATAGTAAGGATATGTCGTTACCATACTCCTCCACACATTAATTCCTATCGTTTAGTTTCAACTTCCAAATCCATTCCTATTGGTTGTAATGTAATCTTGTTAATGTTCATTTGCATTCATATAAGACCCATTCACTCTCTTTAGGAAAACATCGTATTTAAATGGCAAAGATCTTACCCTTTAGGAAAGCATCGCTTGTGCTTTTGTCATGGGCCAAATTAAAGGTATAACCACTAGTGTCATGCGACACTTTTAAACTTTTATGCTATACGTTATTTGAATTTGATAATTATGTGACTGATAGATACACTTTGTGCAATATATATGCTCTTTGCATGACAATGTCACTATTGGAACATGGGACTATATCACCGTTTGACACTTGTTTAAATTAAATTGGTTGTTTGATTCATTAAAACCATAATTCAACACCTTTTTCACATTCTCCTCAGGCATTTGGTTTCCCCGAATTTAATTGATGAATAGGAAATTCATTCTGTAGTTGTGCTTGTCTGCTAAAATGGACGAAAAGGAAAAATATCATATATATATGAAAATATCCCTTATTCTAGGTAATGTGTTATCCAGAAGGTGGAGAAGATTGATAGTAAAAAAAGAAACTATGGTTTAACTGTAAAAAAAAAAAAAAAAAAAAAAAAAAAAAAAAAGCGTTTATCCATACTAATCTGAGTTTTTCTTGAGTTTTGAAATCTCAAATAACCATATAATACATTAATTCAAAACTCAATCTCAAACAGTCGAGAACGTACATCCATTTAAGCTTTCCAAACTTTTCCTTGGAAACGAGTTTTTTTATTTATTAAGTATTTATTTTATTGAATATATACTTAATCATTAATTATAATTATTCAAGTTATACGATCCTCAAGTCATAATAAAAATATGTATTTGGGTATTACAAGTACAATAATTTAGGGTACCAATTGCGACATACATAATAGTATCCTAACGATTAATTGGCGATTTAGAATTTATAATAAAGATACAATGATCGAACATTTAAGCGTGGTCTATACTAGGGTCTCATGAAGGATCGAACATCCTTGATCGATATTAATTAATTATGTACTTTTGTCTAACCATTCAATAAAAATTAATGTTAATTCATCCTCAAATTAATGGACCAATATAACCATAATCATAAATATAATTTATTTTTCAATATTGAAATGATGGGATCTAATAATTTAGGGAAAAAAATATGATCAAAACTTGCCTGCCTTTATTGGCAATATTTTATGATTGAGTAGGAATCACTCTTTGAGACCTCTTAAATAATTCGTGCTTTCTTAGTTTAGTACTATGTCCTTAATTAAGACTATATATCCAACTAAATTTAATAATATATAATATATAAAGAAAAAAATACAGCATGTAGTAGTAATGACTTTTAAAGTCATTGATACAAATATTAAACAAATATATATATATTTTTATTAAACTGTATACAAAAATGTTTAGATTTATTATATTCTTTTATTTATTGAAGCAAGCAAGTGTTAATTAATTGAGGTTTCTAATACTTATTTTTTTCATTAAAAATAGTTTTCCTTTGCCTCAAAAATATGAAAATTCGTTTGTTAGTTTAAAAAAATTGAACATTTTTTGACCATCTCTAAATATCATTTATTAAAACGAAAATACTATGTAAGTATGTATAGCAAAACCAATATTAATCCACACTTTATTTTTCAAATTCAATAGATTTACATATTATAAAATTTGCAAATTGAAAATGAATAATTTAAAAAGATTTATGATGGACTAAGTAAAATTTATGTTTTAAATGAAAATATGATATATTAAAATTAGGTTCTCTATCTTCATAAACAATTACATCTTTATTATATATCCCTTTAAGTCTTAACTGATGACAAATTGAAAAATCCATAAATGCAAAGGGTTTATGTAGAATGTTGTTTGCATATAAATCAAATAAAATTTAAATCTTGTGATCTTTAAATACGATTTTTATTAATTTTATAACATGTAAAATTCGAACATCATATGTGCTGAAACAATTTTTAAAGGTAACAGAAACCCGACATGCGTCAATCCGATACCTTCTCTTTCTCTTTTTCATTTATTTTCAACACAATTAAAAACGTAAGATTATGACTCTATATATAAGTTAATTAAATGTATCTTTTTAAGAGGAAAATAAATAAATAAATAGATAATAATTTTTTAAACAAAACATTTGGCGTGGTTTATATAATACAAGTTTGTGTGATTAATGATGTGGGTCAGAAGGAATCCCAAATGGGCAACAAAATCCTATGACTTCTACTCTTCTGGTCTTCTTCAACGGGTCGTTGATGAAGTTACAATTCTGCACGTTCTTGGAATACACCTATTATTTTCTTCCATGGATAAAATCGTAATTTCACTAGCTAATTTATTTATTTAAAAATGCATTTTTTTAGCTTAGTTTCTAAAGAAACATTACAAATATCATTCTCACGCTAATATGCATTTGACTTGCGGAATGAAATTTAAAGAAATCAAAATATATTTTTAATGTGTTTAAACTTTTAGATTACAAAAATAACCAATGACATTTTATTACATTTCATCAAATTCTATAGATTAACGAAAGAACCATCAAATTCTATAAGTTAAAGAGTATATCATTTCTAACTATTTGTGATGAGATTAAGATTCCTAACATGACAGAACTCATACATTTTGACAACCTTAAACATCGTTCTATATCTCAACCATAAACATAATATATGCTATAGTTTACATTTCAATTCACTAAAATTTTATTATGCCAAACAAACGCGACTTAACAAGATACATGATAAACAATTTAACCAAGGGGGTAATTGAGAACAATATGTTAAGAGAGATCGATTAGTTTTACGTATTCTTTTTATAACACTAATGGGGCATTTGACTCATGAATGTAGTAGTTGGAATTTATTTATTGTGTATATTGAAATTTGTATTACAATACAATGAACAAAAAATGGATTTAGATTCCAACAAAATATATGGTTACAGGAATTTTTCATTTCTAGTCATTTGTAAATGAATTTAGAATTCTAACATTTCAACACAACTCATACTCTTAGCTAGCCTTAAACACTATTCAATACATCAACGAATTTATAAAATTCAAACTCATTTCATACCTTAAGGGGACGTTTGGTACATTAGAACGGAATGGAATGGAATTTATAAGTTTTTTTAGTCAATGATAGTTATAATAAATAGAGGTTGGCATTAATAAAGGATAGATTATTGTATCTCCATTCTCTTTTCATTGTTTTGATTCTTTTCATGTTGAGAATGAATTGAGAGAAATGAAATTTGTACTAAACTGAATTCTTTATTCCCTCTCATTGAACATCAATGTTCTTATCACATAACAAAAATATGTAAAACCTCATATTATTTCATTCCATTCCGTTCCACCATTTCAAACATACCATAAAAACACACCAAACAAACAGACTGTGAGTCTTACAAATTAGGTTACAAATTCTTATTTTATCCATCTCGGTGTATAACTTAATCGTCTTGTATCAAAATTGCTTCGGATAATATTTTTTTTCTTTGTTTTCCATATTCTATGAATTGCTTGCCTTGTATCATAAATCTCACCTAACTTGGTTGTTGCCTTAAGTAAGCTTTCAACTTGATTTAGACAACCATTTTGAATGAATAACCTTAATCTAGTGTTAGAGCTTGTTAAGTTTGCCAATGACTAACGAGCAAGCAAAATGAGTAGATGTGAACTTGATATAAGTCTCTCGTGCTTTTTAAGTTTGCAATATTTGATTACTTACTATTGTTTGTAATCAAACAATAATAGTATCCTAGAATTATAAAATAACACATCGATTCGACTAATTTAGTTTTATATTATATTATATAAAATAGAAAATAAAATTTTATTTGTAGCACAATTATACCGACCATAAGGTAGTGATTAGTGAACCACACACCAAGGTAGACATGATTGGCCATGGGAGTTTGAAAATTTTTATAGCACGCATGCAATTATAATCTATCTTTTTGCCCCCCAAAATCATATCATTCATCCCCCAAAATAAATAGAGATTATTGTTTTATTAATGGGTTTATTATGAAAAAAAACCAACATGTTTTCATGTTTTTTGCGTTTTTGTCCATCCGTGTTATTTTTTTCCATAAAAGTCCTCAAATTATTCTTTTCTTATTGGTTTAGTGAAATTTGGACATTAGATACCGGTTTTTCAGGTTTTTAAAACCCGGTTCATAAATTATAACAGGGGTCTAATGTCAAAATTTCACCAAACCAATAAGAAATGAATAACTTGAGGTTTTTTATGGAAAAAAATAAAATGGAGGGACGAAAACGCAAAAAACACGAAAACATGTTGGTTTTTTCATAATAAACCATTTATTAAACTATTTTTTTATTGTTATTTTTTTCAAACAATCGAATTTATTTTATATTAAATTATTAACTATTTTGTTGCCTTTTAATAATATAATTGTTTTAAAGCCCATTTAGTAACACATAAGTGGGAAACTTAATGGCATGTCTTTACTCTTATTACTATTCCTAACTCGATTAAATAACCTTTTCATCATCACAAAATATACTATTGTCCCCAAATGGATCGTTTTTTTTTTTATAGATTAGAACAATTATCATAAAATTTTGTAATAATGCCTAAAAATCTGCTAAATAATTTCTGTAGACCAAATAATTATTGATTTTTCATGATTTTTATATAAATACTTAAATACAAAATTTACCGACCACATTTGTTACAATAATATGATTACGATATCTTTATTTGATTTAAGTAACTTCAAAGATATTATAGTTTGATAATACGTGCAAGATATCTGTTTTGGTTAACAAATGATTATTTTCTTTCAATATTTTTGGTGAATATTTATTTAATCTTGATTTTAATATGTTGCTTTGGATGATATTTGAAAAATAATAATGTAATATGATTGTTAATATTTTTTCTCATTGAAATACAAAATAATTTTAGAAAATGTCTAAAAGCAATTGATTCTTATCCCATTTGGAAGATTATTAAATAAATGTGACAACTAAAAGACATTTCTTTTGAAGATGATGGGAAACAAAATTAAATACACATTTGTGTTAGCTAAATGTCTTCAATTGTGGGCCTTGTTTTCCCACTATCACCCATTTGTACATATTAATTGCTCCTTCGGCTACTTAAGTTTTGTCAGCATTTTTGTTATATTTATTATTAGGGAAAATGACATCAAATAACGATGTACTTTTGTAGTTTGTACATATTTATGTAGTGAATTTTTTGTGCATGTTTATGTAGTGCTTTTAAAAGTGTTTCAAATAAGTAATTGGATGATCTGATAACCGGTAACGGGTCACTCAACTACCTAATTGAAAAACTTTTAAAAGTTTCACTACCAAATGTGTACAAAAAGAAAGTTTGACTAAGCATGGTACATGTTGTACCGGTAATCAGGTCACACAATTACCTAATTGAAACAATTTTAAAAGTACACTACTTAAATGTGCACAAATAAAAGTATACTACATAAATGTGCAAAAATTCAAAAGCATATAGCTATTTGATGTCATTATCTCCTGTTATTATAAAAAGTAGAGTTTTTGCCTATTTAAAAATTCTGAAGCACCATGGTTGTTAAAATTGACATGACACAGACTCAAATCCTGCACATGTCCTTTAACATGGGTTACACGATTTACATCTTTCACGTTGGTCATAAGACCGGTCAGTAAAGACCCCAATAATGGACTACACTTTTCGAAATACAGAGAATTGAAAACATAACATGAGAACAAGTTTTCAACTTTATTTCTTCAATCTTTATTTATGTATGATGTATCATTATTATATGGGTTTATTATGAAAAAAACCAACATGTTTTCATTTTTTTGCGTTTTCGTCCATCCATGTTATTTTTTCCCATAAAAGTCCTCAATTTATTCTTTTCCTTTTGGTTTAGTGAAATTTGGACATTAAAACCCGGTTTTTCAGTTTTATAAAACCCGGTTTACAAATTATAACCGGGGTCTAATGTCAAAATTTCACTAAACCAAAAATAAAAAATAACTTAAGATTTTTTATGGAAAAAAATAACATGGAGTGACGAAAACGCAAAAAACATAAAAACATGCTGGTTTTCTTCATAATAAACCCTTATTATAACATCATTTATCAAAAAATAACATGTAAAACCAAACAATCTCATTTTCCCAGTTCCTTTATACATCAAATGTATCAATAATTTCTGTATAGAACATTCATGTTTGTTTATATTATGAATCAGAAAACCATACTCTATTTTGACCGATTCTAAAAATATTATCAGTACAAAGATCTCCGTATCTTAAAGAAATTTTTATAGGATTCTCTTTGTATCATTCTTTTCGAAAAGTGGCAAATAATATGTCCAAACCATCGAACTCAATTCAGGACAAAAAGCTTATGTACCCATATGCAATTGTCCAATCATGGGGGAAAAAGAAAAAAAAAAAAAAAAAGTTTTCACGCTAATTGACACAATCACATGAAAGTCAAAATTGGTCAACAAGACACAAATCTGATGAACTCCAGAAATACATGGATTTATCTCTCTTTCAATCTTTATATAAATCAAAACAAGACAAGATTGATCACCATAGACAACAAACATGGCAAAGAAGCATTACCCTCCAGGATTAAGGATCTTTTAACACTTTAAGAGCCTGGCTCCAAAAAATTATTGGTTGAAAGTTGAAGCGAAATAAAAATTTTCGTGAGCCCGAAGCCAGTATGGAAAACTAACGGACCTATGAAGCCGTTTTTTGTGCTTTATCGGGTAGGATGTTATCTGGTAAGGTGAGCTCCACAGGTGTTTCACGAACAACGCCAATCATTGAATCATACTCTTCGTCTCTGCGTGCAAACTTCTTGCGCAGGGTTTTCTCCAATTCGATCTCCTCGAAGCCCTTTGCGTTTTCAGCAGCATGAACCATGGCTAAGTTGCTGTAGTTGGTTGCCGATTGAGAAATGAAGGCTATTTCTTCTTCTGTGAGCTTCCTCATGAACTTAGCTGGATTGCCTCCCCATACCTATGCAAATAATTAAGATTTTAACAAAGCAAATACTTATTTTATTCAAGCAATCATGTTGTATGAGGTATATACGAGTGTGAGCTTGTGGTACTTTTAAATAACTTATTTGAATTTAACTTTAGTTTTGGAATATCTGTACTATGAGTTGAATCAAACAATAAACAACAAATAAATTATTTTAATTTAGCTTTAGTATTGGAATATCTGTGTAAGTTGATTTTACATTTATAGGAGCTAATCGATCTGCCACATTCTAGGAGTCAAACTCTTAAAAATATAAAACAAAACCACAACTCATTAGCAAGTGTCAGCTCAAAAAGTAGAAAAATAAACAAGCAAAAGTTCGACTTTGGATGTCAATTTCTAATGGTGTTTTAGACGTGACAAATTGTCTAACATTGCACTATACTATGAGTTGAATCAAACAACAAACTTTTACAGAGGGTGCATTGGCTTTAAAGAATTAAAGGTGGTTGTGTTTTAGGTAATTATTGCAACTTCATTTTCGAGTATTTGACAAAAACTTATTAAGATAACGATTTTTTATTATTTACAGTCAAATTTATCAGAAAAAAAGGAAGCAGCAGGCAACAAGTTGTGGAAACAAAAATTGTTATCGAGAGAGATGTAAAATTACCTAACTAGACTCCAGTTTCAACCAAAATGAACATGCAAACACCATTGAAGTTGCAAAAAGTTAACCGATAACCGTAACTCTATTTTGAAACAAAGGGCATGGTTTGAGTAATGCAGAAGCAAGAGAGAGTTTGCAAACCTCTCCAAATGGAATCCTTGTATTTTGCCTTACAAGGGCTCCAGCTGCAACCATGGCGTTTTTCTCAACATGAACCCCATCAAGTAGCGTCGCGCCCATTCCAACAAAAGCCTCATCTTCAACAGTGCATCCATGTAACACAGCACCATGACCTGTGTAAAGTTTCGAATAGAAAATTAGTATTCTAACACAAACCAATTAATGTATGTAAAAGAGGTAGGTATCATTCACACGAAGCTGGAGACTGATTGTACTCACCTACAGTAACATTGTTGCCTATTGTTGTTGGCAAAACATTTCCACTTATATTGGATTTGGCTACATGGACAAGAGCATTGTCTTGGATGTTTGTTCCCGATCCAACACTGATACTGTTTACATCACCTGCAGGTGGAGCTCTAGTTAAAGAAACGAGAGACTAACACACAGAAGATGCAGGGAGTGAAAGGCTACACATCCACATTCTTGCTTTCTATATCTTCAAGTCCAATTTCGAATGAATTGATGTTTTAAATACTTTTGTCTTCGTTTAACATTAAGTTGTTTGATTTAAAAAGTAACATTAATCGATAGGATGTTTGTAAAAAGAGTAAGTGGCCATAGATCCATGACAGTTCGCTCTAGACATGACCAATCCATCCCATTTATATGGAAACGGGTCAATGCAGGTTGTGATGGTTTGTCCTTTTGGTCAAGAGTTAGGATCTGTTTGGCTCGCGAATGAAATTCAAAGAAATATAAATTTAAATTTTAGTTTTTTGTGTGTTTGGGAAGAAGGGATAGAAGATGGTTTTTAAGGGTGGCTAAGGGTGTGAGTTGTGAAGGATTGGAATAATGGAATCTAAATACATTTATAAGTGGGTACTGTGTAGGAATGAAAATAATTCCTTAAAATAAAGATTTTGAAGGAATTTAAATAAAATTTAATGCTTAATCATTGCAATACAGAGTTCCAAACACACAAATTCAATTCCAATTCCATTGAACTTTGTTCGCAAGCCAAACACACCCTCAAGGTCTCTTTAAATGGTTATGTGAACCTCAGCCTAATCTTACCATTGAAGGGAAAGCAGTTCTTCATAAATAACAATGATGAAACAAGTAGGGAACTAATGGGTGTAGAAACACATTGGCCTTAGATGCCATACGTAAAACTTCCTGTTGCTACTTGCATGCATGCATGCATCTATGTAATCAATTTACATGCTTCAGAAAAGGTTTTCCAATTCTGTATGCAGAGGAAACTACTCACTTTGTGAACTTTGGTTTTCTACGTAAAAAAAAAAAAGTAATGGTTCTTTATAGCCCAGTAAGCAGAATATTATAATGCAAAATATATATTGAATCAGCACACACACATTGACAAAGTTACAAGTCACAACTGACTTACTGACATAACAGGGTTGTGTGAATACGAGAATAAACATCAATTTCTTCATAAGAAATTGTCAAAACAATTAACCGTAAACAAGAGTACTCTGATTAACAGAGTAAAAGAAAGGTAAGATTTGGCCTTTCAAAAAGAACCCCTTTATGACCCGGCAAAAAATTAAAGGATTTTCCAAATTTCTAACAACCAACCTAAAGATTTTGATGTTAGTGCAACCCAATGAACTCTCTAATGAGGATATACTGTGTGCAACAGGAATACCAAGATACTGCAAATTAATTGCCACATGAATTTTAGTATAAAAACGACCTTTTCATGATCATGGATTTCCAAAAGGTATCCATCTATGCATATAAAGGATTCCTAAAAATATCAAACTGAACAATAAAGTAAAATAGTAAATGGATATTCACAATGTGATTCATATCAAAGGAATTGATCACCATGGTAATTCATAAATTTGTAGATAGAAAGTGATACTCCACAAGTCATTACAATTATCAGTATTATGGCACAGTAACTACCTGAAACTTCCAACAGTTAAATCAAACACGGTAAATAAATAATACTTTTAAATCTTAATGGTGTTCAGTACACCCACAATTTGTTGGCTTACTCATTTTTTTCAAGGAACTTGGACTCATTCTAAAACTTGCAGACGGTCTCATGTTTCATACATTGTGCAAAGCAATTGACCATAAATTTTAAAAGCAACACGCCTAGAAAAAATAGATAAAGCAAGCAAAGGGGGCATTTAGGTTGCAATTGGATGGAACAAAAATTTTGGTCATAGTTTAGCTTACCTCTAAGAACACATCCATACCAAATAGATGAACCACGGCCCACACGGACATCTCCAATGACAGAAGCACTAGGAGCAACAAATGCATCTTTGTCAACCACAGGGTCTTTATCAAACAAATTCATCAGCGTCCGATGCCTAGACACTAAACAGAAATTACTGATAAGCATGCAAGTTGCAGAAAATTTGATTTAAAAAACCACAACGGTATGCATAGTGTATATAGAGTTAAAAGATTTAATATCGGTTACCAAACAAACAGACATGTTTAGAAGTCATAAGCACAAATGGTAAAGGTAACAAAATAAGGTGATGATGCTTAACAAACAATGGACCATATCAGAACAACACGATAGAAATTCTAGTTAATATATGACAAGAACTTCAATTCTGGGTGTGTGAATTTTCATTTGTTAGTTCGTATCTTATCATCAAAAGCAAGTTGACAAGCTCATTATTACTGACTCTCTTAAATAACCATCATTGTAAGGATCAGTTCTCTCTAGTGCAATTTGTGATTAATCATAAAAGTTCACAAAATGGCAAGAGACAATTAAGAGACAGAATTACTTATGGAGATAATTAATTGTGTTACAAGAAGCTTAACTTCAAGATAATCCAAGTGAATTACCTTCCATCATTATTACAACCAGTATCAACGTTCAGCACACGGTCACTCAGTATCACATCATATTCTTAAAATCATTATCACGTGATATGCTAAAAGCTGTGTATAATAAGCCCCATTGTATAAACTGCGAGGTTCTCATTATCCTATTAACTGACTATCAGAATTTTAAAACATAAAACAACACAATGTAAATGTTATGCCCTGATGGCCTGATCCATCTAGAAGGAACAACTCTTCTATATGCTACACATAACTTAATTTGATTCCCACATGGCTGGGGATCATGGATATACATTACTATCACCACCACATTCACTGACTTTAATTGAAGGGTGCTACAGATGGGCAATAGAAGACCTCAAAATCTCAAATTGACATTCAGTCTAGTTCTACATTTGAAAGCATCAAACTCAATATTTCGTTCTAATTGCAAATCATCCCAAGCTTCTAATTTTCTTATGTTTACTCTACTATGTGATTAAATTAGAACATCTCATACCTTCAATGCATCACAATACAGACAAATACCAGAAAAGACCAGTACTATCATTTTCAGTCACAAAATACCAAATTCATCATATCACAGATGCTGAAACCCTGATCAATCAAGATCATCTGAAGAACCAATCTAAATTCATAATTAAAAAAAAAAAAGTATACACAACATCATATCAATTTCAGCATTAAATTCTATGTGTGCTGTTTGGCATTACATCAAACACATAGAGAGCAAAACGGAACACATCAAATTTAAATCACAAAGAAAAATGAACATTATTAACAAAAAAACCTAATAAATTCGATTAAAATAAATATACACCTGACATCATGCCAATCTCAGCCCTAAATTGTATGTGTTCTCTTCAGCATTTCAAGATACAAATATAGAAATAACCAAGAAACGATATTTGGTAGAACAAATGGGTTTCAGAATTAAAGTTAAAACAAAAATTCGGGAGGCTTTACCTTGTTCTTCGAAGAGGTGACTGCCTTGGAGACTGCAGCCGACACGATCAACTGCTTGGCCGGCTACACGGATCCAGGATCCGACGACGTAGATTGCTCTTCCTAAAGTACCCATTATCTAAGAAATCAAGAACCCTATTTTTTGAGCTGGGTATGCTGCTTCTTTCGATCGAGAGGCGTCTCTTATGCTGCGGTCTTGAGGACGAGGGAGTGTGATGAGCAACGAATTGGGGAAATAGAAAAATAAAAAAACGGGTTAGAACTGAGTGGTCCGAGTTGTGGCCGAATCGCTCGATGAAAGGCCTAAAGGGTTTGTGAATTTGTGATTCAGTGGGTTTGTTTTTTCGTTGCTTAATTACTTAGAGGTGTTTGTTTAGTTCTTAATGCAATTATTAAGAATTATTCAAAAGTAAAATGATCTCTTAATACTTTAACTAGAAGGTAAACAAACATGACCTTAATCTATGTCAAAACATTCATCTCATCTCCTTGCAATTTGTTTAATATAAAATAATCTATGTCAAATTCTGAATGCAAGTTATATATCATATTAGTTAGGTGTTTATTTACTATATTTGAGTTTTTTTTATAACTTAATATATAAAAAGTATTTAAATCTATGTTAATCCAATTTCCAAATATCTCTTTTTGAAACTGCTTGAACTTGTCTCAATATTGAAATATATAATTACATCCAAATACTTATTGAATCTACTCTTTTTACAAAAAAAAATAATAATAAAAGAAAAAAAAGGAGAAAGTTATACGTAAATGAACATCAATAAACGGTGATGTTTTTTATTGTTTATAGGAAGATCTAGCCTTTGGCTAAGATGCCATTTGATACAAAGAATTACTATGATAATATATTAACTATTGTGATATCATAATTTATCAGCATATGATGTTATAAACAGCACTTTCAGACTTTTATTGACGTTATTTTTTAAAAAGCTATTTATTTATTGAACACTAATTACATTAAGGTTATCACCAATAGTAACTATGATGATTAGTTTGCCATTGAATTAAAATCGACTTGTTATCTTATGTTATTTCCTTTTTGTTTAGAAATGGTTCATATTTTATATGTAAAATAGATAGAAACATTCCTAAGTGATTATTTGTGTGTCACATCCTAATTATCAAAAGAATCACTTGATAAATGCAATCCCAAATATCTAAACATCCTATTATATTAATATGTAGTGTTGAATATATGATATATAATATTATTTCAACATTGAATATTCTCGATATAATATATTGAATGGTCATCTGGGTAATTTTTTTTACGAAAAAATGAACATATAAATTTTTTCGAAAAAATATATCATGAGCGGTCTCGTTTTAAAAGAGTATTAAATTATTATTTTTATGGTATAATTTTTTTGATCTAAAAATTAATTGTGTTAATGTTATTTTTATTTAAAAAATATGATTTTTTATTTGCTAATGTCAATCGTTTTACTATTGTTAATCTTTTTCAATATTACCTTAATATATTACTAATACCAATTCTTTTCACAAGTTCCACACTTGATCTATTTAATCAAGACCATTAGATTAATCTAATCTATGGACACAGTTAGTTTTACCGTTTCCATACTAAATTTAGATTGTGCAATGATCTTATACACACATATATGTGCGTGTATGTATCTATATACACACACATGAATCATTTAAATGATGTATTTTTTTACTTTTATAAATGAATCAATGTACAAAATTAATGAATCAATATACAAAATTAGTAAATCAATATACAAAATTAATGAATCATAGTTCTTCTCACACTTCTCGATATAATTTTAACTTTTCACAATATTATATATATATAATCAGGTTCATCAGCATATCTATGAGATTCTAGCGTACCCTAATGTGAATAATCATTCACATATTTTTTTTAAATAGACATGTATAAAACAACATTATAAGACTTTTTTTCCAAATGGGGCAACATCATAAATTTTGTGAATGGTAAAAAAAGAACATGTGAATGATGTGAATGATCATTCGTTTGGATGACCATTCACATAAATATGCATTGAGCATTCACATAATTTTAAGGATACAGAATGTGTGAATCTATGTGAAATTCAAATATCATGCGTATAACATTAAATTAAACATGATTATGTGAAAAAAATTTTAAAAAAAGTTTTTTTAAGGTTGGTACGTTCGGGTGCACTTGATTTAGAGGTATTTTTTTGAACCTGACTCTCTCTCTCTCTCTTTATATACATATATATATATATATATATATATATATATACATATATATATATATATATATATATATATATATATATATATAGGGGGTTCAATGGAAAACTACAATGCACCTGAAAACTTGTGAAAACCGCACTGCACCACAAATGCATCAAATTCCCCGCATGATGCATCAAATTTCCCGCGTGATGCATTTAAATCCCGTGTGATGCATCACCTTATTTACGATCATGCCACCGCGTTTTTCATGAAATGCACCAAATCAGACGGTATGGTTTCCATAGTTTTCAGGTGCATAATGGTTTTGAACCCACTATATATATACATATATATATAGATAGATGGGATCATTGCAGAACCTAAATTTAGTGTAGAACCGTAGAACCAATATCATCCATAGATTAGATTAATCTAATGGTCTTGATTAAAACCACAAAGTTTGGAATTAGTGAAAAAAGATTGGCATTAGTGATTATTTAATTCTTTCAGGGGTAAAAAAGGAATAGATTGGAAATAGCAAAAAGATTGACATTACTAAAATAAATATCCTTTTTCTTTAAATTAAAATAACATTAATATGATTAATTGTTAAATCAAAAAAATTATACCATAAAAACGAGAATTTTATACTCTTTAAAACGAGACCGGTTGTAACAACCTAACTTTTAGTCAGTCATGTAATGCTTAAGTTTTGAGTTAATAATATAATTTTATTATATTATATTATTTATGTTACAATTATTAAATAAAATATGAAAATGGATTAAGTAAATATAATTTTAAATTATATTTATGATATAATTAAGTAAAATAAAAGAGATATAAAATACAAAAGTTTAAGTGGGTTAAGATTACAAATGTGATCAAATGGAGATATAAAAGCCGAATTAATGATCACTAAAGATCATTAACTCAAATTTCACACTCTCTCTCTAAGCTCACGGAAATTTCAACAAAATCATCAAGAAAGTTCATAAAATTTGCAATAAATTTGGGAAGCAATCAAAGAAGAAGTTACAACAATCCTTCAACAACAAGAATCTACAAGAGTTAAAGGTAATTATTTTGATAAAACTTGAAGTTTATGTGTTTTGGTTCGGTTTTGGTAAAAACCGAAACCAAAGAATTAAAAAGGAGAAATTTTAGGTTGCATGTATAAGAATTTTGTAGATTATGATGAATTTAAGTTAATAGATGTTAAAGAAATAAAACTTTATAGTTAGATCATTCAAAATTAATTAAAAATCGGAATTTTTGTTAATATATGTGTTCTTGAGAAAATTATGAGTTTTTGGATGATCTTGATTAAATTAAGATGTTTTTGATCAAAGAAATTATATAAAAACATTCAAATAATGTTAATACAACCTTATATAACATTGCATGTTAATAAAATGAGTTTTAGTAATTTTTATGAAAAATCCGTATGAACAATATGATGAACACCAAGAACAATTTCTGGGAAAAATGCTAAGTATGGATCCGAATTCGGGTAGGACCGAATTCGGATGTTGTCCATTTCGGACCTATGATTCGGTTCGGATGATGGGTCCAATTCGGATGCTTCACAAATTCGGATATCACTATTTCGGGTTTTAATGATCCGAAATTCGGTGCTTATATTGAAAATGATACTGATTTCGGAACCAATGTGTAACATCCACAGATTCAATTTGATGTATTTTGACTAATTAAGTAGAAAATTTATATTTAAAGTTGAATTTGGGTGATTATTATGTATTTGGATATTTAGCAAAGTTTGTTGTTATTTTTAAGAAAAAAATTGAACTCAGAATCAATTTTGTGGATTATTATGAATTTAAAAGTTATTTATGATAAATTTAAGATTAAATCGGTATTTTATGAAACCGGTTAAG
Source organism: Centrapalus pauciflorus (assembly GCA_020465985.1). Lineage (NCBI taxonomy): Eukaryota > Viridiplantae > Streptophyta > Magnoliopsida > Asterales > Asteraceae > Centrapalus > Centrapalus pauciflorus. Next base: position 273,030 of record JAANYP010003053.1, read on the forward strand.
TCGGGTGATGAAATGTGCAAAATGACGAAAGTAGTATATAAAGGGCAATAGGCTTCATTTTCTAGTTTACACTCTCTCTCTACTCTATCTCTCTAGAAATTTTCTCTCTACATCTCTCTAAGATATATCACAAACCGACCGTCGGATTTTCGGGAATTATACGTCATCGGAAAGATATCGAGGAGTAGAACAGCAATCTACAAATGGATTTCAGATTTCATACGAATTGAGGTAAGAATCGACCTTTTTAAGATTTTGGTTTCGGTTTTGAAGAACACAATTTTCGAATCTGTCATTTTATGCAAATTTAAGCTTGTTTTGCTTGAAATGTTGCTGGATTATGATACTATATGCATAGTAGAATCGAATATATGCATCATACTTGATATAACACTGATTTTAGGCCTTAGAAATGAAGGATTTAAGTTGAAATGATGAACAGACTCGAATATGTCAAGAACAGAGTCGAAATATAAGAACAAACTCGAGATTGGTATTAGATTCGAATGTGTACCATCAGATTCTAAGGGTGGTGTTCGAATCTGATGTTAGATTCGAAGGACTATTCGAATCTGACAAGGGGAGGTTCGAATCTGATGTACTAGGTTCGAATCTGATGTACAAGGTTCGAATCTGATGCTTGATTTCGAATCTAACCCATTAAATTCGAGTTTAATGCCTAAAATTGAGAAATGTACTCTCTAAACTTGTATAATTTGAATGGAACTTATAAACAACACATAAAATGGCAAGAATTATTCAAAGGACAAGTTGTGAACTTGAAATGGGTTTCAAACTTAGTTATGGGTTAAATTTGAATGTAGACCCGAAATGGGGGAAAACGTTGCAAAACATACGAGACTTGATTTTTATGAATTAAATGGATAATGATATGAGGAATTTGTTGTAATTGATATAACAGGTCCCTTGTGGTGTTGTTTAACCCACAGTGGGGTACTTGGTGGAATCCGGTTGAAAGCCCGAAGAGAAATAATATCGGTTAAAGATAATACGCACCCACTGTGAGTACAGTAGATTTCGCATGATTATATCTGATTTATGTTAAGCTTTGCCTGCTGAGACCTGTTGTTTCACTTGTTTGGTTGGATTTCTACTAACTTGCGTAGATTTAGATGCACATTCTTACTTGTTGCATGTCCGTTCGATTGTTGTGCATCTAGTGATGGACCGGTGGGTCGCATCGATTACTCTGATGTTACTGCGCTATATGACGCTGGAGCTGATCCCTCCAGGTCCGGTAGGCAGTATGTCATCCCCGATCGTTCGTTTGTCTCAGATGGTATGTGTAAATGCCGAGCTTTGGGCTCGAAGGGGCTGCGGCTCTGGTCCGTACTTGGTGTACGAAGAGAGTATACGACGTTTGTCGTCGGGGTTACTCTTGGGCTTCATAAATATTTATAATATGCGCAATCTATGTATTCACTAAGCATTAGCTTACGTTTTAGTTGTTGTATTTTTACAGGAAAGGGGAAATCTACTGCTGGACCTTCTAGTTAGGTCGATTTGGAAGATTTGGAAGATATCTGCTACTCAATCGGTAATTATATTGTGGGACAAATGTTGTAATATATTCTGGATGATTGTAATAAATGTATGGGTGTGTAGACCTAGACTTGGTACCTGATAGCACCGTAGAGTGTTTAACACTTATTGCACCACTTTATTTATGTTTTAATGCTTCCGCACTTAATTTAGGTTATCAGATCATTATGTTATTGTATGTTGGTGATTAATCCTGGGTGTATTGTAATTGGTGGTTGTTGTGGCAAAGGGTGCCACACGAGATGGTATCAGAGCAGTAGTTTGAGATTCAAGTGTCCGTGAGGTCTTGATCTCAAACATTAGGTGATGATATGTAGTGATGCTAAGTAATGATCTGAACTAAGATAGGTTATGATCTAGTAATTATAAGAAATTGACTATCATACGGGACAAATGAATGGTGTCTTTAATTTATGACATGTTACTAAACAAGTTATATGTTTATATTTTCAGAACATGTCTGGAGGAATGACACCTGAGGAAGCCAGAGAGATGATGCTAGCCATGATGGCTGAGCAGAATCGAATGATTCAAGAACAGTTTCGGGCTCGAGATGAGGCCGATGCTAAAAGAAGAGAGGAAAAGAGAAAGAACAAGGAGAAGGAAGGGGGTAACAATGAGGAACAAGATGACAACACTGGGTCATCTAACAAACCCCGAGGTTGTCGTTTTAAGGACTTTAAAGGAAATGGGGCTGTGGAGTTTAATGGACTAGGAGATGCTGTTGCCGCGCTGGAATGGATAACAGCAACTGAACGAACATTCCGAATCAGCGACTGTGCTGAGAAGGACATGGTTCGCTATGCTACTGCTATGTTCACTAATGATGCAATTATGTGGTGGAATGCCATGGTGAACGCTTTGACATTGGAGAAGATTTCTGTTATGACTTGGGCTGAGTTCAAGGATCTGTTCACTCAGCAGTACTGTCCGGTTGATGAGCGCCGGAGGTTGGAAGCAAAGTTCATGGCACTGGTACAGGGGACTAAGACGGTGTCCCAATATGCTGTGGAGTTCACGAGGTTAAGTCTGTTCGCACCTCATCAGGTGGACACTGAAGAGAGGAAAGTGACCAGGTTCGAGGCTGGTCTTGACATTGAAATAAGGAGGGTTATGAGCAACGTCCGCTACCCTACATTTGCTGGCTTACTTGAGGCTGCCAGAAATGTAGAACAGATTCTGATCATGTCAGGCTACTCTGTTGGGTCTGCTGCTGTTTCCACCAATCCGACACAGCCGTCACCGCCGAAGCGCCAAAGGGAGGGAGGATATTCTGGTTCTTCCCGGTCTTCACAGTACTCACCTCAACAGTCGTATCGCCGACCAACTGGTTCATCTGATCGCGGTCGTGCGCGTGCATACTCTATCAACACTGAGCCGCAATATTGCAACAAATGTCACCTGGAGCATTTTGGCAAATGCCCTAACGGACGTGCTTGTTTTTGCTGTGGGGAGCTGGGACATTTTCAGAATGACTGCCCAAGGAAGGGTGATGCTTGCTATAAGTGTGGGGTGTGGGGTCACTATAGCAGGAATTGTAGAAAGAATGCTCCAACGGCTGCTGTCCCATCATCAACACGCTCGTCTGGAGGTTCGAGTGGTGGTTCAGTTAACCGCCGGGGTCAGTCACAGAGGGCACCTGCTCGTGCTTTTCAGATAACTGCAGAGGAAGCAAGGGAAAATCCGGAGGTCGTCACGGGTACGTTCATAGTTAATTCTATGCCTGCACGAGTTTTATTTGATTCGGGTGCCAATAGGTCGTTTGTTTCTACTATGTTTGCACAAAGAATTGCCATGCCATTATCTAGATTATCTGCTGTTCTTGATATAGAAACTGCTAGCAACACTCTAGTAAAAGTAGATCATGTCTACCGTAACTGCACGTTAGTAATTGAAGATGTAGTCTTCAATTTGGACTTGATACCGATAGAATTCAGTGAGTTTGATGTCATAGTCGGGATGGACTGGTTGATCGAGAATGAAGCCCACATAGTGTGTAAGAGTCGAATGATAAAGATAACTACCCCGGAGGGGCGTGAGATATGTATATATGGGGATAGGAGAAGCGGGGATCTGTGTTTGCTGACTATTGCAAAAGCTCGAAAGCTTGTTGCAAAGGGATGTGAGGCATACTTAGCATACGCGATTGATGCTAAGGCTGAGAAGAGAACTTTGGCCGATGTGCCGGTTGTTTCACAATTCCCGGATGTGTTTCCGGAAGACTTGTCTGGCGTGCCGCCTGAGAGACAAGTTGAGTTTCGAATTGATCTGATCCCCGGAGCTGCACCGGTAGCTCGTTCTCCTTATCGTCTTGCCCCAACCGAGATGAAGGAAATGATGACACAGCTGCAAGAATTGTTGGATAAGGGCTTCATTCGGCCGAGTTCATCGCCATGGGGAGCTCCGGTATTGTTTGTAAAGAAGAAGGACGGCACGATGAGGATGTGCATAGATTATCGGGAACTGAATAAGTTGACGATTAAGAACAAGTATCCTCTACCGAGGATAGACGACTTGTTTGATCAGTTACATGGGGCTAGTGTATTTTCTAAGATTGATCTGAGATCGGGGTACCATCAACTGAAAGTTCGAGAAGAGGATGTGCCTAAGACAGCATTTAGGACACGATATGGGCATTACGAGTTCTTGGTTATGCCTTTTGGGTTAACCAATGCCCCGGCTGTCTTTATGGACTTGATGAATAGGGTTTGTAGACCGATGTTGGATAAGTCGGTGATAGTGTTTATTGATGATATACTGGTATATTCTAAGTCTGAAGCAGAACATGCTGAACATCTGAGAGAACTGTTGGAGTTGTTAAGAAAAGAAAAGTTGTACGCCAAGTTCTCAAAATGTGAGTTTTGGCTGCAACAGATACAGTTTTTAGGGCATGTAATTTCTGGAGCCGGGATTTCGGTAGATCCGGCTAAGGTTGAAGCAATAAAGAACTGGGAGCCGCCATGTTCAGCTACTGAGGTTAGAAGTTTTCTGGGGTTGGCAGGATACTATCGGAGATTTATCAAAGATTTTTCTAAGGTTGCAGTTCCTTTGACTGCTTTAACAAAGAAGAATGCACCTTTTGTTTGGGAGACTGTGCAGCAAGAGGCGTTTGACGTTTTAAAGAAGACTTTGAGTGAAGCACCGATACTTGCTTTACCGGAAGGTAATGAGGACTTCGTGGTGTATACCGATGCTTCAAGGTTGGGATTAGGTGCTGTATTGATGCAGCGTGGGAAGGTTATAGCGTATGCTTCAAGACAGTTGAAGCAGCATGAGAAGAATTATTCGACTCATGATCTCGAGTTAACTGCGGTAACATTCGCATTGAAGTTATGGAGGCACTACCTATACGGTACTAAGTGTCAACTCTACACGGACCATAAGAGTTTGAAATATATTTTTAGCCAGAAGGAACTCAATATGAGGCAGAGACGATCAATGGAGTTAATAAAGGATTACGATTGTGAAATCCTTTATCACCCCGGAAAGGCTAATGTAGTAGCCGATGCCTTGAGCCGGAAAGCGTATGCTAAGGATTGCTGCTATATGATGACTTCTACCATGTTAACGTCTACTATTATAGATGATGTCAAGGCCGCTCAAGAGGAAGCCTTGAAAGACGAAAATGTCGGTGTTGAGGATATTAGAGTACAGATTAAGAATATGGAAACTAGCGAGTCTGGATTAAAAGGTGTATACGGAAGGATTTGGGTGCCGAAGTATGGTGGTATGAGAAATGTTATCATTGAAGAAGCGCATCAATCTAAGTTTTCTGTACATCCCGGGAGCACAAAGATGTACAACGACTTAAAGGCAGACTTTTGGTGGCCGGGATTGAAGAGGGACATAGGACAATATGTAGAAAGATGCCGAACTTGTCGGTTGGTAAAGGCCGAGCATCAGCAACCGTATGGCAGTCTGCAACCGCTTCCCATTCCGGAATGGAAGTGGGAGCACATTACTATGGATTTTGTTACGAAACTGCCGAAGACTAAGCGACAGCATGATGCGGTTTGGGTAATCGTGGATCGGTTAACAAAGTCGGCTCACTTCATACCGATTCGTGAAAGTTATTCGTTGGAGAAATTAGCTCAAATTTACATGAACGAGATTGTTTCTAGGCATGGAGTGCCTAAGTCCATAGTATCGGACCGGGACAGCCGGTTTACTTCAAATTTTTGGTCGGCTTTGCAAGAAGGCTTAGGGACAAGGATAGCAATGAGTACAGCTTACCGCCCGCAAACTGATGGTCAGAGTGAGCGGACCATCTTAACGCTTGAAGACATGATGAGATCGTGTGTGTTAGATCTCGGTGGCAATTGGGATGATCATCTGCCACTCATAGAGTTTTCGTATAACAACAGTTACCACGCTACGATCAAGAAAGCTCCGTTCGAGGCTTTGTATGGAAGGAAATGTAGGACTCCTACATGTTGGAGAGAAACGGGTGAAACACCAATAGCTGGGCCGGCTTTGCTTCAAGAAACAAACGAGAAGATACAGTTGATTAGGCAGAACATGAAAGCGGCCCAGGATCGTCAGAAAAGCTACTATGATCGGAGGCACAAGCCGATCAATTTTGAAGTAAATGACTGGGTCTATTTGAAAGTATCACCCATGAGGGGTGTTACTCGTTTTGTTAAGAGGGGCAAATTGGCTCCGAGATTTGTCGGACCCTTTAAGATTGTTGAAAAAGTTGGAAATCAGTCATATCGATTAGAATTGCCTGAAGGGATGTCGGGCGTACATCCAGTATTTCACGTTGGGAATCTTCGAAAATCGTTTAACACTGGAAACGAGGATTGGGCCGACCATACTGAACTACAAGTTGATGAAAGGCTCCGGTATGTTGAAGAGCCGGAGTGTGTGTTAGACACTAAGATGAAGAAATTGAGAAGTAAGGAGATAGAAATGGTGCTTGTACGTTGGAAGCATCATAAAGGAGCAAATCATACATGGGAAACTAAGTCAAAAATGTTAAGAAAGTATCCGAAACTGTTTGAGTCCGAGTAACTTCGAGGACGAAGTTGAGCGTGGTGGAGCCCATGCTGTAACATCCACAGATTCAATTTGATGTATTTTGACTAATTAAGTAGAAAATTTATATTTAAAGTTGAATTTGGGTGATTATTATGTATTTGGATATTTAGCAAAGTTTGTTGTTATTTTTAAGAAAAAAATTGAACTCAGAATCAATTTTGTGGATTATTATGAATTTAAAAGTTATTTATGATAAATTTAAGATTAAATCGGTATTTTATGAAACCGGTTAAGTCGGGTGATGAAATGTGCAAAATGACGAAAGTAGTATATAAAGGGCAATAGGCTTCATTTTCTAGTTTACACTCTCTCTCTACTCTATCTCTCTAGAAATTTTCTCTCTACATCTCTCTAAGATATATCACAAACCGACCGTCGGATTTTCGGGAATTATACGTCATCGGAAAGATATCGAGGAGTAGAACAGCAATCTACAAACGGATTTCAGATTTCATACGAATTGAGGTAAGAATCGACCTTTTTAAGATTTTGGTTTCGGTTTTGAAGAACACAATTTTCGAATCTGTCATTTTATGCAAATTTAAGCTTGTTTTGCTTGAAATGTTGCTGGATTATGATACTATATGCATAGTAGAATCGAATATATGCATCATACTTGATATAACACTGATTTTAGGCCTTAGAAATGAAGGATTTAAGTTGAAATGATGAACAGACTCGAATATGTCAAGAACAGAGTCGAAATATAAGAACAAACTCGAGATTGGTATTAGATTCGAATGTGTACCATCAGATTCTAAGGGTGGTGTTCGAATCTGATGTTAGATTCGAAGGACTATTCGAATCTGACAAGGGGAGGTTCGAATCTGATGTACTAGGTTCGAATCTGATGTACAAGGTTCGAATCTGATGCTTGATTTCGAATCTAACCCATTAAATTCGAGTTTAATGCCTAAAATTGAGAAATGTACTCTCTAAACTTGTATAATTTGAATGGAACTTATAAACAACACATAAAATGGCAAGAATTATTCAAAGGACAAGTTGTGAACTTGAAATGGGTTTCAAACTTAGTTATGGGTTAAATTTGAATGTAGACCCGAAATGGGGGAAAACGTTGCAAAACATACGAGACTTGATTTTTATGAATTAAATGGATAATGATATGAGGAATTTGTTGTAATTGATATAACAGGTCCCTTGTGGTGTTGTTTAACCCACAGTGGGGTACTTGGTGGAATCCGGTTGAAAGCCCGAAGAGAAATAATATCGGTTAAAGATAATACGCACCCACTGTGAGTACAGTAGATTTCGCATGATTATATCTGATTTATGTTAAGCTTTGCCTGCTGAGACCTGTTGTTTCACTTGTTTGGTTGGATTTCTACTAACTTGCGTAGATTTAGATGCACATTCTTACTTGTTGCATGTCCGTTCGATTGTTGTGCATCTAGTGATGGACCGGTGGGTCGCATCGATTACTCTGATGTTACTGCGCTATATGACGCTGGAGCTGATCCCTCCAGGTCCGGTAGGCAGTATGTCATCCCCGATCGTTCGTTTGTCTCAGATGGTATGTGTAAATGCCGAGCTTTGGGCTCGAAGGGGCTGCGGCTCTGGTCCGTACTTGGTGTACGAAGAGAGTATACGACGTTTGTCGTCGGGGTTACTCTTGGGCTTCATAAATATTTATAATATGCGCAATCTATGTATTCACTAAGCATTAGCTTACGTTTTAGTTGTTGTATTTTTACAGGAAAGGGGAAATCTACTGCTGGACCTTCTAGTTAGGTCGATTTGGAAGATTTGGAAGATATCTGCTACTCAATCGGTAATTATATTGTGGGACAAATGTTGTAATATATTCTGGATGATTGTAATAAATGTATGGGTGTGTAGACCTAGACTTGGTACCTGATAGCACCGTAGAGTGTTTAACACTTATTGCACCACTTTATTTATGTTTTAATGCTTCCGCACTTAATTTAGGTTATCAGATCATTATGTTATTGTATGTTGGTGATTAATCCTGGGTGTATTGTAATTGGTGGTTGTTGTGGCAAAGGGTGCCACACAATGCTAATTCGGATGTACCAAGTCCGAATTCGGTAGCCAATTCGGTCCCCAATTCGGATGTGTCCGGATCCGGACGATCCGAATCCGGATCCCAATTCGGGCTGATCCGAAATTGATGGTCCGAAACCCAATTATTATATTTAAAATTTTAGTTAAGATAAATGACTATATAAATATATATATTGTTATATATATATATTTAGAGAACTTTTTGAGAATTTAAAAGAATAAAGAATATGAACGAACAAAAGATTGATGAACTGAAAGTTATCAGAATCAGATAGAATTAAAGACTTTAATGACCAAAAGATAATGAAATTCCATGATAATGATGATGATATTGATATGGGATTTATATGATATAATTCTGGACAGGTTCAGTGAAATTCTGAACATAAAGACAAAGACTTTAAAAGACTTAAAAGCGGGTCAGAGAATTGATTGACATATTTCAGATTGACAAAATCCTGAGATAACTCAGGTGGCAGATTCATATATCTGTTTGACCAAGACCCAGACCTGTGAGTTATAGATATTCAGATTGAACATGCATAGATCCGGTTGAGATATATTGCTGCTGTTAGATTTATTGACATTCATTTATCGCTGGAATGAGACCTGTGCACACCATGGATGGGTGTTGCCCAGTGAATCATGATAGCTATTTGATTATCTTTTCATATTGCATTTAATATTGCTTCAGACTTTGCTTTATGATTCATTGCTATCATGACTTCTAAGACATATGCTTACATCATTGATCAGACATTTGATAGATTGATTCAGCTTGACTAGCCTTATGGTCTATTGTTCTAGACCCGGCTATTTCACCAGTTCTTATGAACTTGGTAATGACCTCCGATGTTCCGCCATATTGACTTACTGGTAGCTAGCCCAGTATGTGGCTGATCCCCACGATTTAAGCGTGAGTGTGGCTTGAACATCATCCGATTCTGTGATTCTATATCTCAATCATGAGGGCTGTAGCGGCAGCCAAGACATATCACGCTAAGACTAAAGACTCCGCTTGACACGCATGTTGATATTGAAAATTTATAAACTCACTAAGCGTTGCTTACAGATGTTGCTTTAATATTTTACAGGAAAAGCCAAAGGAAAATCACCTGCAGGACCTAGTACTTAGGTCATTCAAGATTCAAGTTTTTGAAGATTTTCTAGACCACTACTCAACAAATCTTACTGGTACTGATTGGAAGACAACAATTGTGGTGGTTCTGGGTAGTTTTGATGTAATGTATGATATTATGATTAGATTAGATGTTACCCTTTTATAACTTTATTTTGAAATATGTAAACTTAATCCTAATCTGGTATGTACATGTAATTTTATTATTCCGCAATTTAATTACCCTATCTTAGTATGGTTGATATCGTATTGCAATTTGTGGGACCTAGACTCTGAGGACTGCCCCGTAAGGGAAGGTCTTCACAGGATGGTATCAGAGCCCTAGTTTGAGTGAATCAAGTATTACGTGAGTATACTTGGTCTCAAACTGAAGCAATACATATGTATCAATCATTTAGGTGGTTTGAACTGAGATAGGATGTACAGACTGTTAGGATGGGAAAAAGGGTACATAGATCTAAGTCTATAAACTGATAGTTAATTGATTTTTTTAATTTTCAGTAGAAGATGTCAGGATCAGGATCAGGTGATATTCCCAGCAACATGAACCCACAACAGATGTTTGAAATGATGCAACAATTTTTAGCCCAACACTCAGAACAACAAAACAAAATGATGCAAGAACAGTTTCGTGCCAGAGATGAGGCCGAAGCTAAAAGACGTGAAGATAAGAAAAATAAGAGAAAAGAAAAGCAAGTTCAGATTAATGACTCTGATTCTGATAACTCTAATCCCGAAACTCAAATTGCTCAGCCAAAAGGCTGCAAGTTTAAGGATTTTAAAGCTAGCGGTGCGTTGAATTTTGAAGGAACAGTTAATCCGATTCAGGCGATGGATTGGATTAGCCACACTGAAGAAATCTTCCGGATTTCTGATTGCTTAGATTCTAAGAAAGTGAGCTACGCGTCTGCGTTGTTTGTTGGAGCCGCTCGCGCATGGTGGAAGACACAGCGAAGCATATACGGGGAGGAAGTCATTCAGACATTGGAATGGAACCAGTTTCTAGACATGTTCAACGCGAAATACTGCCCGGTCGACCAGCGAGATAAGATGGAAGTCCAATTAATGCAACTGACTCAGGGAACGAAGACTGTAGATGAATACGAACATGAATTTTCGAGACTATGTGGCTACTCTTCTTACCAAGTGGCAACAGAGGAAAGGAAAATGAATAGGTTCCGAGTAGGACTCAATCCCAGATATCGACATCCCATGAGTGCGATCAAATATAAGAGCTATCTGGAAATGGTAGAAGCAGCAAGACAGATCGAGCGAGGGTACTTAGAGTACGGCGATCAGTTATACGCTCCGTCTACTAACCCGATGAATCCGTCTCCTCCAAAGAAACAGCGATTTGGCAGATTCTTTAGGCCAAATAAGTCTCAGTCACAATCTCAGCAATCCCATCAGCATAGTTCACAACAGAAAGCACAAGTTTACTCCCTCACGAACGAGCCACGATTCTGCAAGCGATGCAGAAAGTCACACATGGGATTGTGCAATCCAGAAGACGTTACTTGCTTTGCGTGCAATATGATCGGTCACAGCAGTGAGGAATGTCCACAGCAGGGACGAGGATGTGCGAAGTGTGGTAAGAGAGGACACTTCATGTACCAGTGTCGAAGCGGATCACGTTATCAGTCACAATCATCAGCAGGAGGTTCTACAGGGAAAAGTTCTGCTGCAACACCAACTGCAAGGACACGTGCGTTCCAAATAACGGCTGAAGAGGCGAGAGAAACACCTGACGTAGTCACCGGTACGTTTCTGTTAAATACGATACCTGCTCGTGTATTATTTGATTCTGGCGCTAGTCGTTCCTTCATATCGACTTCTTTTGCAACAAGATTACTTAAATCCCCATCGAAGCTTCCTGTTATACTTGACATTGAGACAGCCAGTAACAGCTATGTTATGGCTGATTCTGTTTATCGAAACTGCATTCTGCTCGTAAATAACATCGTATTCAACCTCGATCTCATCCCGATTCCATTAAAAGAGTTTGACGTCATCATCGGCATGGACTGGTTAACAAATAATGAGGCTACAATTATCTGCAACCGGCGAATCATTAGAATCAAGTCTTCAGACGGCCGAGTATTAGAGATCAAGGGCGAGAAGCGGAAAGGTGCACATTGTTTCATATCTGTTGAAAAAGCGCATAAGTACTTTCTAAGGGTCATGAATCCTACGTATGCTATGTCTCATCTGAATCTATATCTGAAGCCCAAAAGAAGTCTTTATCTGATATTCCTATCGTCTGTGAGTTCCCAGACGTATTCCCTGACGATATTTCTGGAGTGCCACCGGAACGTCAAGTCGAGTTCAGTATTGACTTGGTTCCTGGTGCGGCTCCTATTGCAAAAGCCCCATACAGACTTGCACCTGCAGAAATGCAGGAAATGTCAAAGCAACTACAAGAGCTGTTAGAGAAGGGGTTTATCCGACCGAGTTCTTCTCCGTGGGGTGCACCAGTCTTATTTGTCAAAAAGAAAGACGGAACCTTCCGTATGTGCATCGACTACCGCGAGTTGAACAAGGTTACCATAAAGAATAAATATCATCTGCCCAGGATTGATGATCTGTTTGATCAACTGCAAGGAGCTAGTTATTTCTCAAAGATAGATCTCCGTTCTGGGTATCTTCAACTGAAAGTAAGAAATGAGGATATTCCGAAGACAGCCTTCCGTACAAGATACGGTCATTACGAATTTCTCGTAATGCCGTTCGGTTTAACAAATGCACCAGCGGCATTCATGGATCTCATGAATCGTGTGTGCAGACCAATGCTGGATAAATCAGTTATCGTGTTCATGGACGATATTCTGATTTACTCCAAAACGGAGGTTGATCATTCTATCCATCTGCGGCAATTGCTAGAGTTATTAAGAAAAGAAAGACTCTACGCAAAATTCTCTAAGTGCGAATTTTGGCTCAGACAGGTATAATTTCTATTATATATGTCTTGAGCTATTTCCTAAGTATTCTTTGATTTACATCAGAACTTGAATTCCTACTTTGATTTTTATAGATCCAATTCCTTGGCCATGTTGTTTCTGGCGAAGGGATTTCCGTTGATCATTCGAAAGTCGAGGCCATTCAGAAATGGCAAACGCCTCGTAATGCCTCAGAAATCCGAAGTTTCCTTGGATTGGCCGGTTATTATCGGCGATTCATAAAGGACTTCTCAAAGATTGCTGTGTCGCTTACGATGCTAACACGAAAGAATACTCCTTTCGTTTGGACCGATAAACAGCAAGAGGCATTCGATATTCTGAAGCAAAAGTTGATTCAAGCGCCGATCCTAGCCTTGCCAGAAGGTAATGATGATTTCGTTGTCTATAGCGATGCCTCTGGTACTGGCTTAGGATGTGTTCTGATGCAAAGGGGAAAAGTAATTGCCTATGCTTCAAGGCAATTAAAAGACTATGAGAAAAGTGCACCAACTCATGATCTTGAGTTGGCTGCTGTTACCTTTGCACTGAAGATCTGGCGTCACTATCTATATGGGACTCGGTGTCAGCTCTACACCGATCATAAGAGTCTCAAATACCTTTTCACTCAAAAAGATCTGAACATGAAACAGCGTCGATCCTTGGAGCTTATCAAGGATTATGATTGCGAGATCTTATATCATCCCGGCAAAGCAAATGTTGTCGCGGATGCGTTGAGTAGAAAAGTATATCCAGAAAAGTGCTGTTATGCCCTAACTCATGTAGTATTCTCTTCTGATCTTATTGAAGACATTCGGGTTGCTCAAACTGAAGCGCTGAAAGAAGAGAACATAGATTCTGAAGATCTAAAAGGGCAACTACAATTTCTAACTCTGAACCATTTGGGACTTCACTGTCTCAAGGGAAACCGAATCTGGGTTCCTAAGTATGGTTCAATCCGCAGCACTCTTCTATCCGAAGCTCATCAGTCCAAGTTATCTATTCATCCTGGCAGCTCAAAGATGTATTTTGATCTGAAAGCTGATTATTGGTGGCCAGGAATGAAGAAAGACATCGGAAAATGTGTTGAAAGCTGCAAAGTATGTCAGATGGTTAAGGCAGAACACCAGAAACCCTTCGGGGATATGCAACCACTGCCAGTTCCTGAATGGAAGTGGGAGCATATAACAATGGACTTCATTACGAAGCTGCCGAAAACCAAAAGACAACACGACTCCATCTGGGTAGTCGTGGATCGATTAACAAAGTCAGCTCACTTTATACCGATGAAAGAAACATATTCTCTCGATAGATTGGCACAACTAGATATCACCGAAATAATTTCTCGCCACGGTGTGCCGAAATCTATCGTATCTGATCGTGATAGTCGTTTCACATCCAGATTCTGGCAAGCTCTACAAGAAGGGATGGGTACTCGGATTTCTATGAGTACTGCTTATCATCCTAATGCAGACGGCCAGAGTGAGCGTACTATCCTAACTCTAGAAGATATGCTTCGTGCCTGCATTCTTGATCTAGGTGGTAACTGGGATGACCACTTGCCGTTGGTCGAATTCTCGTACAATAACAGTTATCATTCAACAATCAAGATGGCTCCTTTTGAAGCTTTATACGGAAGAAAGTGCAGAACTCCTACCTGTTGGCGTGAAACAGGCGAATCGCCAATAGCAGGACCTGCCCTTCTACAGTTGACTCACGAGAAGATTCAACTTGTTAGAAGAAATATCCTTGAAGCTCAGAACAGGCAGAAGTCATATTATGACAACCGACATCGATCAATCAGTTTTGCAGTTAACGATTGGGTGATGCTGAAAGTATCTCCAATGAAGAATGTGGTACGGTTCATTAAAAGAAACAAGTTAGCTCCGAGATTTATCGGACCGTTCAAGATCGTCGAAAAGATTGGAAATCAGTCTTATCGTCTTGATCTACCAGCGGACTTAGCTGGAATACACCCTGTATTCCATGTTAGTCATTTGAGAAAAAGCCTAGCTGACGAAAGAGAAGTACAGATACCACACGTTAACCTACAGATAGATGAGAAGCTTCGCGTGGTTGAAGAGCCAGAACGTATTCTGGACTCAAAGACTAAGAAGCTTAGAAATAAAGAAATACAGATGGTGCTCGTCCAGTGGAAACACCACAAAGGTTCGCATCAGTCTTGGGAATCGAGAGATGTCATGAAAGCTACTTATCCCAGTCTGTTCGAATCTATCTAACTTCGGGGACGAAGTTTGTGCGTGGTGGAGCCCATTCTGTAACAACCTAACTTTTAGTCAGTCATGTAATGCTTAAGTTTTGAGTTAATAATATAATTTTATTATATTATATTATTTATGTTACAATTATTAAATAAAATATGAAAATGGATTAAGTAAATATAATTTTAAATTATATTTATGATATAATTAAGTAAAATAAAAGAGATATAAAATACAAAAGTTTAAGTGGGTTAAGATTACAAATGTGATCAAATGGAGATATGAAAGCCGAATTAATGATCACTAAAGATCATTAACTCAAATTTCACTCTCTCTCTCTAATCTCTCTCTAAGCTCACGGAAATTTCAACAAAATCATCAAGAAAGTTCATAAAATTTGCAATAAATTTGGGAAGCAATCAAAGAAGAAGTTACAACAATCCTTCAACAACAAGAATCTACAAGAGTTAAAGGTAATTATTTTGATAAAACTTGAAGTTTATGTGTTTTGGTTCGGTTTTGGTAAAAACCGAAACCAAAGAATTAAAAAGGAGAAATTTTAGGTTGCATGTATAAGAATTTTGTAGATTATGATGAATTTAAGTTAATAGATGTTAAAGAAATAAAATTTTATAGTTAGATCATTCAAAATTAATTAAAAATCGGAATTTTTGTTAATATATGTGTTCTTGAGAAAATTATGAGTTTTTGGATGATCTTGATTAAATTAAGATGTTTTTGATCAAAGAAATTATATAAAAACATTCAAATAATGTTAATACAACCTTATATAACATTGCATGTTAATAAAATGAGTTTTAGTAATTTTTATGAAAAATCCGTATGAACAATATGATGAACACCAAGAACAATTTCTGGGAAAAATGCTAAGTATGGATCCGAATTCGGGTAGGACCGAATTCGGATTTTGTCCATTTCGGACCTATGATTCGGTTCGGATGATGGGTCCAATTCGGATGCTTCACAAATTCGGATATCACTATTTCGGGTTTTAATGATCCGAAATTCGGTGCTTATATTGAAAATGATACTGATTTCGGAACCAATGCTAATTCGGATGTACCAAGTCCGAATTCGGTAGCCAATTCGGTCCCCAATTCGGATGTGTCCGGAGGACGATCCGAATCCGGATCCCAATTCGGGCTGATCCGAAATTGATGGTCCGAAACCCAATTATTATATTTAAAATTTTAGTTAAGATAAATGACTATATAAATATATATATTGTTATATATATATATTTAGAGAACTTTTTGAGAATTTAAAAGAATAAAGAATATGAACGAACAAAAGATTGATGAACTGAAAGTTATCAGAATCAGATAGAATTAAAGACTTTAATGACCAAAAGATAATGAAATTCCATGATAATGATGATGATATTGATATGGGATTTATATGATATAATTCTGGACAGGTTCAGTGAAATTCTGAACATAAAGACAAAGACTTTAAAAGACTTAAAAGCGGGTCAGAGAATTGATTGACAGATTTCAGATTGACAAAATCCTGAGATAACTCAGGTGGCAGATTCATATATCTGTTTGACCAAGACCCAGACCTGTGAGTTATAGATATTCAGATTGAACATGCATAGATCCGGTTGAGATATATTGCTGCTGTTAGATTTATTGACATTCATTTATCAGCTGGAATGAGACCTGTGCACACCATGGATGGGTGTTGCCCAGTGAATCATGATAGCTATTTGATTATCTTTTCATATTGCATTTAATATTGCTTCAGACTTTGCTTTATGATTCATTGCTATCATGACTTCTAAGACATATGCTTACATCATTGATCAGACATTTGATAGATTGATTCAGCTTGACTAGCCCTTATGGTCTATTGTTCTAGACCCGGCTATTTCACCAGTTCTTATGAACTTGGTAATGACCTCCGATGTTCCGCCATATTGACTTACTGGTAGCTAGCCCAGTATGTGGCTGATCCCCACGATTTAAGCGTGAGTGTGGCTTGAACATCATCCGATTCTGTGATTCTATATCTCAATCATGAGGGCTGTAGCGGCAGCCAAGACATATCACGCTAAGACTAAAGACTCCGCTTGACACGCATGTTGATATTGAAAATTTATAAACTCACTAAGCGTTGCTTACAGATGTTGCTTTAATATTTTACAGGAAAAGCCAAAGGAAAATCATCTGCAGGACCTAGTACTTAGGTCATTCAAGATTCAAGTTTTTGAAGATTTTCTAGACCACTACTCAACAAATCTTACTGGTACTGATTGGAAGACAACAATTGTGGTGGTTCGGGGTAGTTTTGATGTAATGTATGATATTATGATTAGATTAGATGTTACCCTTTTATAACTTTATTTTGAAATATGTAAACTTAATCCTAATCTGGTATGTACATGTAATTTTATTATTCCGCAATTTAATTACCCTATCTTAGTATGGTTGATATCGTATTGCAATTTGTGAGACCTAGACTCTGAGGACTGCCCCGTAAGGGAAGGTCTTCACACCGGTCATGATATATTTTTTTCGAAAAAATTTTACGTGTTTATTTTTCGTAAAAAAAATTATTCGGACCACGATGCAATGTAGCATGGCCGGTATCATTCAATGTCGAATGAACACTTGATATCGTATATTCAACGTCGATGCAACACTGCATGTACATTCAAAATTAACAGAACCAAAATAATGGTCAAAATTAGTAGTAAAAAATTGGTTGATTTAATGGGAACAGTAATGACATATTTTTTTTCGAAAAAATTTTACGCGTTTATTTTTCGTAAAAAAAAATTACCCAGACCACGATGCAATGTAGCATGACCGAGATAATTCAACGTCGATGCAACACTGCATGTACATTCAAAATTAACAGAACCAAAATAATGATCAAAATTAGTAGTCAAAAGTTGGTTGATTTAATAAGAACAGTAATGAAATTTTTTTCGAAAAAATTTTACGTGTTTATTTTTCGTAAAAAAAATTTACCCAGACCACGATGTAATGTAACATGACCGATATTATTCAATGTCGAATGAACACTTGATGTCATATATCCAACGTCGATGCAACACTGCATGTACATTCAAAATTAACAGATTCAAAATAATGGTCAAAATTAGTAGTCAAAAGTTGGTTGATTTAATGAGAACAGTAATGATATATGTTTTTCGAAAAAAATTTTACGTGTTTATTTTTCGTAAATTTTTTTTTTACCTAGACCTCCATTCAATATATTATATAGAGATCATTCAATGTCGAATTACAGTTTATATCACACATTCAACACTGCATGTACCTTCGATATTAAAAGAGTAAAAAAATGGTCAAAGTGGGCATTCAAACTTGGTAGACTACTATTAATTCAATGTTAATTGCATAATTACCATCTTATCCCTAGTGTTATATAATAATCCAATGGTTTAGATTGGTTCTATAGTTCTGCACTAAATTAAGGTTATGCAATGATTTCAACCCTATATGCATCGGAAAACCCGGGAACCACTTTATAACCATTGGATCAGGTGATGCATCACGCGTGAATTTGATGCATCACGCAGGAATTTGGTGCATCACGCGAGAATTTGGTGCATCACGCGGGAAATTTGATGCATCACGCGGGAATTGTGATGCATTTGTGGTGGTGCATGAAGGTTTTCCAAAGTTTTCGGATGCATGTTGGTTTTCCATTGAACCTCCCTCTATATATATATATATATATATATATATATATATATATATATATATATATATATATATATATATATATATATATATATATATATATATATAGAATATGGTTCGAGAGAGTACCACCCTTATGCAGCGCACCAGAAGGTACCACCTTTAAAAAAACTTTTTTTAAAATTTTTTTTCATAAACATGTTTTAATTAACGTTATGAAGATCATATGTAAATTTCACATAAATTCACATCTCCTAGCTCCTAAAAAATGATGTGAACACACACTTACATAATTTTGAAGACATGTGAACGCGCATTTATGTGATGCGTGTTTTCATGCACTTAGAGTGATCGGATTTGTGTGAAATTCACATATGATCTGTGTAATGTTAATTAGAACATGTTCATGAAAAAAAATTTCAAAAAAATTACTTTTAAGGGTGGTACCTTCTGGTGCGCTGCATTAGAGGTGGTACTCACTTGAACCTAAATCTATATATATATATATATATATATATATATATATATATATATATATATATATATATATATATATATATATATATATATATATATATAGTCTTTTTATCATTTGTAATTTAGGTATATAAATTACTCATATATTTTACGTTTTAAAGTTGTTAATTTTAGGTTATAAAAAAAACACTATAGAAAGTTAAATAAAATTTATTCCTTAATATATCATTATTATTAAACAAAGTTAATAAAATTCTTTAAATATGTAAAGGTCAATTTTGTTTGCAACATGGTTGTCAAGATCTAAATATTATCTACGATCGTTTTTGTCTCAACAAGATCAAGATTGTATGATTGGAATGAGATTGTAAGATCCTACTATTATAACTAATTAGGGCAAATGACCATGTGCATAACAACGAATTATTTTTGAGTTTTTAACAACGAATAAACAAAAATCGGTTTATAGTTTTCTGAATGGTAATATTGTAACCCATTTTGATTTTTAGTTCTTCAAATAAACAAAGACAACACATTTAGATTGAAAATTTTAAAAAAACCATAATGGTTCTCTTTTTATGTTTGAAAAAACTAAAAAATTGTATGGTTATTATTATTATTTTTTTTTGTTTGGAATTAAAAAGTTTTAAATTATTCTGTTTTTTAATCTATACAAATGAAAAGTATCCATTCAAGTTTTTAGATTTTCTGGATGACAAAAACTACGACCCACTCATATTTACAAAAATTAACAAAAAAATTATGAATAACTCTGGTTTTTTATTTTTGCTAACGAAAAAATTGCAACCTATTCATTTTTTTAGGTTTTAAGAACAAAAAAAACTATGAGTAATTGCGTTTTATGGTTCTTTTGAATAAAAAATATTGCAACTCATATTGATTTTAGTTTTTTAAATAAAAAACTACAACCTATTTATATCGAAAATACTAAAAAATCAAAATGGTTTATATTATTTTGTTCGGAAAAACTAAAAGAGACTGGTTTAAGTGAAAATCAAAATGACTCGTAATATTTTTTTCGTTCATATTATATATAATCATGAGTAAATAGTCAAATATTTAGCTAATCGTAAATAAATATTCAGATAATATATTAAAAATTTATAAGGTTATGAAAAAAATAAAAATATAAATAAATTAATGAAATTTAAAAAATAGTTACTAATAATGTAATTAAATAAACTTTAAATAAATAATAATTAACGAAATTAAAAACTAAATTTTTATTATAAAATTTCACAACAAAATATGAACATAAATTGGGTTTATTTTGATGTTTATGAAATCTTAGAAAAACTTAAAAAATAAAATAAAAATTGGGTTTAGTTTGATATGTTACTGTTATTGATAAAAATATGAAAATTTGTTACTATTTTTTATAACTGAAAAGTTGTTGGTGACCTGCTAAACAAGTTTGCAGGTCACCAATTACTATTATTGATAAAAAAAATAAAAAAATTGTTACTATAAACGATAAAAAAATATAAAAGTCAATGATATTAATGATCAAAAATAAATAATATTACTATTAATGATAAAAATAAATAAAAATTGTTACTATTTTTGGTCATTTGTCCTAACTAATTATATAATACTTCAAATAAATATTTATACATTAATTAGGAAAACATATGTTCATGTTTAGATTATTTATGGTTATCCCGAAAAGTCAAACAATCATATGGTTTGATCTTCCTCATCCTGGATAGAATGATTGAATCTGAAGAAAATGTAAGATAAAACCGGTTACCAATCCGGATCTCACGACCGATCTTATGATCCAAAGTCTAAAAAAAGTTCATAGACCAACCCTACTCGAATTTGCAATCATGACAGCTTTGATTTAAAACTTTAAAACATTAATTTTACGGATTTGATTTCATAAGGTTTATTCAATATTGTTAAGTCCAAATCAACCAAACCAAACGGTACAAATCCTTTCGAAACAATGCACCAGAGTTTTTCTGCTTTAGAAAATTCAATGTCCCAATTTTATTTTTCTTCTTTCTTTATAATCATTTTTTATTTTATTTAGAAAATAACCAATTTCAAACTGTTTTTTAAAAATAATGAATTAAATCCAGAATATAAAAGTTTTATACAATTTCAAACTGTTTATAAATGTTCATAACCGACTCCCCATTCCCAGCGAAATTAAATTCAACGGCTACACCTACAATTCAAATCTTTTGAAATCTTGAAACCGAAACCCCCATTCCCTCTTTCTTATACTCAAACTCACTCCTATTTCTGCAACAAGCCAACAACGAGGCTTCCATTTTTTTCTCCATTTCTTCAAGGTTCAATTCCTTTCCTAATTTCTTCAATTCTCTGTTTCTTGATGATTTTTCTAATTGATTTTCCATGTTGTTCTTCAATTCAGATTGATTTGGTGGATGAAAAATTGATTCACTTTTTACACTCCCAAAATATTCGAAATCAATCTCTGATTTCAGTCATTACGCACACAACGGTATTGTTTGTTTACAGTAGTTTCTTCTTGGATATTTGTATCTATGGATTCAAGATTTTGTGTCTATAAGTGGTGGCATGCGTTTTTGCAGGTGGGTTTTTCGAATTGACCAAGGAAAATGAATGATCTTATGACGAAATCGTTTGTAAGTTATGTGGAGTTAAAGAGACAGTCCCAGATCGACGTCAAGTCAGAAGAAGATGATATCGAAAAAGGAATGCAGATGACTCCCTCGGATGAAGTTTATCTTTCTGGATTCTTCCAAGAAGTGGATGCAATCAAATCCAACATGGAAGAGATCTCGAGCCTCCTCTTTGACCTCCGAACTTTAAACGATGAAACCAAATCCACTCACAGTGCGAAAGTTCTTCGCGGGTTAAGAGACAGAATGGACTCCGATATGGGTTCCGTCCTTCGAAAAGCAAATGTGGTCCGTACACGTCTTGAAAGTCTAGACAAATCCAACCGAGGAACCTCTGAAGCGTACAAAAAAGGAAGTGCGGTGGACAGAACTCGGGTTTCTGTCACACACGGGCTCAGAACCAAACTTAAAGAAATGATGAATGATTTTCAGAGTTTGAGAGACAAGATTGCGTCAGACCATCACGAGTATCTCAAGAGACGGTACTACAACATAACCGGCGAGTGCCCGAGTGAGGGAACGATTGAGACGATGGTTTCTGGAAGTGGGAAAGTGTTGGAAGGGTCTGAAGGGCAGATTATGGAGAATAAAGATCGACACGAAGCTGTGATGGATATACAGAGGAGTTTGAATAAGCTTCATCAAGTTTTTCTTGATATGGCTGTTTTGGTGGAAGACCAAGGGCAAAATTTGGATGATATTGAAGATAATGTAGCCAAAGCCGGAAGCTTCGTAAGCGGAGGAACAGATAGTTTGTTTTATGCTAAGCAGAGGAAGGATAAACAGAGCAAGAGCTGGGTCTGCTTAATTTGGACTATGGTGATAATTATATGTCTGGTTTGCTGGATTGCTATGTGGTCTTCTTTCTAACAAATACCAAAATCTTTAGGAGATGTTTGATTTCCGAATTCCGTTATTCGTTGTTTAGGATTGTTTCGTTCTTCTGTTTTTTTTTTTTTCTGGAATCGAGTTTTCTTAGCTCAAGATTTATGCTGTTTTGGTACATTCTTGAATGGATGAAATTTTAAGGTACTTGGATTAATTGGGATGTGAATTCTGATTCAGGTTTTGTTTCTTTTTTAAATACTACTCAAGCTTCACTTTCCTAATCAGATATAGTATAAGTATCTAATATGCTCATCTACGAATACAATTCGTATTCTGTACTCCGAAATGAATACTAAAATCTATATCTAAAATACCCTTTTATTATGTTCATCATCTATATAGTTAACCTGTGAAAGTGAGTCATTTTTCTAGGGGAATAAAGTCAATGGAAGATAAGTTTTTTTATGAATGATCAAGGCTGACATTTTGTTACAGAAGATTGATAAAAAGATGCATTAGATTACAAATGCTATTATTCAGATCAATGAAGTGTGTCTTCGTACAGTATGTCAGATGGTTTTTGCCAGTAGTGTCATTCTCCTGTCTTTATCTTAGAGGTTGTTTGTTTACTTCTTAAAGGAATCATTAAGAAGTCATTCAAAGGTAAAATGATCTCTTAATGATTCCATTAAGAGGTAAACAAACAAGACCTTATTCAGTCAACACTAAGGTGTTGTGTAGCCACCCATGACATTTCCGGCTCCAGACCCACACTTCCAATCTGAAAATTACATAAAATGGGAACAATTGAACATAATCAGATGTGAATCATTAGGGCGCACAAACAATAAAACGAAGAAAATCTCTTCTCGTAACTAGATTTCTGGTTTATATCGAGAGCAGTAACATCTTGCATTACCTGAGCATTTTCAACACAGACAAAATCTTTGTAACATGCTTCCATAGTCAGATGTGGGTTCCATAGAACTGCATCTGGCCAACTGCGCAAAGAAGAAGGATATGGAGTCAATTGAGGAAAAAGTGAAAAACAACACTGAAAACACCAAGAGGAACTATGCTTGGCATCTCATCAACTTACTTTGTATTCTTGATGGATATGATATCACCCAGACCGTTATCCAGGTGTAACTCATTAGGTGTACCAATATAAACGCAGTCAACAAATCCAGGATAGGTCACTACGTCTCTGGATCAAGCAAATTTGAGTTGAGATAAGAACACGGGCATGGTCATTATACGTATGAAACTAAAACTAAAACTAAAACTAAAATACTTGAATGAATATGATTAAGGCACAAATCCACGATACCTTTCCTCCTTACCCTCCACTGGATTCTTAGGATCTGGATCTTTGTTGAGTGTCTTGCAACCTTTTAGACCTCTAACTGAAGCACCTGATACAGCAGCCTGCATTGCAATAGCAAGCAAGTGTTTTATATATTTACAATAAAGCTACAATTCATGATCCAGTAGACAAATATCAAGTGCAGAATCAGTCAAACTATAGAAATGAAAATTTCAAGCAGAATAATCATACTTACACTGAAATACGTGTGCAGAGCAGTGGTAAAAGAAAATGCTGTTTTGTCCGTATTTGTGATTTTCAACTCAGTGGAAAGGCTTTTCTTGTCTAGAGTGATCTGCACATCACAAGAAGGATTCGTCTTAAGATTCATACAGGACAAAACATATAACATATTTTGGATAGAAAAGAAAACACTCGCCTTGTATAATGCTTGAAAACTGTAATTCCACATAGAGCGACTGTAAGGGCTATCCTTAAGCTCTAGGGTGATAACAGGAGATCCGTCCACATTGTCAGAATCAACTATGGACCAATTGGAATTTCTTGCAAATCCATGCTATTTACCCACATAAACATTTCCAGGAGTTAAAACTCGATTTGTATAAGAGGTGAGCTCTACTTATGCTACTACCACGTGCTATTTAGAAAAATGAAACAAAGTACAAACGCAATCCTCTTCCTCGTTTCGCAAGGGAACCATTACCTTCAAATTAGTGTGACGCCAAGATTCTTAATTACCTATCAGGTTTAGAATTTCTAGATCAGAAAAAAATGCATACGACTACTAGAAAAATATGAGATGTTCCAGTTAATAGCTGCCACAACTTCATGCATAAATCTACGAGTTTCACTATTATCAGTCACTGAGTGTGCAAGTTCTTTGAACATGGAAAATTTAAATTTAAATCATGGATCGGTATATGGAGACTCCTGCAATCTTCAAATATTGAATAGGCAGAATAGCAAGCATACTTGTTGCATGGCACCAGGTCCAAATTGTGGGAAACAATGCGGGATCCCTCCACTGTTCCAAAACAAAATAATAAAAACAAAAAGGGAGCAGTGAGGAACTAATGCTGTCAATAAGAAGGTATAAAACGGAGTCATTTTTAGACATTCAATATTCGTGGCATAAACATTTGAACTTCAAATCGTTTTCTTTTGATTGCACATCAAACAAGTATAGACGTTTATAGGATCGGAAGTTAGTAAAAAACTGCATCTTTTTAGATTACTTCCGGCATCCAAAGTTAATAATAAAATTTGTGTATAAGACTAAAAGGATACTAAGTAACCTTATTGGTTTCTCTCCATTAAAGACAGCATCAGGGCGAACAAAAAGGAGATCCTTGCTCCCAACTTTCCAAGATGTAACACAGCCTCCATATAAATATAGCTCGGCCTCACTAGAAAACGGAGAAGTATTCAGTCTCATAGACTCATACAATGTGATGTACAACCAATCCTGATCAACTTAAACATTAAATGCAAACAAAGTCCTAAATTCACAACATTGAAACCATTGGCATGCCTCCCTCTATTTTCCAAGCAAGGGACATATATTTACTGGTTAATATTGAAAAAACCCTACGAACTTTCATGAATTTATCGATTAAGTCACTGTACGCTTTTTACGAGTGTTTAAGTCCCTAAACAATTTTTGTCTTGTTCAAAACTATATATTTGACCTGTTTAGCAGGTCACTAACCGGTAAACGGTATAGTGACCTAAACAAGAAAAAAGAAAGTTCAGTGACTTAATCGTGAAAATTGGAAAAGAAAGTTGTTTTTTTAATAAGAAACTATTCGAGGAACTATCTGTTTTACCTGTTAAGCAGGTAGCATGTTAAAAATATATAGTTTTGAATAAGACAATTTGTTTAGGGACTTAAACACTCAGAAAAAAAGTTCAGTGACTTAATCGATAATTACATGAAAGTCCGTGAGGTTTTTTCAATACTAACCCTATATTTAAAGATCAATGTTTTATCTTTTTACCTCAAGTCTAGTGCATGTAAAAGTCAATCTAGATTGCTTTCAGTCACATTCTTTATCAGATAGAATACATGGATCTGGGTCAATTAGGATTTCTAATATATCTACTCTATAAATATGGAGCAATATAATACATTTTAGAATGCACAAAAACCTTCAGGTTGAGCCATGTATAAATCCTCGTTTAAGTTTCCATTAAGGAAAGCGGTTTTCTGATACATTCATCAATTTCAATTGTACTCCTACTCCCAAACTTTTACAGCTCAATCAACACTATGCGTGTGTTCCCAATAGATCCGAAACCAAATCATCCAAGTACATTAGATGAAATTCAAATCAGCCACATAATTTAACAATCGATTTTGCTTGATGAATAGATAAATCGATGATTTTTAAGACACAAATTAGTGTATAATATAAAAATCGAAAGTACCTTCCATGGGAAGAGGTCAACACAACTTTGGGCAGATTCCCCAATCCCTGAGTAAGTTTTACTCCCACAGTCGCAATATCCTTATTAACAGTCGCAAACGCCATACCTGAATATCTGTAATGAAGCACTACTCAAAATCCCTCGAAAGTCGGTGAAAATTTCCTCCAACATTGAAATCGTTTCTCAGAAATTCGTCAAAATTTTCATATCTTGAATAATTTTGGGGAGGAAAAAGCAATGGTATGTGGAATGAAGAAGGAAACTCACCGGTTGACCCGGGGAAGCTTAGAAGAGGTTAGGGTAGGAAGAGACCACGTCATTGATATTGCCACCATTATCGTCTGCTTTCTTCAAAGAAATAATTATTTCATACACACAGAATACACAGACAGCAATTAGCAAAATGATATTTTTGCTATGAAAAATATCCAAAATATTTTTTGTTTTATGCTCCTAATAGATTTCGCATATTCGCCCCCAAACATATTTATGTTTTTCTTTTTTCATATTTTTATCCAAAATTTATTTGTTGCAAAGTTTTAATTTTATATTTTTTAAAATGTATTATATTATACGTGAATTTTTTATGAATCTTTTTACACATTTAATATATAATCTTTGGATGACTTACTAATATAATACGTTAAGTTTTTATTCGTAGGCTACTTTGTATGTGATGTGAAGCGTGATATCATGATGAATTCGACGATTAATGTGGTTAGGTTTTATACCATATACGTGAAAAAAATTAATGTACTGTTTTGATACACATTAAAAAGTAAGATAGTATCATTTGACATTTTAACTTTCATACCTTTTATCATGGTTTCACTTGTACCACTAGTTATTAGGGTTGTAAAAGAGTCAATTCAAACTCAAACTCGCTTAAAGTATTTTTAGGGTAGGCCCAAACTTGACGAGCTTTTACAATGCATGATCGAGCTCGATTCAAGAAGCTTAGATATATCTATGAACAATTGTTAAATTATATTTTGGTACATAGCTTGAACATCATAAAAGCTCAACCCGATACTCAGAAAGTTGAAATTGCTCAAGGCAAGTTCTACAAAACACACACACATAACCATTAAAAGCTCAAACTCAATCAACTCAAGCTCGAGTTGTTGGATAAAAAATTAACTCGTGTGTAGCCCTATTGTTGTTTGGTTACCATACGTACAATGTTTGTAATCAAAAACAGTTTATACATATCATGTATCTAAAAAACATGTACTGTATCGATACATCTTAGAAAATACATTTATGTTTGACTTAAACCCTAGTTTTTAGAACAATAAAACATATTAACGGGAAGTTTATATAACTTGATAACTATATTGCTTATTGGTTATCTTTAATTTATATAATAAAATCATCATCATATTTACTCATTATTTAAAAAAAATATTATTAATATTAGAATAAAAGGCAAACATTTTTACTCAATCAACAAGATAGAGATTAGAAGACTAGATTAGAACACAATACATCACCCAAAAGCCTACATTATAAAAAGGGTCCAAACTCGACTAATGCTCTTAATGACTAAACATGATAGCTAATATCTTTATCAATTAGTCTATCAAAATTACAAAAAAAGCCCGTTATAAATCACATTCTTTTTTAAAAACAAACTTAAGCCATTTTAAATCATTCATATATTTCTACATTAAAATACAAATCATTTTAACTTTAACGAATGACCCAATCTCAAATGGGTAAGGCCATTAGTAACAATTGTTTTAGGTGCCGTTTGGTTTGGAATATTTGAACAACTCATTTAAGATTTGGATTTAAAAATCTTCCTATGTTATGTTTGGATAAAAATTAAATAGAAATGATTTGTTTTCATTTAGCAATTCATATTCTCCACTTCCCAACCTTTCATAGTTCATTCATCCTTCTAATTATTTTAAAATCCTATCATTTTAGAATCCATCATTTTAAATTTATACAATCTAAACGGTACCTTAGTGTTTGTTGATAGCCAGGTATGTGGAGAGATACAATTTAATATCTATTTATAAATGTAAATAATTACAAATTTGGTTTGTAAAGTTTTTCCCTCCATGTCCATTCTATGAAAGACTCGGGAACATCAGTTATTATGAGAAAAATCAATATGTTTTTATGTTTTTTGCGTTTTCGTCCCTTCATGTTATTATTTTTTTTCCACTAAAGTCTTCAAGTGGTTTAGTGAAATTTGGACATTAGAAACCGGTTATAATTAGTAAATTGGGTTCTAAAAACTGAAAAATCGGGTTCTAATGTCTAAATTTCACTAAACCAAAAAGAAAAGAATTAACTTGAGTACTTTTATGGAAAAAAATAACATAGATGGACGAAACAAAAACGTGAAAACATGTTGGTTTTTTTTAATAATAAACTCATTTATTTATTAGTTACTATTACTTTCTCAATACTTTGTCACGCTAAACTGTTTTTTAAAGTTTTTTTTTTCCTTATTTATTAATTATTAAAATTAATATTTTAGAATATAAATTAAATATTAATTGATGATGTGTTTTAATATTAAAACAAAGCACATCAATCTTCAAACATACAACTAAGCGACTGATTAAATTATCTAGGTTGCGTTTTGTTATAAAAAATTAAAAGACAATAAATGAAGATTAAGTGTTTGATTTTTAGACCATGAAACTTAAAATATACAATAATCTTATGATTGTTGTATTTTTCTTTCTCTTATGCTTCTACCTAATTCTCCACCAATACTAGCGAAATGAGAGAATTGAATATTAAGTTATATATTGATACAACTTGAGAATTTATAGAGACTAAATATACATAATTCGAATCTCCTAACTAATAATTTGTCTTAATTTCTTTTCTATCGATTTTCTCTACCAAACACAACATTAGGTTGCGTTTGGTAGAGAGATTCAAAGAAAAAAGAAATGAGGATAAAAATCAATGGTTTTTAGACTATGAAATTTGAAAATGCAATAACTATATGGTAGTTGTAATTCTCTTTCCCTAATTCTAGTTTCTAATTAATTCTTCACCATTGCTAGAAAAAATGAAAAAAATTGAATTTTAACTTATACATTGATATAACTTGAGAATTCATATATAATGTATATATGCAATTCAAATCTCATAACTAATAATTTGTCTTTATTTTCTTTATAATCGATTCTTTCTACCAAACGATGAAACACAACTTTAGTTTATTTAAATTTTGGGCTTATATATTGGGCTTACAAGTCCTGTTTTTAAATATTTATGACAAATTGGCCCACCTTGAAGAGTTGCTAACTTGCTACCAAATAAAACGTTATAAAGCATAATGTTGGGGGTTTTCATATATTTTGAATGAATGAAATGGTATACATATAACATCAAATTTTGTACAACTTGAAAGAGAAACCAAAAAATTTTGTAATTAAAAGCCACACCACCAATTATGAAACGTTACATCATTTTTTGTTCATGAATTCATTCTTAACTCTCAAATAAATTGCACCCTCATCCGCTTTTGATGGAGGTATTATCGGACTTAAACACACTTCGTCGGAAAATGTACACTTGTTTGCAACAGGATTCGTTAGCACGGTGGAAGATCCTTGGGAGGTGGACGAACCGACTGATCTTTACCAGGTCCGTTCTCCACCACAAATGCCGTTTTTAGTCCCCATCCGGTATGCAACTCCAAGTGACAGTGAAAGAACCAAACACCTAAACAGTTAAGGTTTGTTAATAAGTTAACGATGTTTTGTGTTTTTATAAACATAACTGATATCAAGTGAGGTTTGTGTACCTCTTAATCAGTGACAGAACTTGAATATTTTAATCGAAGGAATCGATATTATTATATTTTTAGGTCAAAATTTAAAAAAAAAATATATTTTTATGGTCCTATATATAAAATATTCTTAAATTTCACAATTAATATATAAATTAATTGCTTTTAGTGGAATTTTTGTAGTCTAAACAAGCTTCTTAATGATTTTATTAAAAAGATAATAAGTGATTTTATATCGAAGCTTGTTGCTAGTAAGAATGGTACCTGGATTATCAGCTCTGAATCGAATTGCAGCCCAACCACCGGTAGGAACACCGACGGTGTTCCTTTCAGGAGGATCAACCAAGTTATACTTGGCTGGATCCTTCGCAGGATCGAAGTTGCCAATCCCCGTTCCAACGACAAAGAAATTGAAACCATGAAGGTGAAAAGGGTGCGACTCGACACTCAACAAATTCGTATCTTGTATGACCAATTCAACGGTCGAATTGAAGGCGATCTTGCTAAGTCGTGTTCCTTTAGAAGTGAAAAGATTTGCGGTGAGTGGAGCACCGGTGTAGTTAAAAACCGTTGAAGGTTTATCGGGGAAATCGGCTTTAAACACTCCTTTCATGTTAAAGTAATGAGCCTGAAGAAGTCCGGTTTGCGGCATCACAAAACTTATGTTGTTCAACGATGCCGAAAGCCGAGTACCGTTAATGCAAGTTGCACAAGCAGTCTTTCCTAGTCCGATTGTAAAAAACAAGTTCCGGTCAACTTTTAACGGCACATTCGCCGGAAAATTCGGGGTGTTTAAGCTTCGTAGCTTATTGTTATAGCTCAAAGCGAATTCTGTGTCATTTGGTAACGGCAGCTGTGGGAGTGTCGGGACGATGGTGGTGGGGATGTTTTTGTATTGGAGTATCGCGGTGGCGGTTTTGTTATCTACGGGGATCGGAACATCTTGGAACGGTCGGACCGCCATGAAGTACCGCCCCGGGGCCTGGTTAGCCGAAACAATCACATTTGTAGTTTGGCCTGGAGCGATTAATAAAGCATTTGTGGAAAAAGGTTTGGTGTAAACGGCATCGATCTCGACTACGGTCATGTTGTGTCCTGCAATAGCGAAAAATAGCTCGTCGTTGAGGGCAGCGTTGACGATCCTCAAGAGGTATTTCTTTCCTTGCTCAACTTCCATCGCGAAAGTATCTAAAACAACATATAAAAAGCCCGAAAAATAACGTTAGTCGATCAAGCATTCGACGTAAAATGCATCGATGAGTTGTATAATACGATAACGAGCCTCGTACGTTTTTCGGAGCACGGGAAAAGCGGGCCGGGCTTCCCATTGATCGTGTGGGCATCGGACATATTTGGAGGCAAACCTAAAGCATTCCCTTGCTTCTCAACTTCTTCAACATCAGCATGCCACCATTCACCTGTCCCAAAAAAAAAATAATAATAATAATAACAATAACAATAACAATAACAGTAACGATGATACTGCTTTAGAGTTAGAATTGTCACACTGGTTTTCTAAATAAAAGATTAACTTTAAATAGAATTTTTACCGAACACGATCACTTGTTCTCCGTCGGGTCGTGGGAATGGATATGATGATCCTCGTTTTGGTAAAATCACAATGGCACCATATACGGTTGCTCGAAGCCAAAGAATATGAGCATGCCACCACAACGTCCCTCGTTGGCCCGTGACATTAAAGTCGTAAACGTAGTTACTCCCAGTCTGGATCGGACACTGTGTGACGTATGCTGGTCCGTCCGCCCACCCATTGGCATATTGTTTTAAGCCATGCCTAGAATACAAAACGAAAAATCATAAGGTGTCCAGTTTGTTTTTTAAGTGATTAAATGTCTGAAGTCTTTTTCATGTCTGCAGTTAGAATAAAATATATTTCCACGTGAAGATTTAAGTGCTCTAACAGAGTTTATTGTAAAAAATGTATGATAAGCAGTACCAGTGAATGGACATATTGTATTGGGCGTGATTCGAAACGTTGATAAGAACCCTATCGCCTTCTCGAGCGTAAACTGTAGGACCGGGAAACCTCCCGTTTACAGTCACAATCGGCTTCGCGTGGCACAATCGGCTAACGTTCTTCACTTCAATCTTTTACAATAAAACAACATAACAAATTCATTTTCTAAAATGTATAAATCACAAAAACAATCAAAAATATACAAAAGTAATTAAAACGATGAACAAACGCACATTAAATTGATACTTCTTGGTGTCGGCCTCGGACTCAAGAGAAAGCAACAAAACGAGCACGAAAACGAACATGAAAAGAACCGAATGGGATGTCCCGATATGCAAAGCATGATTGCTCGACATTCTCCCCCGATGGATCGTCGGAATTACGGGTTTTCGAGAGAATGAATGAGGAGGAAATGATGAAGAATTGAAGATATAGATTTATGTACACAAATGTATGTGTATATATACAAGTATATATGAGGTGGGGTGGAGAAGTGAGTAGGGTGTAAAACCAAAGCTTTTAAGTTAAACATGTGTGGTAAGAGACTTGAAGGCTTCAAAAATTCAAAAATAAAAGTAAAATAATTATATCTTGAATAATATTTTTTTAATTAAAACAAAATTAAGTATAATTATATATTAGGTCTATCGTTATATTAATTTGGCGACCGAATTAGGGCTGCAAACGAGTCGAGTTAAGCTTTCAAACTCGGCTCGATAGATCGACGAGCTTTTAAAATGTAGGCTCGAACTTAGCTTGAGAAGTACTTGAACTAGGCTCGAGCTCGGCTCGAAAAGCTCGAATTTCTTTAAATAATTTTTGAGTTCGTTTTTTTGGTATATAGCTCGAGTTTGAACTCCATAAAATTCAACTCGATACTTGAAAATGTCGAATTGCTTAATAAGATTTCGGCTCGATACTCAAATTACTTGATAAGCTTCACATATTATATACATATATAGAAGACTCGAAAAGCTCGATAGAAACTCAAGCCAAGTCATTAGCTCGAGCTCGAGCTCGTTAATTTTTTTGAGCTCGAGTTTTGGGCTCGGGCTCGAGATCGAGCTTGATAAAAGCTCAGTTCGTTTAAGCTCGAGCTTGAAGCTCAACTCATTTGCAGCCCTAGACTGAATACACAATGAAACATATTCGAAATATTTAATTACTATTTTTAAGAAAATATTTTAATGTAAATTTGAAGAATTGGACATGAGAGGTATAGAAGGCCAACTTCTGTTGAGGTGCCCTCCTGAGCTTTACCGTTAAGGAAAAGAAATAGAATGAATTAAGGATTTAGTTTTGTCTATTACTACAATATATAGCTGCAAATAAAATATAATATTTAATTAAAATATAACAATACTATTAAGGCTTTTTTATAATCAATTTTTAAGATTTAATATTTGAATCAGTATTATGTGGCACCTTGTATTAGTTGCGAAATTACATCATGTTTATTTAGATTGGAATTTTACTAAAAAAATTGCATTTATTTTGGAAAAAAGCATCCACATATTAATATATCGTTATATGTCAACCCAAATATAAATTTTGTTTCGTTTATATCAATTTTAACCAAAAGCTTGTTAAACCGACAAAAATACCTTGAAATAGAGGTGTATAACGGTTTTAAAACCAGACCAGAATGAAACCTAATTTCTTAAGAAACATAAACCTTTTACCAGACCTACTGATACCAGTTTTCGGTCATAGTTTTTTCATTGACTTTTGCAAATATACTTTATTAAACTTGGCTGGACTGAATCAAAACCAGAAAATAAAAATTGCATAGTAAGCAACAACTTTCACTTTGGTGTTTTTTATAAAACTGAAAAACATGATAGTTAAAAAAAAAAAACACATCTTAGAGATGAAAATATGTTTTGTTGTCTTATAAATGTTTTTTGCTGTTTTATTTTTTCACTTCTCTTTATTATATTTTAGAGATGAAGTTAGGATGACTAGATTGAAAACAAAAAACAAAACCTCATAAAGGAGTTTTCAAGTTTACTTGTATTATTAAAATCTGAAAATTAAAAACCAAAAACATCAAGAAAGTTAATTAGAACGCATTCTCTGAAATTCTTGTTTTCAATCTTCACGACCAATTTATAAAATTATAAAAGCAACGAGGTGAAGTTTTCGCAAAAGTATGTTTCCAAGAAGAAAGAGGTGAAACCATCTTGACTGATTGGGCTGAAATATTTGATTTGGGCTTAGACTATAATAGTTAGCCCAAACAAATTCTGTTTTACTGGGCCGTTCCAGTATTGCGAAGCTCCGTATTTGTGTGACATTAACTGCAGCCTGTGTAGAAATCCATCATAACTAATAAGATTCCAATTTCCAAGTGGGCTTGATGGAAAATGGGAGCATATAAGGGGCGTTTGGTTCACAGAATCTGATGAAATTGGAATGAAAATTTCATTCCGATGTGCTGTTTGGCAGTAAAAAGGAACGGAATGAAGATTCCTCCTTTTTAAAAAAACACCACTTTTGAAGGAATCTATTTTCCTTGGGTCAGTGCCATGGAATTTAAATTCCATTCTAAATATTTAAACAGTTCTAAAACTAAACCCTAAACTTCATATTCGCCGGCCTTCATTTCTATTCCGACAGATTCCATTCCTTCCATTCCTTGACAGATTCCAATCCAGGAATAAACATTCTGTGAACCAAACGCCGCCTAAACATATTCCTTAGGAAAATGACATAGCTACTTTGTTTGCTCACTTAATTGTATTGATTTAATAATATTAAAAATAAAATAAATAGGTATAATTAGTATAAAAAGAGAATGCATTAGATGTAAATAAAAGGAAAGTAGCTAAGTTAATTACATTAAAAAAGTAACGAATCAGGTTCATCAGCGTACCTCTGAGATTCCAGCGTACCCTAATGTGAATGATCATTCACATATATTTTTTTTGAATAGACATGTATAAGACAACATTATAACATTTTTTTTTCAAAATGAGCAACATCATAAATATTGTGAATGGTAAAAAAAGATCATGTGAATGGTCATTCACACCATTCACATTCACATGAATGACCATTCACAAAAATACGTATTGAGCATTCACATAATTTTTAAGGACACAGAAAGTGTGAATCTATGTGAAATTCATATATCATGCGTACAACATTAAATTGAACATTGTTATGTGAAAAAAAAAATTTTAAATTTTTTTTAAGGTTGGTACCTTCGGGTGCACTTGATTTCGAGAGGTACTTATTTAAATCTGACTCAAAAAGTAACTATCATATCTTCTTAAAAACTAAACTTTTTATTGCATTATAATTTTCATGAATTCAGTTTTGCTTTTACCAAGAAAGATTAAGAATTACCATTTAAAAACATGATAAAAGTTAAAGTAACTTTATATTCTTTTATTGCCATTACAGAAAATATTCTGAACCACACTCAACATAAGTTATCAATAATAACAAAAGATCAATGTTATTACTATTATTAAAAATTGCTATTATAATTAGTAAAAAAACAAAAATACATTGCTATTATTGATAAAAATCAAACAAAATTATGTTATTAATATTGGCAGTAAAATAACTATACATTAATATTAATAAAAAGATAAAAGTATGCTTCTAATTTTAACAATTAGGCATTCAACGAATATTATATTGTTACTCATAATTATGGTTAAAACTTTATATGCTAGAGAAAGATATTAACTAAAAAGGGACACAGGCTTATGAGTTGACAATCTTAAGTTCTTTATCAGATATCAATTTCATGAATGGGTTATATTGTACGATTAATTAAATTATAAAAAACGATTATAAATATACATACATACATATATATATATATATATATATATATATATATATATATATATATATATATATATATATATATATATAGGGTTGGGATCATTGCAGAACCTTAATGTAGTGCAGAACCATAGAACCAATCTAAACCATTAGATTATAATATAATACTAGGGATAAGATGGTAATTATACAATTAACATTGAATTAATAGCAGCCTACCAAGTTTGACTGTCCACTTTGACTTTTTTTTTTACTCTTTTAATATATAATGGACATGCAGTGTTGCATCGACGTTAAATATACGATATCAAAGTGTTCATTCGACATCGAATGGTCGTATGGGTAAAAAAAATTTACGAAAAATAAACACGTAAATTTTTTTTCAAAAAAACATATTCATGACCGTTCTCGTTAAATCCACCAACTTTGACTACTAATTTTGACTATTATTTATCTCTGTTAA
Organism: Centrapalus pauciflorus; assembly: GCA_020465985.1. Taxonomy (NCBI): domain Eukaryota; kingdom Viridiplantae; phylum Streptophyta; class Magnoliopsida; order Asterales; family Asteraceae; genus Centrapalus; species Centrapalus pauciflorus. The sequence continues at coordinate 309,367 of JAANYP010003053.1, forward strand.
TAATGAACGTATATGCAGTGTTGCATCGACGTTAAATATACAATATCAAAGTGTTCATTCGATATCGAATGATCTCATGATCTCACCATGATATATTGCATCGTGGTCTGAGTAAAAATTTTTTTACGAAAAATAAAAAAGTATATATCATAACCGTTCTCGTTAAATCCACCAACTTTGACTACTAATTGTGACTATTATTTTGGCTCTGTTAGTAATGAACGTATATGCAATGTTGCATTGACGTTAAATATATGATATCAAAGTGTTCATTCGATATCGAATGATCTCATGATCTCACCATGATATATTGCATCGTGGTCTGGGTAAAATTTTTTTTACGAAAAATAAAAATATATATCATAACCGTTCTCGTTAAATCCACCAACTTTGACTACTAATTGTGACTATTATTTTAGCTCTGTTAATAATGAGCGTATATGCAGTGTTGCATTGACGTTAAATATACGATATCAAAGTGTTCATTCGATATCGAATGATCTCATTATCTCACCATGATATATTGCATCGTGGTCTGGGTAATTTTTTTTTTACGAAAAATAAACACGTAAAATTTTTTCGAAAAAAATATATCATGACCGGTCTCGTTTTAAAGAGTATAAAATTCTCGTTTTTATGGTATAATTTTTTTGATTTAAAAATTAATAATATTAATGTTATTTTAATTTAAAGAAAAAAGATATTTATTTTGCTAATGTCAATCTTTTTGCTATTTGCAATCTTTTCCTTTTTTACCCCTTCAAAAATTAAAATATCACTATTACCAATCTTTTTTTCACTAATTCCAAACTTAACTATTTTAATCAAGACCATTAGATTATTCTAATCTATAGACGATATTGGTTCTACAGTTCTACACTAAATTTAGGTTCTGCAATGATCCCATCTATATATATATATATATATATATACATATATATATATATATATATATATATATATATATATATATATATATATATATATATATATATATATATATATATATATATATATATATATATATATATATATATATATATATATATATGGATAGGATCCATTGTGAACAAGTTATTCGTTGTGAACGTTGTGAACAAATAAAAAAAATACATATAATCATTCATATATATCAACAAGTGTTTGTAATATGATTCATATGATTCAAAAGGTTCATAGAAGTGTCTATTTAAGATTCAGAACATTCAAAAGGTTCATAGTACGTAGTTTCTATAACAAGATGCACAAGATGCATAAGATTCAACAAGATTCATGAGATTCGACAAATTAATTGGATTCAATAAAATCCATAGGATCCAATAAGATTAATGAGTTAATAGAAGGGTTCAGTAGTATTTTCAACAAGATTCATAAGATTCAAAAGCTATTTTATGGTTGTTCAGAATGTTCACAACGAATAAAGTGTTCACAAAAGATCATTAGTCTATATATATATATATATATATATATATATATATATATATATATATATATATATATATATATATATATATATATATATATATATATATATATATATATATATATATATATATATATATAGAATATGGTTCGAGAGAGTACCACCCAAATGCAGCGCACCAGAAGGTACCACCTTTAAAAAAACTTTTTTAAAATTTTTTTTTCATAAACATGTTTTAATTAACATTATGAAGATCGTATGTAAATTTCACATACATTCACATCTCCTAGCTCCTAAAAAATGATGTGAACACACACTTACATAATTTTGAAGACATGTGAACATGCATTTATGTGATGTGTGTTTTCATGCACTTAGAGTGTTCGGATTTGCGTCAAATTCACATATGATCTGTGTAATGTTAATTAGAACATGTTCATGAAAAAAAATTTCAAAAAAATTACTTTTAAGGGTGGTACCTTCTGGTGCGCTGCATTAGAGGTGGTACTCACTTGAACCTAAATCTATACATATATATATATATATATATATATATATATATATATATATATATATATATATATATATATATATATATATATATATATATATATATATATATAGTAGAAAGAAGTATCTCCATGGAATTTTGCTTATGTAACCTTACTATGTGAGTTTCATATGAACTGGTTTTAGTAATATCAACAAAGGTTAGGTTCAAAAATTTTACTTTCATTTGAATGTGACTTTGGTTGGTATTTGGCCAAGATACCCATGCTTGGTTCTTGATCAACAAATAAGAAATCTTTGGCAAAATGCATTGCAAGAGAGAAGCATTAAGTTTACATTATATGTATGAGAGGAAAGTTCATCTTGGGAACACCCATATAATGGTACAAATCCCTAAAACCCTTATTGTTGTGGATGTGTGACCATGCTTGCTATGAAAACACCCATATAATGGAAACAAATTTCCCATGATTTTGTGACAGAGCATACCTTTAACTGTTGTAATTACATTGCTGATGCTAATATGGAGCCTCTCAGGTAACTTTCCAATTGAACTCTAAGGGCCATGATATATGTGAATAAATTGGGGATTGTTGACTTAGGGTGTGTTTGTTTGGACTTGATTACCTCTTAAAAACCTCTGAAGTCTTAATTTCAGACCTAAACTGAAAATAGACTGTTTGTTATATTTCAGAGTTAAGTGGATTTCAGATCTTAATTCAAAACAGACTGCTTGTTACATTTCAGACTTAAGAGATTAAAACGTCTGAAAACCACGTCTGAAATTAAGTTGTGGACTTCCGTCTGAAGTCTTAATTTAAGAGGTTGACGTAAGTTGATATTTTATTTAACTAAAATATTAAAATCAATTTAATCAAATTAAACATTTAAGGCCAACTCTTAATTTCAGACGTGTGATATCTTAATTTCAGATGTGGTTTTCAGACTTCAGATTTCAGATCTTAAGTCCATCTCTTAATTTCAGACGTGGTTTTCAGATTTAAGACATTTACCTCTTAAAATAACAAACACAACCTTAGGTGCTGATGGATCAAGGACTGTTGAGTGTTGACTCGGAGAGAAGAAATCCCTTGAGCGGCAGAAAAAGCGGACGCCGACGGCTGTGGAACGGCAATGATGGAACTATGAGTAGTGTGGAGCAGGGGCGGACCTAGTATGTAAAGTGGGGTGTCACTTGACACTGATAAATTTTCAAAATACTAAGGTACGTGTGTATGAAAAACTCGAGTGAGACCTAGATTTTTTTTAGTGACACACACCTACAAAGAAAACATTGTAGAACTTTAGGATTTCAATACATGAAGACTCGAATGCAACAACCATAAAGCTTTAAGACTTACGATACTTATTGATTTTAAGTTTTAGTGGTATTGTACTATGTATTTTTTTAAGTAGAAAAATCTTGTTATTTGTTAATTTTGTATTGGCAACCCGTTTCGGTGATTCGATCCATCATTATAAAAATTTCAAAAATCTAAGTATCAAACATACTCTAAAAAAAGTGACACCGATAACAAAAATTATTGGATCTACCCCTGGTGTCTAGGAACTATAGGGCATGACTAAGGTTCATGATGAAAAGGCACATGTGTTTTTTTTTTTCCACCATCGACTCTACCGGCTTTCTTTACGAAAAATTTTTATAAATGATTGGAAAAATCAAAAGTATATTACAAATGCTTGAGTTTTGGATTTTTATCAAATATGCTTGGGTCGGTTTTAGTAACACCGACCCGTCAGCTTTGACTGTGCAAAGTATTCAATAAAGCAAAGATTCCACCGCAACCCGTGACCGAAAGGTGGTCGGGCTTGGCTCATCCGACCCGTCAGATTTGACTCTGCAAAGTATTCAATAAAGCAAAGATTCCACCGCAATCCGTGACCAAAAGGTGGTCGGGCTTGGCTCAACCGACCTGTCACCGTCTGACAAAAAGGTGGTCGGGCTTGGCTCTTTCGACTCGTCATAAAGTGGTAATTGGGTACTGCACACGGCTGGTCACGGGTGAGGTTTGGCTTTTTGCAGAGTCACGGGTGGATGGGTTGGTTGAGGTTTGGATTTTTGCAGAGTCACGGGTGGAATCTTTAAGCATTGCGAAGCCGGAATCTTTATGACAGGTCGGTGTTAGTATATCCGACCACCTTTATGCTTTTGTGCAGCAAAATCTGACGGGTCGGTGTTACTAAAACTGACCCAAGCATATTTGAAAACAATCCACAACTCAAGCATTTGTAATATGCTTTTGATTTTTCCAATCATTTATAAAATTTTTCCTTTCTTTACTTAATAATTTTTTGAAAATAAAAAACAAAACTACTATGTAATGTGTAAATAAAACTGAAATTACTTTTTTTAAAGACCCTATTTTTGCCAAGACTTTTGTGATTAATCTTTTTCTATAATATCACTTGGAAAATGTATAAACCTACCATTCTAAATCAATTTTATTAAATACATGTTGGTCACAATGAACATTACAATTATATCTAACAATTAATCATGGCTTAGAGGGAGTATGATACCTCATAATACACAAAAGTACACCCTAGGATCACTTTGCCCTACCGGAAAATGTAGATAATCAATGTTCATATTTAATCCAATGACGAAGAACATGTGAAATAAACCCTAAACAAAAACAAGAGGCTCCAACTATAATAACGATTCGAAGCCAGAAATTGGAGTTATATGCCTTGTGAACGAATGTTTCCCATGCCCATAACCATAAGACTGAAAAAATGGTACCCACCACTGCACCCACGACAACTTGGTTGGTTGAGTGAAAACGCAGTAACACCCGTAACCATGACTGCATAAACAATAAATACGAGACAATCAATATGAACGTGTTGGAATATGAAGCATGACTTAGTCTAAAGTAGGCAATTGGAAGAATGTCAACGTATGTTAACTGATCGAGACAAAAACCATCTACTGTTGGGTACTTCTAGATCACCTTAATTCAACAAAAAGGGTGTAATTTGTTTTAAAAATGAGATCTTTTTAGGTACATAATTGGTAAATCTTTTTCTTCAGCATGCAAATTAAAAACATGTATGTAACCCAGTCAATCACTACTTTTGGCTAAACTGGGCTTGAGTTTCTTAGAATACTTGTAAGAGAGATGGAAGAAAAACGATAAGGGTGTATGGATACGTACAAAATATGAACCAAGAGCTATAACAACCAGACTAAGGATAGCCGTAACTCCATTCAATCCCTGCCATTTAACCACTGTGATAACAAGCGTAAGAAAAACATGATGCAATACCTTGAAAGTTTAGCATAACTCATGATGATTTTAAGAGTCTAAATGTTGCTAGTGACCTAAATTTTAAAGAAAATTGAATACAAACAAGTTAAAATAATGTTACCTGACATAATAACAAATACAGTAATGAAAAAGATGGATTGGGCATGTGACGATGGCATTCCGTGGCCCGAACTCACTCCAGAAACAGGTCGTTCTTGTTTCAAAATCTGCTTTAAAGTGATTGATAGTATCGTGTTTAAAACAGATCCCATTGCAGCCCATAATGCAAGAGCATCATGTCTCAGGAGAACGAGTCCACCAAAAGTTACAGCAACAATCCATTTACTCTGCAACCGATTCAATAAATTTCTAAAAACCATTGGAATTCACCATCTCAAACCATGAAACAACAGTATGAATACCAATTTGGGTAACATCCAAAGCCATGTACACAAGATGAGTGTACCATATATGTACATGTTTAGGTTGATGTGTTGCCAAAAACGAACCATCAATTTGAGGTTGACACGACAAACTGACTCTGTGAACCTATGAACCATCAATCCTTTTTTGTAGCAGACTATTAAACTAACTATTAAAACGCTAGAAAAGCAACTACAATTTGCAAGAATGATGATACGGAAAGGGAAAAAAAAAACTATAGTACTCAGACACAAATCGTCTAAAATCGATAATTCTTGCAATTGTGATGGTTTTTGTTTCATGAACAAAGGAACCTCTTATATGATTCAACGACTCAAATCACTCAAATTGAAATGGATAATACTGTAGCTAATTGAAAGCTAATACGTTCTATTAGGAGACTCTATCATAGTCAGCAATTCGTCCTCCATAAGATAAAAAATCAATCCCAATTTGAAGTTTGACCACAATCTATACGACACCCAAAAATCAAAAAGCTACTTACTTTCCAGGAAGCAAGGAACACCAGAAGTTTAAAGCCTTAATTAATTTATATTATCAATAACGAAAAACCATATTTAATCAGAATATGAAAAAATGAATTCAAATAAACAAGAATACCAACCAAACGATTAAGCAATGTATGTAGCCCACCAACTGTTTGATGAATTGACACACCACCATTATCAATCAAAGCTTCCTGTTCAAAAGCAGAAACTGCACGTTCATCACCGTCACCGCTGATGATCCCAGTCTCTATCGACCCCGCTGCCATGGTTTTCTGGAGTCTAACAGACGTCCGATAAGATATTTTCAAGGTCGAAAAAGTGGGAGTTGGATAGGGGTTTATGGGATGAATATCGTTCAACTTACGAAAACAGTTAAGAATTGGCGGTGGGTTTATGTAGATCGCCGCCACCGCCGGTAACATAGTGTAATCGGAGAAGATGAGCAGGAGGAGGAGGACATCTGGACTATGGATGGATATATAAATTCAGAGGTTGTTAATCGAACATGTAGTAGTAGCAACTAGCAAGAGTTGGTAGAAAAAATCCAAAAAGGGTATCTGAAGATCGGCTGAGTTGGTGATTCTGAAATCTGAATTCAACAAACAAATTGGGGGCTTTTACAATTTTACCCAGTTTTCGACCTAATTTCAGGAATGCTTTACTGTTCTTTAACGGTTTCATTTACTAATTGTGGTGCATGGGTTCAGGAGCAACAAATTACTCCAAATTAATCGTTAACTTTCTTTCAGGGTGTTTAGTTTTGCGTTATGAACCAGATTATCAGCTTATTACGTTATAATAACGCAAATAATTAGTTTAAAGTGTTTGGATTGCATACGTTAATAAGTGATTATTTGCGTTTAGCGTTAATCTTACTACACTTTTTCATAAGTTAAAAAAATGTAGCTTATTTGTTTAATAAGTGATTATTTGGTCATTTTACAAGTAAAAACGCAAATTCAAACACTTTGAAAACTGAGTATTTGATAATTATGATAGCAAACAGCAGAAGCTAAACCAAACACTACATTTCCTGCAACACTTTTTGTTACAGCTATTATCTGATTATTAGTTTCCAAAACGCTATAGCACTTTTTCAAACGCAAATCCAAACACCCTCTTAAAGGCTTACGACCGTACTTCTGCTTCTAAACTACTTCTTTCTTCAAAACTTACTTTCTTCAACTAAATTTCAACTTGCCTCCGACGGAAGACGAGCCCATGACCTCTAACGTACATGTCACCCTCATACCAAATGGGCTAAACCACGTTGATAAACTAATTGTACGTATCCACATATAACATGGATAATATAATCGAATAAATAAAATGTATTTAAACTTAAAATTATATCATATAATGTTAATTCTTAAAAAAAATAAAAATGGATGTACAGTAATTTGTTATATATGTTTTTTATTTATCTTTTTAAATATTAGCGAACAGTGGTTATTTTTTTAACATTCTTTTAAAAATATTTATTTCTAAATGTATACATATTTAATCGATATAATTTAATATTTTAATTTTATGTTAAATCCAAAATAATTAATTTCCGGTTTCAAACTATTTCTACCAAAACGTTAATGCCGATATTAAATCTTGAGACATTTTAATCACGACTAAGCGTATTCATCAATCTAAAATAGTAAGCATAATGTTTATATATCTTTTATAATAAATGAAATGTTATGAAAATATGATTTTATTAATATTGTATTATGTTTACTTATTAAATATTTAATATTGTTTATATGATCTGTATTTATATTTAATATATATTAATAAGTTTATATACACATCATATAATTTTATTTGATTAAATATATAGATAAGTATATATAAGATATAATTTGTATGTAAATTTAAATATTATCTATTTATTAATATTTAAAGATATAAGAAATAATGTATTGTATTTATCCTTCAATTTTATTAATCTTTATAGATATTAGTAATAATGAATTATATTTATCTTTTATTTTATTTTAGAAGTAATAGTATTTATATTTTTATATTTATTAATCTTTATAGATATCAGAAATAATGGATTATATTTATTTTTATTATTTTATATTAAAAATAATAATGTTATATTTATTTTTTTTAATGAAATTGGTACCGCCATGTGGCAACTTATGTTTTTTTATTTTACATAAATACACACACACACACATATATATACACACACACACACATATAGAATCAGGTTCATTAGCGTATCTATGAGATTCCAGCGTACCCAACGTACTCTAATGTGAATGATCATTCACATATATTCTTTTAACAGACATGTATAAGACAACATTATAAGATTTTTTTTCAAAATGAGCAACATCATAAATCTTGTGAATGATAAAAAAAAATCATGTGAATGGTCATTCACACCATTCACATGGTGTGGAATGATCATTCACATGGATGACCATTTCCATAAATATGCATTGAGCATTCACATAATTTTTAAGGACACAGAAATTGTGAATCTATGTGAAATTCATATATCATGCGTATAATATTAAACTAAACATGGTTATGTGAAAAAAAATTTAAAAAGTTTTTTAAGGTTGGTACCTTTGGGTGCACTTGAATTCGAGAGGTACTTATTTGAACTTGACTCTATACATATAGATATACATATATACATACACACACACACACACACACACACATATATATATATATATATATATATATATATATATATATATATATATATATATATATATATATATATATAGAGAGAGAGAGAGAGAGAGAGAGGGAGGGAGGTTAATGGAAAACCACAATGCACCTGAAAACTTGTGAAAACCGCACTGCACCACCACAAATGCATCAAATTCCCCGCGCGATGCATCAAAATCTCGCACGATGCATCAAATTTTCCGCGTGATGCATCAAAATCCCGCGTGATGCATCATCTTATTTACGATCATGCCACCGCGTTTTTCATGAAATGCACCAAATCGGACGGTTTGTGTAGGTTTCCATAGTTTTCAGGTGCATAGTGGTTTTCCATTGAACCCACCCCTATATATATATATATATATATATATATATATATATATATATATATATATATATATATATATATATATATATATATATATATATATATATAGGGTCAGGTTCTATGGGGCACCTGTATGCATTGTGTACTTTGGGAACCTGTATGCACCGTTAGATCTTGAATTTTAATGGTTCAGATTGTAGTGGCAAAAGGGTAATTAACTTGAAAATGAGTGCACGGGTGCATAACTTCTCGCGCGCGGAAGGGCAAAATCGGAAGATGCTTTAATTCAGAAAATATTCTATCCGAATCTAAACAAACATGATGCATCTTCATCCAATTTATTGGATTTGTCTTCAAACACGATGCATCTTCATCCAATTCAATTTTAAACATGATGCATTTCGACCATATTCATCCTCGTCTTTGTTCCATCATTATGCATCACCAAAATCGTGATGCATTTCGGCCATATTCATCCTCGTCTTTGTTCTATCATTATGCATCACCAAAATCGTGATGCATTTCGACATTTAAACGTGTTAATTTCGTGATACATCTCTGAAATTTAAACGTGTTCATCAACGTCTTCAATGTGTTCATCATTGTCGTGATGCGTTGCTATTGTGCATCATGTTTGAAACAATCAATACCATATACTCCAACTATTTCGTGGAAGCAATAACCACCAACATTAATAAAGAATCTTAGAATTCTTTGACTAGCCATAAGCATGATACAGAATCGTAGAATGAACTGTTTGTGAAAATATTGATACTCAAAAACCATGATCAACAGACGCAAGCAAATTCTCTACACCAAGCTAATATATCTCATGCATAAATCACAATCCACGTACATATTTTTATAGAATATCTCATGCAGTCCCCTCTACGTCTCCCTCCGGCACTGATCTGCCACGCCGACGCCAACCACCACTCCAGCGCCGACTGACCGACCACCACTCCAACAATCTAGAAGGGGTCTCCTTGACGGTTCTTCTTACATCCCGAGACAAATGTTGACAGAGATCGATGCATAGCGGTGATAGTGGTGGTGCTAAACAACATCGATGCACAGGTATGGTGCAGAGTTGCATACCGACGGTGGACAGCGATGGTGGTGCTGGGTCTGGCGATAGTAGTAGTGGTTGTCTTGTGAAAACTGGTTGAGAGAAAGAGAGATGGAGAGAGGTTAGCCATGAAAGAGAGAGGGAAAGAGAGAGAAAAGGAGATAGATTTATGGGAAGGTGGTTGATCGTTTTATTTAGTTTCCTAAATAAATGATAATATTAAATTAAATCTTATAATTTAACAATATATTATTAAGCATTCCCAAAATGCCCTTAATGCACCCTTTGTAAACAGGCAATGCATTTTTTTTTGTTCTCATTTGGTTCCCGATGCATATGGTGCCCCATAAAACCTCAATATATATATATATATATATATATATATATATATATATATATATATATATATATATATATATATATATATATATATATATATATATATATATATATATATATATATATATATATATAGGGAGAGGTTCTTTTAAGAACCTTAAAGATGGTAAGAACCTAGGAACCTTTTAGAGCCCTTGGATCAAAAGGGTATTTTTGGAATAAAAAATATTATCTTTCTCTCTCCACCTTTTTTATTATATGCATCTCTTTTTCACTTTCTCTCTCTTTCTTTTTTTTTTTTCATTTTCATTTTCTCGTTCTTTCATTAGAATTGATTTTAATATTAAAAAAACGTTTTTTATAAAAAAACAATAAATTTTTTTCTATATAAAAAATTAT